>CM045746.1:5260000-5447500 GCA_024760905.1 Plotosus lineatus
ACTAATCAGTGAGAGATGAGAAAAAGCACACGCTTCATCTGGGACTCGTGATGCCTGCCGCTTTCAAGATACTGCACATATATATCAAACTTAAAATACTATCCATTCCCTTCCATGCATGAGCGTACATAAGCCCATGATAGCAATATTGATCAATTTTAATGTGGATTTGAGCATATGCCATCCTTCCATGGCCGTTCAGCTACCATTGGCCCCCCAGTTACTGCGTGAATGTGAAATAAAATTTGTTATCTCTAGGATGATAGAGGCACACTTTGTTTTATGCATCACTCTTGAGCACCAGCTGTTGCATGAGCAATATACCCTGGTATTGGTATTCTGTCCAGCTAGCTCCCCTAAAACAGTCAAGAATCTGCATGAAGTCAAACTTAGAGTTTAGAGTGAATAACAGAAGATATTCATCACCTGTTCACACACCTTCTCACCACCACTGTCTTCCCCATCTTCATCCACAAAGGCAATGGAATCCCAGCTGGCATGTAACCCCCGACCTTGCAAACTCTCTCTTTCTGCCAGGATCCGCCTCTCCACTGACAGCCACCAATCACAGAGGGTGAGAAGCTCAGACCGCTCAATGCTTCCCAAGAGGATCATTGATTCTTGGGTTGAAAAACAGGTGATGAATTTTTGATTAGATAATTTTAACTGCCTTTATTCATGAATATACTTTTTTTATGCCAATTCATTCCCAGAGGTGATCAATATATATATATATATATATATATATATATATATATATATATATATATATATATATATATATATATATATATATATATATAATACAGAAAATACATTAAATACAGAAAGTAATAATAATAATAATAATAATAGGTTATATGATATGGCCATAGTGTATTATTTCTTCAGTGTTTCTATAAAATTTTACCTTTTGAGTCGACCAACGGGAAATTTTTGAGGGAAGTGGAGTCGAGTAGATGGAGCACTTCTCGGTATGTAGAATGTGAGCACAGATATTTGACTTTTCTCACCATAATATCTTCAACAAAAATGTTATACTGACTGCCAGAGGAGAAAATGGAAAATAATGTAATCAACTCAACAGATTTTGGCAAACAGAGGGAAAATAATTCCATTTAATATTCATACATTTATTTGCCAAACCGTTTAATGCTACTTGGTGTGCGGAAAGGCTCGCAGTGGCAGTGGTGGCCTGGTGGTAAAGGGCGCTGGACGCTGATCCTACAGTTGGCGGTTCAAGCTCCACATTCCTAAAGGTTTTCATTGTCCCCCTAGTGCACTAACTGGGTTATCAAAGGCCGGCCATGTCTCGCACAATGTATGGTGTGAGGTTCATGTAAAAGAATCATTGCTGACTTTCGACAAGAGTAGCTGCATAGCAGTCAGCGTGTTTCTGCCCTGTGATGACCTGGCGAGCTGTCCAGGGTGTACTCTGCCCTCACCCGGAGTTGGCTGGGATGGGCGCCAGCCTCCCCACAACTCTAATTATAATTAAGCGATTACAGAAAATGAATGAATGAACCACTTGCAACTAATAATGTCCTGAAATCCCGAGACAACCATTTGCATTCACATTCATGTGGGATTTAGTGTAGCTCATTAACCTAATTTGTATGTCTTTAGACTGTGAGGAAACCAGAAAACCTAGAGGAAACCCATGGAGGCACAGAGAAAACATGCAAACTCCACTGAGAAAGGTTGAAAGTCTTTTAGATTTATTGAATTTGACAGACATCCTTATCCATAATGACTCACATTTATTATTTTTAATACAACTGAACAATTGAGGGTTAAGAGCCTTGCTCAAGGGCCCAACAGTGCCAACTTGGGGAAACTGGGGCTTGAACCCCTGACCTTTGGATAAGCAATGCAGAGCCTTAACCACTAAGCCACCACTGCCCTTTCAAACCCTAAACCTACTTACTCTGAAGCAAAAGTGCTAACCATTTCAGACCGGGCTGAAGTCTGAAAACTGTGCTGGGGCCATTCCATGATTTGAATCCTAACACCCTTTTCTTTTCTTCTCAGGTAGTTCTGATATCATCTTTATTACTTTTTAGATCATTCACTGGACTTGAAATGCTTATATTTCAATAAAACTTGAAAAAAGTAGGTGTTCTAATGTTTTTGACTGGTATGATATGGTATATATGAGGTGGGCCAAAAAAGGGCCAGATTTTAAAGTTTATTAATTCTGAAACCCTTGGCTATAATCTTACAAAGAATAAAATATACTGGGTATAACAAACATGTTTGTAGCAATTACTACAAATATCAAGTTAATATGTTAACCTTTGAATGAGACCAAAATCAAAATTGAGTTTTCAAAATTACAATACTGGAATACAGCCCTACCTAATGTCATAGTAAACGCTGTCCTTGGCCATCAACTCCCCAACTTTCTCAAGCTTCCTGATAAAAGTTGTTGTTGAAATCAAAATGATTTTCTCCAGTTTTTCCATGGAAATTTACAGACCATCTTGTACCCTCTTCATCCCATTTTAGGTAAAGCATGTTGCAATTAGCTCCTTATTGCTACTTAAAAAAATTGATTCTGCAAATCTGCAGCTGAACTGGCAGAGGTTAAACCATTTGACACTGTAATTCTCTGAATTAGGTCAGCAGAGCCAGGTGGTATTCCCAGACAACACCTGATTGATATGCGAAACACCTGTTACATGCAGAACTGATCCTGACACCTGGCATGTTGCATCAGAGCAGATGCAGATGTCCAGTACTGTAACATTTGAGACTCAATTTTGATTTTGATCTCAGTAAAAGGTTATTTAAGATATTAACTTGAAATTATTAAGAACATCTACTTGGCCCACTCAATATATCTATACAGTATAAAACTAGCAGTGGCAGGCTATGCATTTGATATCTGGACCATCAGTGAGACTTAACAGACTTAATCCACTTCTTAATACCAGCACTATCACATTGCAATTATACAAACCATCAAAAAATATACAAAAATACAGTACAACAAGAGCATTTCAGCGAGCGAGAGAGGAATTTCACACATTTCTAACGCTGAACAATGCACAACTTTCACCAGCGTTTACTACTGGAAGTTCCTGGGGAAATTGGCTCTGAGACTAAAGTAAAACAGTGTAAATCTTACTTGCACTTCCTCCATTTACAATGTCCAGCTTTTCTGGAAATGTTTGTCTTGAAAATTGATTTTAAGTCCAAAACCAAGTCAATTTCTCCTCTTCGGTTTTGTATTTAAATTGTAATTTAAATGCATCGTGTGCAGATCACTACAGATGCTTCAGCTAGTTTTGCAACCAGTCAGAGGATGGAAAAATGCTTATTTTATTGTAAGCCTGCTAGCTAGCTAGCCATGTAAGAGTAGCTGCATTACCATCAGATAGTTTCTGGCCTGCAATGACCTGCCGAGTTGTCCAGAGTGTACTCTGACCTTGCGCAGAGTCGGCTGGGATGAGCACCAGCTTCCATGCAACCCTAATTAGGATTGAATGGTTCCAGAATGAATGAATGGATTAATTAATGAATGTTTAGGCCAGCAGGGAAGGTTTTGCTGGCCCTGACGGCCTGCCACTGATAAATAATAGAGCCATAAAATAAACTATTTGATCAGAAAACTTGATGGTCAGGCTCAATCATGTACGCTGTATTCCATGCTGCCCTGAAAAAAGGTGCACTACTGTTCACTGGTGTGGGGTTCTGTGCAAAAGGTTCTAACCTCATGTGGCCAAAGCCTAGCTCTGGGAGATAGGGTAATTTCTTGAACTGGATGATGGAGTCGTAGAGTGACGGTTGAAGTCCTTGAGCCACCATGTTGGCTAGGATTACTGCTACCATCATGGGCAGAATATGGGAGATCTGACCAGTCAGCTCAAAACAAATCACAGCAGTGGAGACTGTATGAGTGACAGCACCTGTTAATGCTGCTGCACCTGTGAAAAAGGAACTTTCCTTAATATTTGACTGCAGAATGCACCAAATGCTTCTATGTTTGACAGAACAATATTTGTATCATATCATAAATGCTGTTCAACCATCAAACACAGATTCACTGATTGCACTCTCATGAAGTATACCAACAGTTCATTGCATATAATACATACAGCCAACTGGGCGGTACGGTATAATATTGACTTGAATGTCCATCTTACAGCAAGAAGGTCCTGGGTTCCAGTCCTGGGCTTGGGGATTGTGTTTCTGTGTGGAGTTTGCATGTTCACCCTGTGCTTGCCTCAGTTTCTTCGGGGTACTCTGGTTTCCTTTCATAGTCCAAAGACATGCACATTAGGCTAGTTCTCTGTATTCAAATTGTGTGTGTGTTTGCCCTCTGATGGTCTAGTGAGCTGCCTGCCCTTGTCAAGAGTTAGCTGAGATAGGTTCCAATCTCCCTGTGACCTTAATAGAATTAAGTGTTATAGCAAAAGTGTGAGATGAGCAACATACAGTCAATTCACTGTATATATGTATACTATATATATATGGTATACACCAGTCTTTTGCGATTGATCAATTTTGAACAGCTAATTAGCTTAATGTGCATGTATTTGGCCCCCAGTGCAGCTAACTGGGTTGTCAAAGGCCGGTCGTGTCTCTTACTGTCTGTGTTGAGAGGTTTACTTAAAACAGGGTCTCAAACTCATTCCACAAAGGGCCACAATGGCTGCAGATTTTTGCTTCAACCAAGCAGCAGCAGACCAATCTCTGTACGCAGCACACAGATTGACCAATCAACCGCCTGAAGACATGGATCAGCTTATTAAATGAGTCATGTCAGGTGTGCTGCTGCTTGGTTGAAGCAAAAACCTGCGGCCCTTTGTGGAATGAGTCTCGAGACCCCTGATGTAAAAGAACCATTAAAGACTTTCATCAAGAGAGCTGCATACCTGTCAGCCCGTTTCTGCCCTGCAATGATCTGAAGAGCTCTCCACGGTGTACTCTGCTGTCCCCAGAGTCAGCAGAGATGGTTGCCAGCATCCCCAGGACCATAATTAGGATTAAGTGGTTCAGAAACTGAATGAATGAATGCATGTCTTCGTACTTTAGGTAAAAGCTAGAGTACTCGGGGATCCACACAAGCACAGGGAAAATATTTAAAATCCAAACAGAAATGCCTTTTCCGAGTCCAGGAATTAAACTCATGACCTTTTTGGTGCAAGGCAGGTATGGTAACAACTACATTACTGTGCCAAGCAAGATAGAAATCGGCACAGCTCAATGGACAAGCCATGTGGTAATTTTGGCAAATTGTGGCAATTTTAGTTTATTGTTCTGAAGTTTGTTTTCTTTTGGACAGAAGCAAGAGGTTTTAGTCATCAACACACTGAATCCATTCAGTCTTCTCTAATCCTATTTATTTACTGGGACTTGGAATTAGCATGTCTCTGTCAGTTGGGCCATTCACAGGTATGGGAAATCTCATCAAATTAATCTTATGTCTTTGGATAGTGGAAGGAAATTTCACAACCCAGAAGAAATCCACACAGAAAAGACAATATGTAAATCATGGGGCTCAAACCCAGGACCATCTCTCCTGAGGTGAGAGGGCTAACAACTATGGCACCATCTACTCCTACTCCTCTGGTCAACATACTTCCCAATTATCACTCACTCACCCATTTGCCAAACCATGTCATCCTGCTAGGGTCGAGAGGAGGTTGGAGCCTAGCTCAGCTGATACTGGGTGGGGTACACCCTGAAACCCACAGAAGCATGGAACAAACATATAAACACTACACTGAAACACCCGAGCAAAAGACCAATTTTTGACTAAAGCCAATTTCTGCTGTGCAACTGATTTGTCAACCACTAAGCCACCGTGCCCTATTTGCTAGTTAAAATTATGATTATTTATGTCATCTCTCAGGTGGAATGGTGACGTAGTGGTTAGCATATCCGCCTCACAGCAGGAAGGCCTGGGTTCGATTCCCAGCTTTGATGCTTGAAGTTTGCATGTTCTAGTTCTGTTTGGTGAGTTCTGTTTCCTTCGGGTACTCCAGTTTCCTCGCGCAGTCCAAAAACATGCACAGTAGGTTAATTGGCTGCTCAAAAGTGTAGCTCTGGCCCTGCAATGGCCTGGCGAGCTGTCCAGGGTGTACCTTCCCCTTGCCCAGAGACGACTGAGATGGAATGAAGCGGTTCAGAAAATGAATGAAGGGATGAATCTCTCTGATTTACCTTGATCTGCATTGTAAATATTTTGATGTTTCACTTGCTCACCAGCTCAGATTCTTTTAAAATTTTCCACTTCAACAATGTATAATCCAATTTCAATTGACCAGTATTTTTATATTCCATTGACCAGTCTTTAATATTCTCAATACGCCTAAAGGTGGTCCTAATACTGCAACAGACTATACAGTGCTATGGGTGTGTAAATAATAAATGTATAAATGTAAATATAAATATAAAGAATGTATAAACGTTGTGAGTATGTAATTATATTCAGTTAGTGTGCTGTAAATGGTAACACGTGGTATTACTCAGCTGTTTTTGGGTCACAGTTGTATTGCCTATGGAGTCTCATTGGGTCTGGAACTTTCCAGCAGATTAGGGAAACTTCGAGATTGACTTAGTTGCGCATGCGTACTGTGACGGGTCATGTGATTAGAACATTCGAGAACAGGAACTTTCCCAAAGTTTAGAGAATCTATATAAGGACCCGTTGCCGACCGGCTCGGGGGAGAATCATCTAAAGGAAATCATCTAGGAGGAATCATTCAACGTTCTTCATCCAAGTTTCCAGACTTCATCACCCAAGTCCATCATCTGCGTTCATCCACAGCCAATGCAAGGATTATCATCATTCATTTCTTTTGATACACATGATTCCAAGCTTTTGACTGCCAGCGTTCGCGCCGTCTCTCATTTTACCATACTGCAGCTGCTTGGTGACTTTCCTTATTTTGTGACCATTGTTCTGTTCATATTTTGTTTAGCTCGAAGCTGTAAGTTATTATTTTGTCTTATTGTGTTAATATTATTAAATTGTATATATTGTATGCTTGTGTTGTTTTGCTGGTTTCATGGGGCATTTTTCCTATTCTAAAATTCCATACATAACAACAGTTCACTGGCATAAAATGAAACTGATGAAAAAGATACCATCAGCCTAATGTTTGACAAATCACCAATCCAAACATCACAATCTACTCGATATGCAACATTAGCTTCTTTTTAGGATGGAGGACTTTTTGAGTCCAAAGCATACTGCTTGTCCATTTGGACAATGTTACAATGCCAGATCACCAATCACCATGTGTGCTAGGGCATCACAGATGTTTAAGGTTTGTCATGGCACAATCAGATCTTACTGCTGACATTAATTTTTAGGTCATGATATGGTTTGTGATGAAAAAAGAGAAATTTAAAGGAAGGAGAAAAGAAGAGAATAAAGGGAAGTGAATGAATGAGAAGAAAAGAGAAATTAAAGAAGAAATGAAACTGACCAATGACAGCATACCCTCCAGGAATGATCCGGTAGAGAATGCCATCAAATAGAATACCATGAGGAAATAGAGTGGCCATGATCTCTCCCACCAGACGACCAAATGCTGCACCTAGAGAGAAGGGGGAGAGATTTGCCTTGGGTGATGTCAATCACAGTTGAAAAATATTACTATAATGATTATTCACAAAAGGTGAGGTAGATATCCCTCAATAGTCCTCGAATGTTGAGGTGATTGAATGCTTTAGCATATTCTACATGGGAGTATCTTCAAAAACTCATTAACCACAGCATTTTGTTAAATTTCTGGGGTTTCAGAATCAGGGACCAGAGCAAACTGCAAATGTTTGTCCACCATTTTTATTCAAGCATTATTCTGTGTTTGAGAGTCAGATCATTGGAAATTATTAAATAAGTATAGGGCAGTGATGGTCTGGTTGTAAAGGTTCTGGATCACTGATCCTAAGGTTGGGAGTTTAAGCCCCACTTTCCATGGGTTGTCATTATCCCCCCAGTGCAGCTATCTGGGTTATCAAAGGCCGGCCATGCCCCTCACTGTCTATGGTGAGAGGTTCATGTAAAAGAATCATTGCTGACTTTCGACAAGAGTAGGCTACATTGCTGTTAGCATGTTCCTGCCCTGCAATGGCCTGGCGAGCTGTCCAGGGCGTACCCATGCCAGTAGTTGGTTGGGATGGACACCAGCCTCCCCGGAACCCTAATTAGGATTAAGCAGTTACAGAAAATGAATGAATGAATAAGTGTGATATGGAGAATTACTAGTCCTTCTCAAAAAATTAGCATATTGTGATAAAGCTCATTATTTTCTGAAATGTACTGATAAAAATTAAACTTTCATATATTTGAAATTCATTGCACACCAACTGAAATATTTCAGGTCTTTTATTGTTTTAATACTGATGATTTTGGCATACAGCTCATGAAAACCCAAAATTACTATCTCAAAAAATTAGCATATCATGAAAAGGTACTCTAAACGAGCTATTAACCTAATCATCTGAATCAACCAATTAACTCTAAACACCTGCAAAAGATTCCTGAGGCTTTTAAAAACTCCCAGCCTGGTTCATTACTCAAAACCGCAATCATGGGTAAGACTGCCGACCTAACTGCTGCCCAGAAGGCCATCATTGACAACCTCAAGCAAGAGGGTAAGACACAGAAAGAAATCTCTGAGCGAATAGGCTGTTCCCAAAGTGCTGTATCAAGGCACCTCAGTGGGACATCTGTGGGAAGGAAAAAGTGTGGCAGAAAACGCTATACAACCAGAAGAGGTGACCGGATCCTGAGGAACATTGTGGAGAAGGGCCGACTCCAGACCTTGGGGGACCTGTGGAAGCAGTGGACTGGACTACAGGTGCCCAGGTCGATACTTTTGAACCAGAAACAGGTGGCAGAAGCACCTGACCTGGGCTACAGAGCAGCAGCACTGTACTGTTGCTCAGTGGTCCAAAGTACTTTTTTCAACGTCTTAACATAAGGGTAACACGCTATATAACTGAGATATCTTCTTCTTTTCCTTTCGGCTTTTCCCCTCAGGGGTTGCCACAGCGAGTCATCTGCCTCCATCTCACCCTATCCTTTGCATCTTCTCTTACACCAACTACCTTCATGTCTTCCTTCACCACATCCATGAATCGTCCCTTTCGTCTTCCTCTAGGCCTACTGCCAGGTAGTTCCAACCTCAGCATCCTACTACCAATATACTCACTATCCCTCCTCTGTACATGTCCAAACCATCTCAATCTAGCCTCGCTGACTTTGTCTCCAAAACGTCTTGCATGTGCTGTCCCTCTGATGTGCTCATTCCTGATCCTATCCATCCTCATTACTCCCAAAGAGAACCTCAACATTTTCATCTCTTCTACCCCCAGATCTGCCTCCTGTCTTGTCCCCAGGGCCACTGTTTCTAAACCATACAACATCGCTGGCCTCAACACCGTCTTGTATAATTGTCCTTTCATTGTTGCCGATACCCTCCTATCACACATCACACCTGACACTTTTCTCCAATCATTCCAACCTGCCTGCACACGCTTCTTCACCTCTTTTCCACACTCTCCACTGCTCTGGATTGTTGAGCCTAAGTACTTAAAATCCTCCACCTTCCTTATCTCTGCTCCCTGTAACCTCACTGTTCCTCTTGGGTCCTTGTCATTCATATACTCATGTATTCTGTCTTACTGAGGCTAACCTTCATTCCCCTCCTTTCCAGGGCATACCTCCACCTCTCTAGATTTTCTTGGACTTGTTCTCTGCTCTCACTACAGATCACAATGTCATTGCACACATCATAATCCATGGGGAATCTTGTCTAACCTCGTCTGTCAGCCTGTCGATCACCATAGCACACAGGAAGGGGCTCAGAACTGACCCTTGATGCAGTCCTACCACCACCTTGAACTCTTCTGTCACACTGACAGCACACCTCACCACTGTCTTACATCTCTCATACATGTCCTGCACCACTCTAACATACTTCTCTGCCACTCCAGACTTCCTCATGCAATACCACAGTTCCTCTCTCGGCACCCTGTCATATGCTTTCTCCAGATCCACAAAGGCACAATGCAGCTCCGTCTGACCTTCTCTGTACTTCTCTATTAACATCCTCAAAGCAAACACTGCATCTATGGTGCTCTTTCTTGGCATGAAACCAAACTGTTGCTCACAAATGCTGACCTCTGCCCTTAGTTTAGCTTCGACTATTCTTTCCCATAACTTTATCGTATGGCTCATCAACTTTATCCCTCTATAGTTGCCACAACTGTCTATGTCTCCCTTGTTCTTAAAAATGGGCACCAGCAAATTTCTTCTCCATTCCTCTGGCATCCTCTCACTCTCTAAGACATTGTTGAATGTTCTTGTCAGGAAATCTACTGCTACCTCTCCTAGACACTTCCATACCTCCACCGGTATGTCATCAGGACCAACTGCCTTTCCATTCTTCATCCTCTTCAATGCCCTCCTCACTTCACCCTGACTTATATACTTATGTATATAAGTATAAATCAAAGGACAGAACAAAGACTTTCTACTTAAAACTTCATTTTCATTACAGATCTGTTTCGAGGGGTGGTGAAACCATCCTCTCCAAGTGATTACAGAAGAAATTTGCTCTATGAAAAAGTATTGAGCACTCTCTTACGGAAGAATCTACTCAGAAAATTATATATATATATACATACACACACTCAGTCTGTAGTTTGTGAACAATGACTGCGTCTGTATATATGTATACTGTAATATATACTGTAAATGCACACGTAGGTTAATTTGATAGCTTGCTACATTGAGTATAAGCAAAATACTTATGTTTCTACTGTTGCTCATTATAATTGTTATCTTACCAAGTACAAATACGGGCATGAATGCTCCTGATGGGATAGGCATCGTCGTTGAAACAGCTGACATCCAGAACTGCAAAAAGTCAAACCAATAGGATTAATTACTTTTAAGCTTTAAGTTAGTTATTTCATTCCTTCATTTATTCATTCATTTATTAATTTGCAGAACTTTAAACCTATTTTTGGACTGCAAGGAGGAAAGCAGAGTAGCCCCACATAAACACAAGGAAAGAATGAAAACCACATGGAAACCGAACATGAATTGGGGGCTCGAAATCAGGACCTTCTGTCTGGGAGGCGGACATGCTAATCGCTATGCCACTGTGTTCTTATTACCTGTCAGGTTATTATTACAAATGTTGAATGACAGAAGCAGCTTGGCCCTTTAAGAAAGTCTGTAATAGTTTTAAGAGTCCAGCTTCAGTGAAACGCAGTTCTTGGTGGTGTGAAACAATGCAGTGATACAGCACATACAGGAAGAACCAGAATTAAAGGTGAGTTGTGGGGCACCAGAAAAAGGTCAAGAAACAAAGCTGGCACTTGTCCAGCAATGAGTCTGGCAATGTAGATTTACTCGTTCACACCTGCCATCATGTACAAAGCAGAATGACAGGGAGTCAATCTGCGAAGAATGAGGTCTTGCCCTGCCACCAGCCCTTCATAGACGCACCAACATCTGTGGTGTACAAGCCATCAGTCACTGCACTGAAGGCCAATGAATTCCTCCTCTGTGCTTTGGTTTGAAGGTCAAATGTAATACCATTTGGATTCCAGCCATTTCTGAATGCCTCTGAAGCCACAGTTCAACATTCACTTTCATGTTTTGTATTAAGTTTGGAAAGACCCTCTCAGTGACCTTCTTTTGATGAATTGATACCTTGTGAATCAAAACCAAGCAGCTTATGAGTAATATCCTTTCAGAAGGAGTGTAATAATTGTTTAATTATATCCTTGGGATTATAAGAAACAAAAATTTCTGCTTCTGTTCTTTTCCTTTCAGCTGCTCCCTTCAGGGGTTGCCACAGCGAATCATCTGCCTCAATCTCACCCTATCCTCTGCATCTTCTTGAACACCAACTACTTTCATGTCTTTCTTCACCACATCCATAAATCTCTTTGGTCTTCCTCTAAGCATCCTGCCTGGAAGTTCCAACCTCAGCATCCTACTACCAATATATTCCCTATCACTCCTCTGCACATGTCCAAACCATTTCAATCTAGCTACTCTGACTTGGACTCCCTCTGACGTACTCATTCCTGATCCTATCCATCCTCGTTACGCCCAAAGAGAATTTCAACATTTTCATCTCTGCTACCTCTAGCTCTGCCTCCTGTCTTTTCCTCAGGGCCACTGTTTCTAAACCATACAACATTGTTAGCCTCATCACCATCTTGTACACTTTTCCTTTCATCACCATGGCAAATAAGAAGGAGCTCAGAGCTGACCCTTGATACAGTCCCACCTCCACCTTGAACTCTTCTGTCATGCTGACAGCACACCTCGCCACTTTCTTACATCTTTCATACATGTCCTGTACCACTCTAACATACTACTTTCCCACTCCAGACTTCCTCATACACTTTCTTCAGATCCACAAAGGCACAATGCAGCTCCCTTCTCCGTACTTCTCTAACATCTTAAAAGCAAACACTGCATCTATGGTGCTCTTTCTTGGCATAAAACTAAACTGTTGTTCGCAAATGCTGACCTCTGCCCTTAGTCTAGCTTCCACTATTCTTTCCCATAACTTCATCGTAATGCTTATCAACTTTATCCCTCTGTAGTTGCCACAACTCTGCACATCTCCCTTGTTCTTAAAAATGGGAACCAGCACACTTCTCCTCCATTCCTCCGGCATCTGCTCACTCTCTAAGACCTTGTCGAATGTTCTTGTCAGAAAATCTATGCTATCTTTCCTAGACACTTCCATACCTCCACAGGCATGTCATCGGGACCAACTGCCTTTCCACTCTTCATCCTCTTCAATGCCATCCTCACTTCACCCTGACTAATCTTTGCTACTTCCTGGTCGTCTTCTACTCTTTTTGCTGTCTCATTTTCCTCATTCATCTGCTGTTCAAATTATTCTTTCCATCTTCTCAGCACACTTTTGTCATGAGTCAATACATTTCCCACTCTGTCCTTAATCACTCTAACATGCTGCACGTCCTTGCCATCTCTATTTCTCTGCTGTCTCAACCTGTATACATTTTTTTCCCCTCCTTACTGTCCATTCTAGCATACAAGTCAACTATTTGGCCTTTGACACTGGTTCCTTCACCTTACACTGTGTATCCCTATACTCCTGTTTACTCTCTTCACTTCTCTCAATGTCCCACTTCTTCTTAGCTAACCTCTTCCTTTGTACACACTCCTGCACTTCCTTATTCCACCATCAAGTCTCCTTATATACTTTTCTTCCACAGGACACACTAAGTACTCTCCTACCTGTCTACGTTATTGCATTTGCTGTAATTGTCCAGTCATCTGAAAGCACTTCCTGAAAACCCAAAGCCTGTTTGAACTCCTCCTTGACAACACGACACTTTTCCTTTTTCAACTTCCACCACTTTGTCATCTGCTTTTCCTTTGCCCTCTTCACCTTTCTCATGATCAGTGTCATCCTGCACACCACCCCATCCTATGCTGTTTGGCAACACTCTCACCCACTACTACTTTTCAGTCAATGACTTCCTTCAAATTACATCATCTACACAAGATGTAGTCTACCTGTGTGCTCCTACCTCCACTTTCATAAGTCACCCTATGCTGACATTCCTGACAAGCCCCTCCTTTAAGATGACTCCTACTCAATTTCTCTTCGCATCCACATCATGATAAAACAGCTTAAACCCTGCTCCTAAGCTTCTAGCCTTGCTACCTTTCCACCTGGTCTCCTGGACACACAGTATGTTCATCTTACTCCTCTGCATCATGTCAGCCAGCTCTCTAGCTTTTCCTGTCATAGTTCCAACATTCAAAGTCCCTGCTATCAGTCCTAGACTCATGCCTTTCCTCTTCTCTCTCTCCACCTACGGACACGCCTTCTGCCTCTCCTTCTTTGACCAACAGTAGCCCAATTACCACCATGACCAATTCGGTATGACATACGTATTGATGATCTGCATAACAAGTTTGGCAAATGTTTTATGTCGGATGCCTGCATTTATCATGCTTGTGACCGGCGTGAGGATGAACACTGGCTTGTGCCCCCCTCCTGGCTGCATTTCTGCTATTATATTTAAATTCTTGCAAAACATAAAAATATAGTTTTTGTATATAGGTTCTTACCATTAAATATAGGAACATTGGTTAGATAGTTAACTGAAGGCCTATTCCTTGAATAGTCTGCTGAAGTTACATTTGGTGAATGAAAGAATTTCTGCTACAAAATAAATAAAAGGGCAGTGGGAGCTCGTAGTAGGGTGCTGGATTACTAGTCTGAAGGTTGTGGCGATGGGGGTTGGAGGGGGGAATTGAGTGTTCAAACCCCACTACCACCTGATTGTCAGTGCTGTCCCAGTACTGCTTTTAAAGCAGCCATAGCCTAATGGTTAGAGAAGTGGTGTTGGGCCTGAAAGGACAATTTCCTTTACAGAATTAATACAGTATATTAAAAATCAAAGGCCAGCCATGTCTCTCACTGTCTGTGGTGAAAGGTCTGTAAAACAACCACTGCTCACATTACTGAAAAGATTAGGCTGCATAGCCATCAGTGTGTTTCTGCACTGCAATGGCGTGGTGAGCTGTCCAGAGTGTACCTTGCTTTGGCCAAGAGTTGGTTGAGATGGGCACCAGCCTCTCCACAACCCTAATTTTAAAATTAAGCTGTTCAGAAAATGAATGAATGAACATTCTAACTATGAATGATGGAAATCCGGTTAGCTATTTAGCATGAAGGTAGTTGTTTAGCTGAAAGTATGTAGTCTATTAAATTAAATTTGTTGGGGGGAGGTGTAATTCTTTAAATAAACAAATGCATTCCTGCTATTAAAAAATTTACCTCTGTATTTCATTGCTTTTCCTGGAATTAGTCGACATTGAAAACCTGACATTAGTGGCACTTATGATTTGTTGAGGAAACTAGCAAATGCATTTTTGCTGTCATTACACCTCGTTATGGTTCTTTTACATGCCTCTCACCATGGACAGTGAGAGACATGGCCTGCCTTTGATAACCCAGTTAGCTGCACTGGGGGGACAGTGACATCCCTGTGGGGACTCGAACCCCCAACCTTAGGATCAGCGATCCTGTGCCCTATCCACTAGACCACTACTGTATGTGTGTGTGTGTATATATATATATTATATATATACACACAGTCGGCCCTCTTCTTACGAAATCCCCAGAATAAGAAAAATCCAGTATACGAAAAACATTTTTCTAAAATGTTTTCCTCTGTATACGAAACAAGTTCCTTACGAAAAGCACCAAACATGCCATTCAAACATTCAAACGCGCCATTCAAACAATGCATGAGTTGCTCTCTCATTGGCTGTCTCCCAACATCCCACCCCATTGGGCTCCCATTGGCCAGGAGGGAGCTGAATCTCCATAGTACTGTACCTATAATGCTTGTTTGTCACACGCATAAAGGAGAGATTTACTGTTGGTTTGTGAGTTTTTTGAAAGTGCTCATTGCAGCTTATTTTTCGTTTTTTAAGTTTTTTAATTTAGTAAATGTTTAATAAATGTGGCGTGCTCCGCCAAATGTGGGACCTCCGATCCCTCAAGCAAACAGCTGAATGTTGAGTACTAAACAAGTATTCAAAGCGCACTTGCCTGCTTGACAGATCGAAGGGCCGCATGAGCCACACTCTGTCTCAAAAGCTCCGACGTCTTCGGTGGAGTACGCCATGGAGCGCGCACAAATGTGGCGCGCGCCACTTAGTGTGGTCGAAATCGCAGTCAACACCGGAGCCCCCGAGACGAGGCGCGGCTCATCCAGATCTCCGATCTCTCAAGAAAATGAGTAAATGTTGAGTACTAAACATGTGTTCAAAGCGCACTTGCCTGCTTGACAGATCGGAGGTACGGACAAGCCGTGCCACGTCTCAAAAGCTCTGGCATCTTTGTCAGCGCACACCATGGAGTGTGGGCGATGTCGCAACCGACAACCGGAGCCCCCGAGACGAGGCGCGGCTAAACCGGACCTCCGATCTCTCAAGCAAATGAGTGAATGTTGAGTACTAAACAAGTGTTCAAAGTGCACTTGTCTGCTTGACAGATCAGAGGTCCGGACAAGCCGTGCCACGTCTCAAAAGCTCCGACATCTTTGTCCGAGCACGCCACAGAGTGTGGGCGATGTCGCAACCGACAACCGGAGCCCCCGAGACAGGGCGAGACTCATCTGGACCGCCGATCCCTTAAGCAAACGAGTGAGTATTGAGTACTAAACAAGTGTTCAAAGCACATTTGCCTGCTTGACAGATTGGACATCCGGACAAGCCGCATTCCGCCCCAAAAGCTTCAGTGTCAGCCGCGACGCTGCCCACACTTGGCGGAGCGTGTCACAAATGTTTAATAATGTTCAATATTGTTTGGCTTGCTTAATAAAGAAATTATTTCATAAAAAAATGTTTAATAATGGTTTAATTACTAAATATGTTAAAATGGTTTAATATGTTCATAAAATGTTTAAATGGTTTAATAATTTTCTTTTACTTTTAAAACATTTCATATATATTTCATACAAAACTGGTGTACTTTTATCATTTTTAAAGGGTTTATGGGATGGTATTGGGAGCCTTGGAACGAATCACGCGTTTTACATGTAAAATGCGGCACTACTTACAAAAAAAAATCCAGATTCAGAAAAAGGCACTGGAACTGATTAATTTTGTAAGAAGAGGGCTGACTTTACCAGTTTAACTTTTATTGTTCTGTTATTATTTGTTTTCCACCTTGATGGTAATAAGCACTTACTGTTCCACTCTGCTGGTAACATTTTAATAAGCGCCCACCCACTCCAATTTTTTAAGCACACAGGGGCCCTCACTTTCTTTGGTTAATTGGGACCGATATCCCCATGCGACCATCAAAATCCACGAAGTAGGATCACCCCCAACCTTCCCTCGATATATACGTGCCTGTATATGTGTATACAATATCAATAAATACATATTCAATACTATAAATGCTTATAATAACAATTAAGCATTCAAAAAAATAACATAGGATTTAAATAAAATATAAATACACACACATACAGATGGAACTGCATGAGAGGAAGAGGACACATACATACACGTGCACGCATGCGCGCAGATGCGCGTGCACACACAGATGCAACAATGGAAGTACAGACTTATAAACAAGTTAGGTTCTCAAAGGTCGGTGAGATGAATTTGTTTGTAAGTTGTTACAGGGCACTCTTTCAAGGGGAACTGTAAAAGTGTATCACATTATCATGTTCTCTGGTGCACATACTGTTTTATATAACTGTATAATGGTGCTTCATTTTTCTATGTTTTGCTATACTTAAAGGCTTGTTGAGAATAATCAAATGGAATGCTTAAGGGGGCCCTTCTTTATGTCTGTTGTAAAAGTGCATACTTAAACAGAAGTACAGGTGGGGCACCCGTGACACACAGAACCTTTCACTGTCAGTGTGACCTTCAACAGACTCGACAGTTTCTAGCTGTAGATTACTTCGAGGTCAGGAGGTGGGGGGTGTTTGGGGGTTGTGACGCTCCCGAAAAGAGCCCAGATGTATCGCATCCTGTTGAGATAACAACGCATCAAAGACCCAGTCACAAACCCGGAAGGAGGAACCTGCTCTGCAGCCCTTAAAAGCAAACCCCCCGTCCCGTCCCGCGAGGGAGACCTCAGACCTTAACTAGCGTGTCTTTTATGCATGTTTGTTGGGTCTCCGTCCTTTGCAAACGACAATAAAGCGTCTCATATTCAACTCAAAACCAGTCTCCAGTCGTCTTCTTCCACATTCAACGGATCCTAACAGAACTTGTTTAAACGTTGTATAATTAAGCTATACGAGTTTGTACTGTATACAATCTCTCTCTCCCCCCCTCTCTCTCGCCATAATCATTACATTATCAATATCATTATGTCTCGTGTTTAAACTCCTAGTTCCTTCAAGCACAGCACAGTAGATCTGATCAGATTTACAGAGAGTTTCACTATTTTCCAGTTCAGTATAATACTGGAGTTTAATTTGTTTCTTCTATGAAACATTTGGCAGGAGTTCAGAAACGTCTCGGTTCTGCTTCTCTTCCCAGATCGTGTCAGCCACGCCCCCTCTGGCGGAGCCTAGTATTAAGTCTACCTCAGGATAATGTTTAATCACATTTAATACTTATGTTTATGATGTAACGTTCTATAGATTTTTTTCTATTTCTATTTTTTTCTTCGATTTCATTTAACTCTCACTTTCGACCTCACCCTGTTCATATCTCTGGGTGGTTTTGATGGGAGATTTTTGGTTGTTTTTTGTTTTGTGTTTGTTTAGGGGTTTTTTTGTTGTTGCATAATTGGCATTTTTTTTGTGGCATGTTCCTTAACATTTTTCCTGTATTCTTTCTGAATTTCCTTATTTTTTAATTTGATGAACATATTTTTTTTAAACCCCGATGCACTGAAGCCGCATTAATTGAGGCACGCTCCAATTCACTAAATCAATTAATTGATCCCTCGCTACTTCGTGTTTCAGTTTCTGCAGCTTCTGTGCATCGCGGGTTTTTCAAAAATATTAATACAAAAATTAAAAAATAAGGAAATTAAAGAAAAAGTCACAAAACAAGGCTTGAATATACCTTTCTGCATTGACGGTGCCTTTCCAAATGTGTAAGCTTCCCATGCCACTGAACGCCAATAACAACTTGGGTTGCCCCATGACATGGCGTCCCAGTTTTCCATAAAGAACAGTGATTCAGCCGACCACAGAACAGTTTCCCACTTTGCCACAGTCCATTTTAAATGACCCCTGGCTCAGAGAAAACACCTAGACTTCTGGGTCCTCCCCATATAGAGCAGCTGGAATGATCCCGCGCTCTGGGGGGCCTTCCTGCAGGGGCTTAATGAGAGACTGAAGAACGAGCTACTGGCACGAGATGAGACAGCAATGCTTGAGGATCTGATCTCCTTGGCGACGAGGCTGGACAACAGGCTAAGAGAGAGAGAAAGATCCTGGGAAGATCGGTTCAGCCCCCCCCCCCCGTGAGGCCCAATGCCGCCTCACCTTGAACCTCCTAGCACTTCTCCCCTCCAACGGAAGATGACTCCCACAAGCCCATGCAGCTAGGCTGCACCAGGCTGACGTTGGATGAAAGGCATCGGTGGCTGGATAATCGCTGTGTTGAAAAGGGGCATCACCTTTCCCAGTGCCCAGCGTGGCCGGGTCCGCCAGCTAGGAGAGGAGCAGTGGCAAGAGAACCCTTCAAGATGCCCAGGAAGCACCTGCAGATTCAAGCTATGCTGCACTCTGCACAACAAACCCACTCAAGTTAATGTATTCATTGACTCAGGCGTCGATGTTGTTTGTATGTCTAGACAGAGCCACAGTTTTCTGTGGCTCATATTCTACTGGATATTGGAGTTTGTGATTAGCAAATTATTTAGCCTGAGGTTACGTAAGATTAAATTTTGATTCAGGGTCTAAATCTTCCAGACAATCTGTTAGCATCAGCACTGCCACATAGTCGGACCAGAAGCTATTTCCTTTAACATTGTCAATGCCAGGAAGGCACATGCAATCTTCCAGTAACATGTAATCTTCCATTACAGGTTGGTATGCTATTGCTAGAGTCATTACTTACACATTTGCCAAACTGCGTAATCGCTACTGTGGCCATGGGAAGGCAGGAGCCTCTCTCGGTCAACACTGGAAAAAGATGTGGTAGACACTGGACAGCTCAGTATTCCATCGCACACACACAACCATCACACACATTTATACCTAGGGCCAAACTCCACACAGAAGCGCTCTCACTGAGACTTAAACCCAGGACCTTCTTGCCATGAAGCGAATGTGCTAGGCACTACACCACCATGCTACCCATGATTGCTACGGGAAAGAATCAGTTTGAGCAAATTATCTGTAATTCTGACAAGTAATTAGCTGCCAGCTGCCATCACTTGTGGACCTGTATGCCATTAGAACTGTCAAGCAGGAAGGCAGTTGACAGCAGCCACCAACAGCATGAAATCCTTACAACACTCACTTCTAGAAAAAGGGTTGATTTCTCTCAGGACAGCTTTTTCTCATTCATTCATTGGGTGAACAGCTTAGTTCTACTGGAGTCACAGGGATTCTACTAATTCTACTAGCGAGAGAGAGAACTGTTTTGTAAGCCTTTTTTGTTTACCTGGGAACAAAATCCTGACCACACCCATGCACAGATTTTCAGCAAGCTTGGTGGGGACACTACCCTGCCCTAGTCCCAGATAGGGTTTGGTTTTGAAATGTCAAAAAGGTGAAGGTTAGAGCAAGATCATAAATTTTTGGAGATAAACATTTTCCAAAGTTACAATTGAAATTGTCCCCAGTGCAGCTAACTGGGTTATCAAAGGCTGGCCATGTCTCTTACTGTCTATGGTGAGAGGCATGTAAAAGAACCATTGCTGACTTTCGGAAAGTGTAGGCTGCAAAGCCATCAGTGTGTTTCTGTCCCTTGCTAAAGGGTTGTCACAGGAAGGGCATCCGGCATAAAAACCCATGCCAAATCAAATGTGCGAATCAGATGATTCGCTGTGGCAACTCTCGAGAATGGGGAAAAAAGCCAAAAAGAAAGAAAGAATAATTGAAATTGTTTATATTTGAGAAACAAAGTGAAATAGACCTACATATATAATGAGTGACAAATAGGAAACCATATACATACATTGATATGACATAAGTACCTTTAACTTTGAGTGGCCTTAAAAAGTAAGGTTACAGGACTTTGAGCATTAACACCATTGAAACGAGTGCTGATGGACATGCCATTACTATGGAACACTAATGGGAAGCGATATATGGACTTACCTATTGCAAGATGATACGTCGGTAAAAAAAAGCACCCCATATAGGGTTCTACATTATCCTTACTGCATCACCATCATTGTTTTCCGTAGACTGGAGGCTTTGCTGCTCAGGGTGCACTCATTGGGTCCATTGATCAATGAAGTGCAGAAATTCTCCCTGTCCATCATCATTCTCCTAAGCTGCTGGGCATCTATCCCTAGCAGCCCCTCCGATTTCTTCCAAGTTTTAGATTGTTCATCAAAAAGGACCTGTTTTCACATATCCCCGTTACTCATCCGGCAGATATGAGCCAGGTACTTTAGAATGTCTCAATGGGTTCAGTTCCAGTCATACAAAGTAGGTCAGCATTTGAGTACTTGAACCTCCAGCACTCTTGTCCATCTTCAGTATAGCGATTCCGCTATCCCCTTGTCGCCTATACCCACCCTTCACTATCTTCCTAAGGAAACTGTTCCAGACCACCTCGATCTTTGCTATTTCCTTTGAGGTCATTTCCAAGGCCTGCAGACTGTATCAGAGCTGGGATTTTACGCAGGCTTTTAGACACGTCACCCTAGTAGATAGATGTACCCGGTTGTCTGTTAACACATGTTTGAGCTCATTCCACTTTTCATATGCAGATCCCATTGTAGAGTGGAGATTCTCTGTGTTGTCGCTTGAGTTTGAAATGGTGTACCGAAACTTCCTCACGTTCTTCAACTTCATTCCCCCAACGTCCACCAGACTCTCTTGGCTCATAACAGCATCATCAACATTAAAGGCCATTGTCTCTGTTTTTGTACAAGACATCTTCAGACCAATACGGGAAAAAGTGTCATCATATATTTGATGGATGGTTTGTTTGTAATTCCTCTATCGATTCCGCAAATATTGCTTAATCGTCAGCAGAAAGAAGTTCCCTAATTCTAGCTTCCCCTCGTGCTCTTGTGTTTTTCTGAAGTTCTCTTGGTGATACCTCATTGGGAATACAATACTTGATCTTAAATCCTGCCCATGGGTACACTTTCGCCACTTCGTGTTGAGCCATTCTGACTATGAAGTCCATATATATATATATATATATATATTGAGTAGAAACGGGGAGTCCAAGGCACCCTGTCTGCATCTGACCTTTGTGTCAAGCAGCTTGTTAGAAGCTTTGATGTATGGATGAATGCAGCCGAGAGGGAGGGGCACAAGCCAGTGTCTCTCCCGCATGCCAGTCCCAAGCCAGGATAAATGCAGAGGGTTGCATCAGGAAGGGCATCCGGAATAAAAGAAATGCCAAATAAAATATGCAAGTGACAACAAAAAGTTTCATACTGGATCGGTCGAGGCCCGGGTTAACAATGACCGCCATCAGTGCTGTTAACCAACAGGGTGCTGGTGAAAATTGGACTACTGTTGGTTGAAGACGTCGAAGAAGGAGAGGATGTGAGCTAGAAGAGAAGGAGAGATTCTGGAGTGACTTAGATGAAGTGATGCAGAATACCCCAGAAGTGAAAGAGTGGTCATTGGGGCAGACTTCAATGGACATGTTGGTGCAGGCAACAGAGGGGACGAGGAAGTGATGGGCAGGTTTGGTATCCAAGACAGGAACGCAGAAGGACAGATGTTGGTAGATTTTGCAAAAAGGATGGAAATGGCTGTGGTAAATACTTTCTTCCAGAAGAGACAGGAGCATAGGGTGACTTCTAAAAGCGGAGGAAGGAGCACACAGGTAGACTACATCTTGTGTAGGCGATGTAATTTGAAGGAAGTCAGCGACTGCAAAGTAGTAGTGTGTGAGAGTATTGCCAAACAACATAGGATGGGGGTGTGCAGGCTGACGCTGATAGTGAGGAAGGTGAAGAAGGCAAAGGCAGAGCAGAAGACAAGTGGTGGAAGCTGAAAAAGGAAGAGTGTCGTGTTGTCTTCAAGGAGGAGTTGAAACGGGCTTTGGGTGGTCAGGAAGTGCTTCCAGATGACTGGACAGCTACAGCTCATGTGATCAGGGAGACAGGTAGGAGAATACTTGGTGTGTCATCTGGAAGGAGAGGAGATAAGGAGACTTGGTGGTGGAATGAGGAAGTGCAGGAGTGTGTACAAGGGAAGAAGTTAGCTAAGAAGAAGTGGGACACAGGGAGGATTGAAGAGAGTAAACAGGAATATAGGGATACACAGCGTAAGGTGAAGGTAGCAGTGTGAACAGCCAAACAGAGGGTGTATGATGACTTGTATGCTTGGTTGAAAAGTAAAGAGGGAGAAAATGATTTATTCAGGTTGGCACAGCAGAGAAATAGAGATGGGCAGGACGTGCAGCAAGTTAGAGTGATAAAGGACAGAGAGGGAAATGTATTGACTGATGACAGAAGTGTGTTGGGAAGATGGAAAGAGTACTTTGAAGAGCTGATGAACGAGGAAAATGAGACAGAAAAAAAGAGTAGAAGAGGTGACCGTTGAGGACCAGGAAGTAGCAAAGATTAGTAAGGGTGAAGTGAGGAGGGCATTGAAGAGGATGAAGAATGGAAAGGCAGTTGGTCCTGATGACATACCGGTGGAGGTATGGAAGTGTCTAGGAGAGGTAGCAGTAGATTTCCTGACAAGAACATTCAACAAGGTCTTAGAGAGTGAGAAGATGCCAGAGGAATGGAGGAGAAGTGTGCTGGTGCCCATTTTTAAGAACAAGGGAGACGTTCAGAGTTGTGGCAACAACAGATGGATAAAGTTGATGAGCCATGTCTGTCTGTCTTCCTTTCGGCTTTTTCCCTTTTACTCGGGAGTTGCCACAGCGAATCATCTGATTCACACGTTTGATTTGGCAGAGGTTTCTATGTCGGATACCCTTCCTTTCACAACCCTTTTTAGAAAGGGACAGAAACACGCTGGCGACTTTGCAGCCTACTCTTTACGAAACTCAGCAATGGTTCTTTTACATGCCTCTCACGATAGACAGTGAGAGACATGGCCCGCCCATACGATGAAGTTATGGGAAAGAATAGTGGAAGCTAGACTAAGGGCAGAGGTCAGCATTTGTGAACAACAGTTTGGTTTCATGCCAAGAAAGAGCACCACAGATGCAGTGTTTGCCTTGAAGATGTGAATAGAGAAGTACAGAGAAGGCCCTGCACTGTGCCTTAGTGGATCTGGAACAAGCATATGAAAGGGTGCTGAGAGAGGAACTGTGGTATTGCATGAGGAAGTCTGGAGTGGCAGAGAAGTATGTTAGAGTGGTGCAGGACATGTATGAGAGATGTAGGAAAGTGGTGAGGTGTGCTTTTGATGTGACAGAAGAGTTCAAAGTGGAGGTAGGACTGCATCAAGGATCAGCTCTGAGCCCCTTCTCGTTTGCTGTGGTGATGGACAGGCTGACAGACGAGGTTAGACAAGAATCTCCATGGACTATGATGTTTGCAGATGATATTGTGATCTGTAGTAAGAGCAGAGAACAAGTGCAGGAAAATCTAGATAGGTGGAGGAATGCCCTGGAAAGGAGGGGAATGAAGGTTAGCCTCAGTAAAACATAATACATGTGTATGAATGACAAGGACCCAATAGGAATGGTGAGGTTACAGGGAGCAGAGATAAGGAAGGTGGAGGATTTTAAGTACTTAGACTCAACAATACAGAGCAATGGAGAGTGTGGAAAAGTGGTGAAGAAGCGTGTGCAGGCAGGTTGGAATGGTTGGAGAAAAGTGTCCAGTGTGATATGTGATAGGAAGGTATCGGCAAGAATGAAAGGAAAAGTGTATAAGACGGTGTTGAGGCCAGCAATGTTGTATGGTTTAGAAACAGTGGCCCTGGGGAAAAGACAGGAGGCAGAACTGGAAGTAGCACAGATGAAAATGATGAGGTTCTCTGTAGGAGTAATGAGGATGAATAGGATCAGGAATGAGCACATCAGAGGGACAGCACATGTAGGACGTTTTGGAGACAAAGTCAGAGAGTCTAGATTGAGATGGTTTGGATATGTACAGAGGAGGGATAGTGAGTATATTGGTAATAGGATGCTGAGATTGGAACTACCAGGCAGAAGGCCTAAAGGAAGACGAAAGAGACGATTCATGGGCGTGGTGAAGGAGGACATGAAGGCAGTTGGTGTAAGAAAAGAAGAAGCAGAGGATCGGGTGAGATGCAGGCAGATGATTCGCTGTGGTGACCCCTGAAGGGAACAGCCGAAAGGAAAAGAAGAAGAAGAAGAAGAAGAAGAAGATGTATGCACATGTATTGGTGTATAGAGCTTTAAGGATAGCAACAATATGAGGACACTTTAATCTGATTTCAAGACACTTCATTAGAGCTTCTCGTGGTATCCAATCGTATACCGCTCTTAGATCAATAAAGGCGACATAGATTGGAATTCTTGATTTTTTGGTTTTCTCAAGCACATGGTGTATTATGAAGATTAAGTCATTCATTTACCTATTGGCGCGAAAACCAAATTGTGATGATAGCAAAATATACTCGTATGCCTCCTGGATTCTATCTACTATGATTGCCGAAATGATCTTTGACAAAGTTGCGATAATACTAAGACCCCTGAAATTCTCGGCGCAGGATCTGAGGCCACGCTTGTAAAGACAGGTGATGCTGGCAGTGAGCCACTGGGTTGGTACTCACAGGAAAGTCCACATAAAACCGACTAAAAACACAAAATACTCTAACAGATGACTTGATGAGTATTTTAGGTGTTCAGAGTTGATCTTATCTGTTCCCATGCATTTCCCGTTTTTGAGTTGCTTCATCCCTTCCGTAATTTCAGGGCCGTCTGGGACCGTGGTATCAATGTTCGGGATATCAATTAGTGGTAGTACATGTGGATATTCATCAGGCTTTTCTAACTCTGGTTGAGGCTCATCTGCTCTTGTGCTGAAATGCTTAGTGAAATGATTTTCTAGCTTAGGTAGAGGTATCAGCAATCTGTTAGATTTCTCTAGTGACTTGTGTTGTTTCATTAATCTGAATTCCTCGTCAACATTTCAATTCTCACTTGCTGTATTTATTGCATCTGCCTTGGTTTTGAAGTAGGCGTTCTTAAGTCGGGTACGAAGTTTCTTAACGTCATCTCCAATGGCTTTTCGTTTTTGGGGGTGTTTTTCATGAGGTTGTTTTGATAGGAGCTCTTGGTAGTCCTGATTTACCCAGGGTTTTGGAATTTTGTCCTTTACCAGTAAAGGAATTGTCTCCTTTGAAGCTTGTTTGATCATGTCGACAATGAACTCGTCAACATCATCCACATCCTGCAAGTCTGGCTTGTGCTGCATGACTTGATCAAGCATGGCGCTATATTTAGTCTCCAAAGAATGGTCGTCTTTGGACTGCCGGACATCTTGACAGGCTTCACATTTGGGTTTGTTAGAGAATATTTGCTTTGTTTTCTTTTTGGTTGGAAATCTGGCCTGCATTACAACCAACCGATGATCAGAATCAAAGATCTGGCTCTGCATGGGGTACACCCTGCAATTCTGTGTCGCCCGTTTTACATACCATTCTGACATGATGTAGTCAAGCCATCGTTTGTAACCTAAATTGGATGCAAAAGACCATCTGTGTTCATCAAATTTTGTGTCAAACATCGTGTTCAGTAAGAAAAGGCTATTGGTTTCTGTTGTTTCCATCAATCTTTTGCCATTATAGCCTGTAGGGTTGGCGTCATGGACTTGCCCAACACAGCACCATTTACTTGGATCACAGTCCATCCCTATTGTGGCATCAAAGTCACCAGCAATAATTAACTTGTATGACGGATGTTTTGTTTTGACCTGTTGTATTGCTTTATGCAGTGTTTGATAGAATGCTTGTTTGGTGGTTTCAGCATATTCTTTAGTTGGGCAATAACAAGTGAAGATGGACAACTTAATTCCACATACTTTTACTCGTACCATGCTTATACGTCCTTTGATCACATGATCCACATCCTTTAGAATGACATGAGAGGCAAGAGAGATAGCCACACCCAATTTAGCTGTTTTCATGCCATTATAAATAACGTGCCATCCTTTCAAAATGGGGTCATCAAAACAGACTTCTTCTTTTCCTTTCTGTCTTACCTCCTGCATGCAAGATATATCAATAGACAAGTTCTTAAACTGCAGAACACAGTCAGCTAATTTACTTTCGCACTTCCCGGTCCTCACGTTAATCGAGCCAAATCAAAAATGATGGCAGTTCTTACTATGCACAGGCATTTTGTTGTAATGGATATAACATGATTTAAACTGCTATTCAATAATCCAATAGTAAATAGATAAATATATACTAATAAAGAATTCTGAGAGAGAACTTTCCTTGCCTTTTATAAGAGCGCTTTCCAGAATGAAAGAGGATACTTCACAGACTGGTGCCAGTGCTCCGTTTGCTCACCCAGTCGCAAGACCGGGATTCCCAGGATGTACCTGTCCTAATGACAGAGGTGGAGCTGGCTTGAGTGTGAGAGGCGGTTAGACTTACCGGGACTTATAAATGCCTTGTAAGCCTATAGCAGTAGAACTGAGAGTTGCGCGTCACACAATTTACACCCCTACACTGCATATGTTACACTATATAAGTACCGTTCATTGAGTACACCATACCACTTATTGTACAAGTGCATTATTATGTGTACAGTAAATTAGTCAGTGTTCTAACTCTCACTGGCTTTGTTTGGTACTTTGTAGATAAAGCTTACATTGTTACTTTTATTAAAGAAAATTGCAAACATTCTTAAAAACATCAGAGCATCCACGGCAGCATGCAGACAGAGATAAAAGCATTGCTGAACCATTCGCAGTAGACAAACTGTCAGCATGTAGGGCACACAGCGATTTGTCACAGACTGGGTGATAAATTCCCAGCATCAATCAGTGACAGGGAAATCAGAGCCAAAATCATGTAATATGCATTCAGCATGAGTTCAGTTCTCATCTGCTCCATGTTTCCTTCACTCTAATTTATCTAACAAAACAGTTTTCAGAACACTACTAAGAAACTGGTTTTAGATTCCTAAATATTGGATTTACATGAGTAAACTATATATGTTATGAATAGCCCTATATTGTCCTTTTCAAAAACTTTTTTTTTCAGGCAAAAGGGGCAACTTATGGTCACATGACCAGAAATCCAAGATGGCCACCATGGATCACTGAAACTTAGTTAACCAGGTGACTAATATTATTCATCATTTTTGATAATGATTGAAAGGGGTTTTCAGATTTGCAGTAATTGTTATTTTTGTGTTTGATATCCTTTAACTATACATTCATATTTGTTTCCCTATGGAAAAGCACAAAAGTGTTCTTATAAGTATTATATCCAAGATGTTGTTCCTCTTCCCGTGGGAAACTGTCACCAAATGGTCAAGAACCATTTGTTTTTGTAATCAGCTCCTTGCATCTACATTGTGTTCTGTTTATCCAGCTGTTCTTTTAACTTTAGAGGTCAGGGATCATACCTTGGGCAGGACTGGTCTCATAACTTGGGTCATACATACAAGAGTTCTATAGTTTTATGACCCCAACCCATAAATACTGTAAAAGGTATAAATACTCTGTCCATCTCTGAACGCTTCAGTGAGCTTGTGAATGAAGAACGTGACCCTTTACTGCAAGCCACCCCAGAGCTCTGGGTGACACGGACTAACTGATCCACGAGATGATTAGAACTCGCTCAGAACCAGCGAGAGAAAGAACTAGACAACGGAAAAGAAATCTCAACAATAATTTTGTGATAGCAGGATTGTTGTTCAATGTAAGAGGACCTGAAAAAGGAAAACAGAATTGAAATAGTCAATTGAATTGAATTTGTCACTTAATTAGGTTTGAATGAGTCAACATGTGTCCACCTATCAAAAGATTGAACCTTTGCCAAATTTAGATATTGGTATAAGTTTATACAGAATTAGGCAATATTTCAAAGAATACAACTTTAAACAGTACATATTATATATTATCATCCTTTCAAGGATCACCATCTTGCTGTGATGAAGGGGCTTGTGTGCTTTAATGACACTGAGAGCTATGCTGGCGGGAGCATAAGCCAACCATGCCAGACAGGTCAATGGATAGAAGCCAGACTAAGCGTGATCCACTGGCCCTCCAGGTTGTGGGTTAGGCACAGGGCTAAAAACCCTGTCTTGGAAAAATAAGCATGTTACGGAATCATCAACAAAGACAACCCAAACTTCAGCAAGGGACGAGCCTTCCAAGTCTAATGTGACTTGTATGAATGCTGATGGCCAAAGCTGAAAGGACGCTACAGCAGGATGAGGCAAGATATGAACACCACTAAGACCAAGATCAGGCTAGGACATTGGAATGTGAGGACCATGTACGAGACAAGCCAGCTGGCACAGGTAACATCAGTGATGAGAAGATTCAAACTCCATGTTCTAGAAGTAAGTGAGAGCAGATGGAACGGATCTGGGTGGATGAGAACCACCACCACAGAAACAGTCATCTACTCCGGGAGACACGACCAGCATTATGAAGGAGTTGCCATCATCCTCCAGAAAGATGTGGAACGATGTCTACTAGAATGGAAGTCCATTAGTAGCAGAAAGATAAGTGTCAGACTGAAGGGCAGACATATCAACATCACCATCATCCAGTGTTACGCACCAACCAATGATAGCAACAATGAGATCAAAGATGATTTCTAGAACCAACTGCAGGCAGAGTTAGAGAAAGCCCCATGACACAACGTTATGGGTGATCTCAATCCTAAGGTCGGAACCGACAACACGGACTGTGAGAGAGTCATGGGGAAGCATGGGATGGGGACCAGGAATAACAGCGGAGAGAGACTTGTGGAATCCTGTGCCATGAATAACCTGATGAGTGGAGGGTCCCTCTTCACACACCATGATATCTACAAACTGACAATGGATCTCGCCAAGCTGGATATCGCGAAATGGGAGATACAGAAAACAGATTGATCATCTGATGATCAACGGTATGTGGCAAAGATCTCTTCTGGATGTGAGGACCAAGCATAGTGCAGACATTGGGAGTGACCACTACCTGGTGACGGCACTCATCCAGATGAAGCTGAAAAAGACAAAGCACAGGTCAGCTTTTCAGATGCGATTTGACACCCTGTGGCTGAAGGAGGACAATGTACGGTCAACCTTCATCAGCAATCTGAGGAATAGATTCAAGATACTGAAAGACATAACAAACCAACAGGACATAGATACCACCCGGAACCATATCACTGCAATGTACACAGAAAGCAGCAAAGAAAAACTTGGATATCGAAAGAAGAAAACCAGCAAAGGCTGGATACAACAGGAAACCCTAAATGCTATAGAGGAGGGGAGGGAAATCAATAAAAGACTCCTTCAGGCAAAAAAAAAAACCCTCCGCGACAAGAGCGAAGCCATGGACCAACTTGCAACTGAGGCCGAGGCGGCAGCAACACAAGGAGAACAAGGGAGAATCTTCAAGATCACTAAGCGCATATGCGGCAAATTCAAGGGAAGCTCTTGGGGACCAATCAAGGACAAACAAGGAAAACTGCTGTCAACAGAGAAAGAACAAGAAGAGAGATGGACTGAGCACTTCAAGGAAGTCCTCAATCGATGACCACCACCTGATGAGGAAACCAGCATCCCGGAAGCTGCAGAAGACCTAGACATCAACATTGACCCTCCAACCAATGAAGAGATTGTGGCTGCCATCAAGACTCTCAAGAACGGCAAGTCACCAGGCCAAGATAGCCATGATGCTGAACTGTTCAAGGCAGACCCTGAGCTAGCAGCTGATATTCTGCAACCATTTTTCAAAGCTGTATGGGAGGGCAAGAGGATATCTGACGACTGGACCAAAGGAGTGATTGTCAAGATTCCCAAGAAAGGAGCCTTGGATTATTGTAACAACTGGAGGGGAATCACTCTGCTGTCGTTACCTAGCAAGAAATTCATCAAGGTCGTAATCAGAAGAATGTCAGATACTGTTGATGAAACATCGAGAAAAGAACAAGCAGGATTTAGGAAACAGCGAGGATGTTTAGACCAGACATTTGCACTCAGAAACATCATTGAACAATGCACAGAACGGCAATGACAGCTATATGTAAACTTCGTGGACTTTGAAAAGGCATTTGACAGTATTCACAGAGATAGCCTTTGGAGCATCCTTCGACACGACGGCATTCCATCAAAACTGGTACACTTGATCAAGAGCTTCTACAACAACTTTAGATGCTCTGTGGGCCATAGCAACAACTTCTTCAAAGTCAAGACAGACGTCAGGCAAGGATGTGTGATGTCCACAATTCTTTTCAATTTGGTCATTGATTGGGTGATGAGGAGGACAACAGAGGACACCTCTAGAGGGATATGCTGGAGTCTCTTCTCAACCCAAGAAGATCTTGACTTTGCAAATGACCTAGTACTGATGTCCCATACACACCAACGCATACAGGACAAGACCAGCAGACTGCAAACCTTCAGACTGCAGGTGGGGCTTCGAATCAGCATCAAGAAAACAATAATACATCGAATAATGACATCAAAAGTGAACACCCCAGGCCCTATAAAAGTGAGCGGAACAAATCTACGCCAGTCTGAAAAGTTTCCATATTTGGGAAGTATCATCAAACCTGAGGGCAGTACAAAGGAAGACATCCACAGCATCAGCAGACTGGGGAAGGCCAGGAGCATTTTCAAGGAGATGAACAGCATTTGGAGATCCACACAGTACATCTTCAACAACAAACTCAGGCTGTACCAGAGCTGCATCATATCTGTGCTCCTGTATGGATCTGAATGCTGTGGAGGATGACAGAGGCAGATAAGCTAAAATCATTCCACACCACATGCCTTCAAAAAAATCCTCCGAAATCTTCTGGCCTGAAAAGATCTCCAACAAAGTACTGCTGAGACGATGCAAGCAAGTCAACATGGGTACCATCATCACAAGAAGAAAATGGAAATGGATTGAACATGTGCTGCGAAAAGACCAGCAGTCTATAGCAAGAATAGGATTGCACTGGACCCCAGCTGGAAAGAGGAAGAGAGGGAGACCAAGAGTAACGTGGAGGAGGACAGTGGAGCGTGAGATGGAAGCCATGAAGCATTCTTGGGATTCTTTGAAAAGGATGGTGGTGATGATGATTATATATTAGTTATAATGTGCATTTATGTGCAATAGGCTTCACTGTTAGTGTCGTCTGAAGACACAAAACACTGATCAGCCGCCATTTTCCAGACAGTCTCACGATATTTCAATGCCTATTTTTGTTCATTACTATGATGGCTATTGATTGAAATTTACTGTGAAGACCAGACAGTGAATTTTAAAGAAAGCTGAGTTTTTTTTAATGTTGTAATCAATGCTGCATTACAGAGATTGAGATCTCTTTTGTCACTGCCGATCATGTATAATAGGCAAGATCTCCTGCACTCTTTAATCTACAGCATGCAAATCTCAGCAATTCTCCTGAAGTATCTGCTTGAGGCCAAGGGTCAGATCAAATAATCCACAGCTGACCATGTCTGTCAGGGCAAGTCATGCTTTTTTTTTTACACCCAAGCCATAGTGGCTCATTGGACCAGTGCTTATCCCCGGTTTCCATCGTGTGACGCAACTAGGAGTACAACTCCTCCTGAATGGGATCCTAGTCCATCACAGGTTACCTTCCCAGTATATTTTTACTGGTACCCATTTATACTGCTGGTTGAACAGAGGCACACTTGTGGTTAAGACCTTGCCCAGGGGTCTAACTGGGATTTGAACACACAACCTCCCACTACGCCACTGCCCCACCTGGCAAGTTATGCTACTGCAATTAAATTAACTAAATCATTCAAAAAATGTCAAGCTTCTGAATGATTAAAGTAAATATATAAAACATTTTACCTTCATGATGAAGAAGAGGAGGAGTATGATAAACACATTGATGTCTGGATGAAGCCAGGCAGAAGATTGTCCCAGACCAGGTGGAGCAGGAGCACGCCAGATTTTGGTCCAGGTAAAATTATCAAACAGAGAGTTTATAGCCTCTCGGGGCATCAGCTGGATTTAAACACAAATACATTGGATACATTGGATACATTGGATGCACAAGTAAAATTCTGCTAGCAGATAATGCCAAGCCATCTCAGATAGATAACAAAATTTAAGATGGAATTGTTTTTTTCGAACCTCTCCTGCCATGAACTGTCCAAACCCTGGAGGAAACGTCAGTGTTGAGATGACAAATGTTACAACACCCGGGTAAATCAGACGGCTGTTCAGAGGGAAAAGTGATTTTATTTCAAACACTGTAAATCATTTATTTTGGATAATGAGATAAATGATAATTAACTGCTTATAATGATGCACATTGATTTGTTTGGTAATAATTACAGTTGCCTTCAAGGTGTCTCAGGTCTTTGAAATAACCAAAGCTTGGTACACTCCCCGTTCAAAAAAAACAAAGTTACATACTTTAATATTTTAATGGAGGGCATTTACTCCTGATCTCAGCCTGTAATCCCCATGGCATTAGTGCTCCAGTTGGTCCTATCGAGGCTCAGCAACATTAATGTGGAATTAAAATGAAGCAGCTGATGAGCTGAATGTACTGAATGAGCAGGTTATCACATCAATGCAACTTTTCTTCCCTGATGTCACGGATATGAAATAGGGACTCAAATAATGAAAGAGTGAATGAGGAACCATTTTCACATATGTATTGGCACCCCAGAGTTATATAGATTGGTTCAGTTCTTCCCTCATACAATTAAAGACATTGGTGAGAAATGAACCTGACACTCTGCTCTAAGCAAGGCTAACTACTTCAGCACATCTGCTCATTTAGTACATTCAACTTATCGGCCATTTCATTTTATTGCCATAATAATGTTGCTGACCCTCGACCAAACTATCTGGAGCAGCAATTTCATGGCGATTACATGCTGAGATCAAGAATCATTGCTATATATATATATATAAATTTATATATCTTTATACAAATCAACAATTCTTGATCGCAGGTCTTCAGACAGCTCTTTTGAGTGAGCCATGGTGCACATCAGACAATGCTTCTCATCAAGACAATTCTTACCAGGTGTCTGTTTTATAGTGGGCAGGGCAGCTTTAAGCCACTCATCAGTGATTGGGCACACACCTGACTTAAATTGTTTGGTAAAAATTGGTTTCAATTGCTCTTTAAGTCTCCTTAGGCAGAGGGTTCAGTTACTTATTTCTCCCCCTTCTGTCATTGTTTGCATGCTATCCTCATTAAAATATGAAAACCTATAAATGTTTTGGTGGTTTTAGTTAAAGCAGACACTGTTTTTTCATCTGTGTGATTTTGAGAAAGATCAGATCACATTTGATGGTGATTTTATGCAGAAATGTGAGAAATTCCAAAAGGTTCAGATACTTTTTCATACCACTGTAAATTATATATACTAGTGTGTGTGTGTGTGTGTGTGTGTGTGTGTGTGTGTGCGTATATATATATATATATATATATATATATATATATATATATATATATATATATATATATATATATATATATATATATATATATATATATTAATATTAGGGTGGCCCTTATTTTTAAAGTTTTTAATTTGTGACCTCTCACCCCAGCATTTTGTTCCATTTAATAAAAAGCCACTTTGTGCAAAAAATCTTGAAAATTTAATCACTTAGGGCATCCGACGTAAAAAACCTCTGCCAAAATCAAGCGTGCGAATCAAGATGATTCACTGTGGCAACTCCCGAGTAAAAGGGAAAAGCCGAAAGGAAGACAGACAGGCTATGCTCAAAAACAATGAAATTTTGAAGTATAATCATATTCGAACAAAAAAACAATATCTAGTTTGAAATGTGAGGTTCTTTTAGGTTCTTTTAGTAGCTCATGAACAAATGTCTCTTTTCTGGCATCAGGGCATCTTTTCCTGTGGTCCTGAATGATTTGAAGGGGGAACTGATGTTCTTCATCCTTAGATATAAGGACACTGTACTCCTGTACAAGGGCAACACCGCGTTCTGCCGTGTCATTCACAACACGCAGTTCAGACACAACTTTCAACGCTTTGTTGAAATCCAAATCTTCTTCCCAGCTTTGTGGGTCATTCTGCAAGAAACTATCAGGAAGATCTAGTATTCTGAAGAAATTGAGTGTCCTTTGGGATACAAAGTCACATAGTATCATCCCAGATATAGCTGAAGTCTTCAAGGAGCTCCTGCTTGGTGAATTGGGCAATCCTTCCCGATCAAGTGCCCCAGCCATTGCTTGCTTCTCAGTAGAATTAATATCTGAATAGAAGAATGTCAATGCAACCAATTCTTCACTGAGGTACCAAAGCTGACCTAATAGTTTTTTAGGGCACCATGTGCAGCTGGCATGTTGCTTTCTCTGAAAGATTTGAGTGAAGACAAATCTCCAGCGGGAGCTTTCACAGCTAAGCGAGACAAAAACCAGGACATAAAATTGATCATGTTTTCTTGAATGTCCTTTCACTAGGTACACGTCATGCTGCAGAGCATCTCTAATTGTAGGTAGTTTACAACCTCCTGTGTATGCTTTTGTAATAAATAGATCTGATTCTTTGATCTCAAATTGCTTGCCATTTCACCTGTATAAAAAGATATGAGAGGTGAACAACGCTTCACATATTTTAATACTTATACCATGACGCTCTAACATTGAGCTTATGGGCAATGAAGGAGGTGACTTGAGCATAGGCTAAACTTTGTTTTATATCCAGAATATTTTGTATGGCACATTTTTAGACCAAAAGGATCAAATTTAGGGGGTGAGACAGTTTAATTTCCCAGAAAAATAATTTGCTACATATAAGGGCCACCCTAATATATACTGTAATGAGAACCTGGCTGTTCTTCAATTATATCCTAGTTTTTTATTATATATATATATATATATATATATATATATATATATATATATATATATATATATATATATATAATTTATTACAGTGGGCAGTGGGAGAATATTTTGGCCAGGCAGTGTATAATAAACTACGATATAATTGAAGAACAGCCAGGTTCTCATTACAGTTTAAGAATTGTTCTCTTTCTTACTGTCTGGTAAGAAACCACGTAAGTAGATTGGGTCTTCTCATGAACAGGACAACCTGCCGGTTCAAGTAGACGAAGAAAGCTCCGAGAAAGCCACAAAAAATACTGTGTAGAAGAACAAGAGAAGGAAAGTTCAGCTCAAATTCTATCAACTGCATCACAAGTCCAAGAATCAGCACCAAGTTTAATTTAAGTGAATTAAAATATACTAAATGGAAATTATATAATCTGATTGGGCCACAATGTCAGGGTTACTATATATTATTCTGAGTGGATAACACTACATTCAAAACAGAGGACCCTCATTTAGGTCACAGTCATTGGTGCAGATGGCGTAATCATTATCACACTTTAAAAGGAAAATATAATGCAGAAAAATCTTATTGCAGTTTTGTCTGCTTGTGTGTATTTGGCTCTGTGTGTGTGCGTGTGTGTGTTTTCATGTACTTCATTCATTCATTCATTCATTCATTTTCTGAACCCGTCACCACAGAGCCAACTCACACACGATCATTCACACTCACACCATTGGGCAATCTGAAGCAGCGTAATTATCCTGATGTGCATGTCTTTAAACTTTGGGAGAAAACCAGAGTACCAAGAGGAAATTCATGCAAATGTGGCCTGCTGTTAGGTGGACATGCTAATCACTAAAACACTTCCTGCTCCTGTTTCTATGTAGTTCATACAAAAATGTTGAATGAGTTTAAAAACACAAGGTTACCTAGTGCACTTATGTTAATGTCACTTTATTAAGTTAAGTAAAATAACGAAGACCATTTAACGATGGAATTTTTTATTAACCGGAACTGGAAAGCTGCAAAATCATGTCATGTGCTTTGGAAATAATCGTGGCAGAGTTGCTGTAAAGCAAGCACATCTCGAGGATTGCACCCTCACCACGAAAGGCACGCTCTTGCCCCACGCTCTCACCCAATGATGGCGAATGCCGGCAGCTCCTGAAGGTCAAAAGGGAAATCCATGCGGAACTTGGTGCGGAACAGAGCAGTGATGGTGACTGGAAGAAACCAGAAAGAGGGGAAAATTATCAGAGAATTTTGTGTTTAAATAGATATCACTGGACTGTGTTTAGATAGAAATGTGTGGCAGATAAAAATATAAGTGTTGCATAAAACAGGCTGGCTGTTCCATGGACTGGTCAGCTGTTCAGGGTGTACTTTACTTTCATCCATAGTTGGCTGAGGTAGGCTTCAGCCTCTGTACTACCCTAGTATAATTAAACGGTCCAAAAGGAATAAATAAATGAATGAAGAAAAACGGTTACAGAATGTAATACCTGGATAATGAATGTATTCTGTGATCTACTACTCAGTGTGAATAATATTTAGAGCCTTGTTTTAAATACACCCCTCCTTGAATCGCTACCTTATCATGGTGGAGGTGTTTGCGTGGCATAATGATCCTAGGAGCTACGCTGTTGGGTCATAACAGGTCCTGGGTGAAGGTCCAGACGAAATGCGGTTCAGAAGACCTCTATGAAAAGGACACAGTTTGCCTTGCCTGGACTCGGGTGACCAGAGGTCCCCCCCACCCCACTGGAGCCAGGCCTGGGGGAGGGGCTTGAAGGCTTCTGCCCATGCAGCCCTTCTGACTCTTGGAGCCTGAGCTGGTGCGTGAGGTGGAGAGATACCGATTAGATATCGTCAGGCTCACCTCAATGCATAGCTTGGGCTCTGGAACCACCCATCTTGAGAGAGATTGGCCCTTATTCCATTCTGGAGTTGCTCATGGGGAGAGCTGGCGAGCCGGTGTGGGCATCCTTGTTGCCCCCTGTCTCGGTGCCCAAATGTTGGGGTTTTCCCCGATCAATGAAAGGGTAGCTTCCCTCCACCTTCAGTTGGGGGTATGGGTCCTGACTGTTATTTGTGCTTATGCACCAAATTCAAAGTACTCACTCTTCTTGGAGTCTTTAGAGGGTCTGTTGGAGAACGTTCCCTCGGGAGACTCACCCGTTGTTTTGGAAGACTTCAACGCCCATGTGGGTAACGATAGTGTGACCTGGAAGGGTTTGATAAGTAGGTACCGCCTCTCCAGTCTGAAACCGAATGGTGTTTCATTGTTGGACTTCTGTGCTCGTCACAGTTTGTCTATCATGAACACCATGTTTCGAACATAAGTGCACTTTGCCCCAGGACACCCTAGGTCGCAGTTCGATGATCAACTTTGTAGTCGTGTCACCGGACTTGTGGCTGCATGTTCTAGACACTCGGGTGAAGAGAGGAGCTGAGCTGTCAACCGATCACCACCTGGTGGTGAGCTGGTTTCAATGGCATTGGAGGATGGCTTCCAGACCTGGCAGGTCCAAGTGTATAATTAGGGTCTGTTGAGAACATTTGGCGGAGTCTCCTGTCTGAGAGGCCTTTAACTCCCACCTCCAGCAGAGCTACAACCACGTCCCGGAGGAGGCGGGTGACATGGAATCTGAATGGGCCATGTTTCGTGCCTCCATTGCTGAGGCGGCAGCCCATAGCTGTGGCCGGAAGGTCATTGGTGGTTTTTGTGGCGGTAATCCCCACTTGAACACTTGTGGTGATAGGGGCTGTCCAGCTGAAAAGGGAGGCCTATCGGGTCTTATTGGCCTGTGGGTCTCCCGAGGCAGCAGACAGGTACCGGCAGGCCAAATGTGCTGCAGCAGATCCAAAATCTCGAGCATGGGAAGAGTTCGGTGAGGGCCTGAAGAATGATTATCGGTTGGCCTCAAAAAGGTTCTGGACCACCACCTGACACCTCAGGAGGGGGAAGCACTTTTCCACAAACACTGTTTACAGTGGAGGTGGGGAGCTACTCACCCTGACTGGAGATGTCGTCGGGAGGTGGACGGAATACCTCCTCAATCTCACCAACACGCCCTCCGTGGAGGGTGGGGGTCCGCCCATCACTGGAGTGCAGGTCACTGAGGTAGTCAATAAGCTCCTTGTTGGTCGGGCTCCAGGGTTGGATGAGATCCACCCTGAATATCTCAGGGCTCTGGATGCTGCAGGACTGTCTTGGTTGACATGTCTCTGCAACATCGCGTGGTCATTGGGGGCTGTACCTCTGGATTGGCAAACCGGGGCATTAGTCCCCATTTTTAAAAAGTGGGACTGGAGTGTATGTTCCAATTATCAGGGAATCACATTCCTCAGCCTACCCAGGAAGGTTTACGCAGGAGTACTGGAGGGGAGGATACGGCCAATAGTCGAACCTCAGATTCAGGATAAACAATGTAGTTTTCTTCCTGGCCATAGCACTCTTGACCAACTCTACAGGATCTTGGAGAGGGCATGGGAGTTTGCCCAATGTGTCCATATGTGTTTTGTGGATTTAGAAAAGGCTTTCGATGTGTCCCTTGGGCTATCTTGTGGGGTGTGCTCCAGTATGCACCGGGAGTACGGTGTTCTGGACCCATTGCTATGGGCCATTCGGTTGCTGTATCACCGGAGCCAGAGTTTGGTCTGTATTGGTAACAACAGGTCATATTCGATTCCGGTGAGGGTTGGAGTCCGCCAAGGCTGTCCTTTGTCACCGATTCTGTTCATAATTTTTTATGGACAGAATGTCTAGGTGCACACAAGGCATTAAGGAGTTCTGATTTGGTGGCCATTGGATCTCGTGTGCTTTTTGCGGATGATGTTGTCCTTTTGGCTTCATCAGGTCGGGACCGCCAGCTCTCATTGGAGCGATTTGCAGTCGAGTGTGAAGCAGCCAGGATGAAAATCAGCACCTCCAAGTCCGAGGTCATGGTTTTCAGTCAGACAAGGGTGGAATGGACCCTCCAGTTCGGGAAAGAGGTCCTGCCCCAACTGGAGGAGTTTAAGTATCTTGGGGTCTTGTTCATGAGTGAGGGAAGGATGGAGCAGGAAATTGACAGACGGATTGCTGCAGCCTTTGCTGTTAAATGGAACCTGTACCAGTCAGTCGTGATGAAGAAGGAGCTGAGCCACAAGGCAAAGCTCTCAATTTACCAGTCGATCGGTCCAACTCTCACCTATGGTCAAGAGCTTTGGGTAGTGACCGAAAGAACAAGTTTGTGGATACAAGTGGCTGAAATGAGCTTCCTTCTCCGAGTGGCAGGGCTCTCCCTTAGAGATAAGGTGAGAAGCTCTACCATCCGGGGAGAGCTTTGAGTAGAGGCACTGCTCCTCCGCATTGAGAGGGAGTTGAGGTGGCAAGGGCATCTGGTCAGAAAGCACCCCAAACACCTCCCTGGTGTGGTGTTTCAGGCATGTCCAACAAGGAAGAGACCCTGGGATCCACCTAAAACACGCTGGAGGGACTATGTCTCTTGGTTTTCTTTGGGAATGCCTCGGTGTTCCCCCGGAAGAGCTGGAGGAAGTGACTGGGAAGAGGGATGTGTGGGCCTCTTTGCTTAGATTGCTGCCCCTCAACCTGACCCCGGAAGAAGCGGAAGAAGATGATGATGATGATGATGATGTTTTAAATTCACTCATAACACACTGTATAAATGGGGGAAAGACTGGCAAATTAAAAAAAAATTTTGACTGTGTCTCACCTGCATCTTTATTGAACACTGAAAGCACCCTGAATATGAAGGCGCTGAACGTGGCAGCAAAATATCCCCTCCAATAATTTCTTACTGCAAAGAAAGTGGATGTAACCTCAATGCTGAATAGTACTCCTAAAGGAGGAGATAAAAGAAGAAAATGTCCAACAATGTTAATAGTAAGTAGTATAAATAATAAAGCCATTATATATATACTCACTCTTGTGTATTCTCACACGTCTGGTATAGTTCAGCAGTCTGATATTCATCTCAATACATTTAAATTCAGTTGTTCAAAAAGTGAAAAAAATATATGAAGTAAGTGCCACATTTTACCTCCAAGTGGGGTACCAAAACAGCATCCTACCCCCACAGCACAGCCGACCGTGAGAATGTCTGTGTAGCAGTATGGGCTCTAGTGACACAGAGGAATGGAAAGAGAAAGGGCGTATAAATAATACACAGGAGAGGAAAACTGAGTGTATATAGAATTAGATATAGAATGAACCCATTTCACAAATACATCATTGATAAAAAAGTGTACCTTTTTAAATTATTTTTTTTATTATTGGGTATTAACATGATTTATTTGACCATTATTGTCTCTTCTACAAAAAATAAAGTTCAGGTTCAGGTGGTGGCAATCTAATCACCGACATTTGTCCATTTGCTGTGAACAAAATCCTGACCACACAAGTGCATGGATTTACACCAAACTTGGTGGAAACTACTCGACCTGAGTCTGAGAGATTATTTGACTTTGGAATGTCACGATCAAAGGTCAGAGCAAGGCCACAAACCATGCAAATGACACAGTTACCTTTGACCTTGACCAAATATGAAGAGAAATAAAATGCTCTGGGAGCTTAAACTGGGACATCTGTGTTCATCGCCTTCTCATAAGTTCCTTTTAGTTCTCTTTGAGTTTCTTTGGGTTCCCAGACCAATCCATTGCCAAGATCACTCAAATACTGCTTTTCTTCTTTTCCTTTTGGCTGTTCCCTTCAGGGGTTGCCACAGCAAATCATCTGCCTCCATCTCACCCTGTCCGCTGCATCTTCTTCTCTTACAAAAACAACCTTCATGTCCCCCTTCACCACATCCATAAATCTCTTCTTTGGTCTTCCTCGAGGCCTTCTGCCTGAGAGTTAGAACCTCAGCATCTTACTACCAATATATTCACTATCCCTTCTTTGTACGTGTCCAAACCATCCCAATCTATCCTCTCTGACTTTGTCTCCAAAACCTCTAACATGTGCTGTCCCTCTGATGTACTCATTCCTGATCCTATCCATCTTCGTTACTCACAAAGAGAACCTCAACATTTTCATCTCTGCTACCTCCAGCTCTGCCTCCTGTCTTTTCCTCAGTGCCACTGTTTCTAAACCATACAACATTGCTGGCCTCATCACCGTCTTGTACACTTTCCCTTTCATTCTTGCCAATACCTTCCTATCACACATCACACTGGACACTTTTCACCAACCATTTTAACCTGCCTGTACATGCTTCTTCACCTCTTTTCCACACTCTCCATTGCTCTGGACTGTTGAGACTAAATACTTAAAATCCTCCACCTTCTTTATCTCTGCTCCCTTTAACCTCTCCATTCCTCTTGGGTCCTTCTCATTCACACACATGTATTCTGACGTACTGGGGATAACCTTCATTCCTCTCGTTTATAGGGCATAGCTCCACCTTTATAGATTTTCCTGCACTTGTTTTCTGCTCTCACTACAGATCACAATGTCATCTGCAAACATCATAGTCCATGGAGATACTTGTCTCACCTCATCTGTCAGCCTGTCCATCACCATAGCAAACAAGAAGGGGCTCAGAGCTGATCCTCGATGCAGTCCCAACTCCACTTTGAACTCTTCTGTCAGGCCGACAGCACACCTCACTACTGTCTTACATCTCTCATACATGTCGTGCACCCATCTAACATACTTCTCTGCCACTCCAGACTTCCTTATGCAATACCACAGTCCTTCTCTTGACATCCTGCCATAAACTTTCTCCAGATCCACAAAGTCACAATGCAACTCTCTCTGACCTTCTCTGTACTTCTCTATTAACATCCTCAAAACAAACACTGCTTCTGTGGTGCTCTTTCTTGGCATGAAACCAAACTGCTGTTCACAAATGCTGACCTCTGCCCTTAATCTAGCTTCCACTAGTCTTTGCCAGAACTCTGCATGTCTCACGTTCTTAAAAATGGGCACCAGCACACTTCTCCTCTATTCCTCCAGCATCTGTTCACTTTCTGAGACCTTGTTCAATCATCTCGTTACCTTTGCGTCCAGCGTCCTAGACGCACGATTTTTCCTCCAGACGCACAGTTTCAAACAATGTGCGTTTTTGGGACGCAAGCAATTTTCTCCCGATGGCAAAAAAAATTACACGGCAGACAAATTATTAATAACATAAACATCGCCGTTCGCTGCGCTTGACAATCGTCGCCATCTTTGTTTTGATCTCGCGACTAAACCTCGCGTGACGAGACCGGCTGATAGCAGACGAAATTTTTTTCGCGAGACGAGAGCGACCTTCACCTCGTGGTAAGCAGACGATTTAATAAGTATTAATTAAATAAGTATAAAAAAAGTATTAAATTTAATAAGTATAATAAGGCCGAATATTCCAAAGTTATGTCTCAGAAAAAGCAACAAAACCTGGATAGTTTTTTCTCTGTCAAAAGCAGTGTAAATAACAAGCGAAAGGCTTCGGATAAAACGGACGAACCTGAAGTGAAACGTAGTAAAGTTCGGACATTTCAGAAGCATTGGCTGGGATTGTTCGCGTGGTTGCGATACGACGAGGAAGGAGATTTTATGTATTGTTCGGCATGCACGGACAACAAACAAGTTAATGGTATGATTCAAGCAGCAAAATGCACAAATTTCCAAAAAAGCACCCTGGATAGACATGTGCAGATCCCAGGACATAAACTCGCGCTGGAAATTCCTACATTACGCAATAACAAGAGAAAAATCGAGTACAAGGCGTCGGAAACGAAAGATAAAGTCGTTACTGCGTTGTTAAAAATTATTCACTGGATGTCTGTGGAGGATTTGCCATTCAGTAAATTCAGCAGCATGATTCACTTAATGCATGAACTTGGTGTTTCTGACCTGGATATTTTGAAGAAATACAAACTGAACTACGACTCTTATTTCACTGCCCATGATTTGTTGGATAGCATAGCTAAAGTAATCGAGGATGAAAAACAAATGCTCTTACAAAATTCCCCTGTGATGACTATTCTAGCAGATGAATCTACAGACTCATCAAATACCAAACGTCTCGTTCTGTATGCACAAATCCTCGACGATGCCATGCAACCTTCCACTCACTACATCTCAAATGTGGAATGTACAGATTCAACTGGAAAAGGAATTGCCACATCCATAAAGAAAGAACTTGAGGCAAGAAATGTTCCAATGGATAAGGTTATGAGCTTTGGGACCGATGGTGCATCAGTCATGACTGGCCACAAAAATGCCGTTGCTGCAATCCTGAAGAGAGATAGCCCCCACATGATCAACGTACACTGCATCGCACATAAAATTGCTCTCTGCACCTCTCAAGCTGCTTAAAATATCCCGGCATTAAAAAAACACCAAGAAACACTGACAGATCTCTTCTACTATTTCAAAGGAAGCAGTAAAAGACAATCATCCTTGCAAGTCATCCAAATGATCATTGATGATCCTGTGCTCAAGATCAAGGAAGTACATTCTGTTAGATGGTTGAGCTACTTTAATGCTCTCACATCAGTCTATAGATAAGATAAGATACAGATAAGATACAGCTTTATTAATCTCACAATGGAGAAATTCACTGTTACAGGCTCTTGAGGTACTATCAGTAGGGGGTGCAAAAATAGATACAAGTACAAACATACACACATACATATATTATATAAGTAAATAAATAAATAGATACATAAATAGTATAAATTACTAAACAATAAAAGAAAAGAATGGAGAAAAGAATGGAGCAACTTTATAGACTGGCCTATATTAAAGTGTAATGTATCTGAGTGCAGAGTAGATGGGTTGATATGGTTCACAGTCAGTGGGGTAGATGTGGTTGATTAAAGTGCACGGGGTTTTTATTGCACATAACCGGTATTTTCACAGACAGTTACAAAGTGGCGTTGTACAGTCTGATAGCGGTGGGAATGAACGACCTGCGGTAGCGCTCCTTCCTGCACTGAGGATGCCTCAGTCGTCCACTGAAGGAGCTGCTTAGCTCCTCTACAGTCTGGTGCAGTGGGTGAGAGCTGTTGAACAGGATGGATGTGAGCTTTGCTACCATCCTCCTCTCACTCACCTCCTCCACAGAGTCCAGTGGGCAGCCGAGGACAGAGCTGGCCCTCCTGACCAGCTTGTTCAGTCTCTTCCTGTCCCGCTCTGTGCTGCCCGGGGCCCAGCAGATGGCAGCGTAGAGGATTGCAGAGGCTACCACAGAGTCATAAAATGTCCTGAGCAGAGGTGTGCATATGCCGAAGGACCTGAGTCTCCTCAGAAGGTGGAGGCGACTCTGGCCCTTCTTGTACAGGGCGTTGGTGTTGTGGGACCAGTCCAGTTTATTGTTAAGGTGAACACCCAGGTACTTGAAACTGTCCACTGTCTCAATGTCCTGTCCCTGGATGTTCACTAGTAAATGTGTGTGTGTGTGTGTTTGAGTGTTTCTCCTGAAGTCGACCACCATCTCCTTCTGTCTTCCTAGTGTTCAAGCACAGGTGGTTGCGCTCACACCAGTCCACGAAGTCAACGATGACCGACCGGTACTCCAGCTCGTTCCCTCTGACACACGGCCCACGATGGCGGAGTCGTCCGAGAACTTCTGGAGGTGGCAGCTGTTTGTGTTATATATGAAGTCCGAGGTATAGATGTTAAAAAGGAAGGGTGAGAGGACGGTGCCCTGCGGTGCCCCGTGCTACAGACTACCACCTTTGACTTACAGCCGGCGCAGCCGCACGCACTGTGGACGGTTAGTAAGGTAGTCAATAATCCAGGCAGCAAGATGCCTGTCCACTCCCACGTCCTCCAGCTTCCCCCGCAGGCGTGCTGGCCTGATGGTGTTGAAGGCGCTGGAGAAGTCAAAGAACATGACCCTCACAGCGCTGCCGGCGATCTCCAGGTGGGTGAGTGCCCGCTGCAGAAGGTAGATGACGGCGTCTTCTACTCCGATGTTGGGCCTGTAGGCAAACTGCAGCGGGTCTAGGGTGGGGCTCACCATAGAGCGGAGGTGTTCAAGGAGGAGCCTTTCCATGGTCTTAATGAGGTGGGAGGTCAGGGCGACAGGTCTGTAGTGGGCTGGTTCCTTCGCTTGTGCTGTTTTGGGAACCGGAACCACACAGGAGGTCTTCCATAGGACTGGAACCTTCTCCAGGCTGAGGCTCAGGTTGTACAGGTAGCATAGTACCACACAGAGCTGGTCTGCGCAGGTCCTCAGCAGCCTGGGACTGATGCCATCAGGTCCTTCAGATTTCCTCTGATTTAGTCGCCTCAGCTGTCTCCTCACCTGGTCTGATGTGAGGGAGAGGGGGGGCTGGGGTGGGCTGCAGAGGGAGGGGATGTGTCTGTCGGGCTGTAGCAGTCAAGTGAAGTTGGCCTGGGGAGGGGGGAGGTGTCAGCTGGTCTGGAGACGTGTGAAGAGGGGAGGGGAACGGGGAGGGGTGCAGAGGGGGAGGGGGGAGAATCAAACCTGTTGAAGTAGCAGTTTAGTTCATCCGCCCAGCGCTGGTCACCATCAGCTGTCCCTCTGACACTCTGCCCAAATCCAGACATGGTCTTTAGTCTTCTCCAGACGTCCCGCACATTGTTCTGAGCCAGCTTCTCCTCCATCTTCTTCCCATAGTCCTTCTTTGCCCTCCTGATCCTCCACTGGAGCTCACGCTGGACCTTCTTCTGCTCCTCTCTGTCCCCCGAGATGAAAGCCCTCTTTTTCTGGTTCAGGAGGACTTTGAGCTCAGGGGTGACCCATGGGTGGTTGTTGGAGAAGCACCGTACCCTCCGTGTTGGCACAGTGCTGTCCACGCAGAAGTTCATGTAGTCGGTGATGCAGTGTGTGAGGCCGTCGATGTCATCACCAAAGGAGTTACAGAGCATGCTCCAGTCTGTGGTCTGGAAACAGTCCCTAAGCCTCTCGTTGGTCTCCTCGGTCCACACTTTCACAGACCGCTTCTGTGCAGGTTCCTTTCGCACCCTGGGTGTGTATTGGGGGAGCAGGTAGACCAGGTTGTGGTCTGATCGTCCCAGTGGGGAGGGGGAGGAGCTGTAAGCGTCCTTCACATTTGCATACAGTAAGTCCAGTGTTTTATTGTCTCTTGTGGCGCACTTCACGTGTGCGTGAACGTCGGAAGAGAGGCGGAGAGAGGGGCGTGGTTAAAGTCCCCGCTGATCAGAATCATGGCGCGGGGTGACGAAGTCTGTGTCTGATTAACGGCGCTGTGTAGACGCTCACACGCGGCCGCCGCATCAGCCGAGGGCGGAATGTACACGCATAAAACACAATCACGTGTGAAAACTCCTCGGTAGATAATATGGCTGCGCGCTTACGCGAGCAGCTCCACGTCCAGCGTGCACAGCTGCTCCTTCACGTGCACGTTTCCGGGTGGCACCATCGTTCATTCACATAGACCGCCACGCCTCCTTTCTTCTTACCGCTCTCCGTTACACTCCGATCTGCACGCCGCGAGTGTAAATCCGTTAAGAGAAACCACAGAGTCGGTGTGAGTTCATTCAGCCACGTCTCTGAGAAACACATGAGGCTGCAGTCCCGGTACTGCCTCTGCTGCCGGGTCAGCGCCGCCAGCTCCTCCGTCTTGTTGGTGATCGCGCGGACATTTCCCATGATGACAGAGGGAACACATGTCCTCCGCGTCTTTCGTCCCCCTCTGCAGCCTCTCCTTTTCCTCCGTATTTCCAAAGGAACAACGGGCTTTTCCGCGTGAAGGAGGGCGGGGGCGCGCAGGCCGAGGAGGGTCTCACGTGTGTAAGACCTGCGTTGCTCAGAGCCGTCGGTGAATGAGTTTCCTGACGCCGATCCAAAAAGTGAAAATAAAAGTGCACAGAAGAGCAAAAGCATCATGAAAGTATGTTTTCCAGATGCAGGATTGAAGAAAGAAAAAGAAAATTTGAAAAAATATAAAGAAACACGCCTATATACAATAGAAAAGAGAAAAAAAAGAAAAATAAACTGAAGAGCTCCTGTAACTGGCTGCAGGTCACCCGGCGCCATCTTGGATATAGGACTCTTGAGAGTTTGCTGATTTATTTCAGGGATATTGACTACACAAAGGATCCAAAGGCTGAAGGACTTAGAAGAAAAATTGCAACAGAGAAATTTGTTGCACTGACTTATGTTATGATGGATGCTATGGCACCCATTACTGCTCTTTCTCAGTTTTTCCAGACAGAGAACATAGATGTAGCGCTAGTTGGGGTGAAACTGGAACAGTGCATCAGTGACCTGGAACAAATCAAGGAGATGGAAAGTCCACACCTAATGAAGCTGAAAGAAGATATGGTGGATGGTGTGTTCAAAGAATATCACAATCTCTCCAAATCACCATTCACACTGAACAAAACCATCAATGACTTTATTGACGAAGTGATTGGAAACATTAAACTGCGCTTCCCTCAAGTTAGTATTCTCCATGCCTTCTCTGTTCTGGGGATGAGACCACTGTCTTTCTTCCAAACCAAAGATGTTGAAGAGTATGGCAAAGATGAAATTGAAATGCTGTGCACACATTTTGGCTCTTCAAAGACTTCATCATGGGTGGAGGATGATGACAGCAGTAAGTCAAAGACATCTGAAGCAATCATCTCACCAGCAGCAACAAAGAAAGAGTGGAGACTATTGAAGAAGGTGGTTCTTGCAGAAAGATACCCAAGAGACAAGCTGAGCCATCTATGGGGCCTGATCAACCAGTATCATAAGGCAGAGTTTCCAAATCTGATCAGATTAGCACAACTTGCCTTGACATCAGCAGTGCACAAAGCAGGATGTGAGAGGGGATTCTCAACACAAAACAAAATCCTCACAAAAAAAAGAAACAGGCTGCAAGTCCAAACACAACACAAACTTATGACTGTGCAGTTGGCAGCAAGCGTAGATTTTGAAAAAGCACTGAATGTTTGGAAGGAAACCAAACAGAGGAGACTGTATGAACTCAAAGATTAACTTACCTTTATATTTTATATGTGTATCTATGAACTTTTCATATTTTTTTTTTTCAGTTTAATACATACAACTGTCAACATGCATGGAGTACACTTTGTCAATTGTGAAATAAAGGCGTTAAATGTAAATTATGGTTATTGTTGTCATATGCACTTTCAGTTTTGATAAAGCATTTTTTCAGATTATGTTTCATGACATATTGCATGCATCATGGGACTCAGACTTTTTTGACAAGGGAGTCCCATGGACTTGCAGAGTATGAATTGTAAAATTATCACTGCTTGTTGAATGTTCTTATCAGAAAGTCTACTGCTAGCTCTCCTAGACACTTCCATACCTCCACAGGTATGTCATCAAGACCAACTGCCTTTCCACTCTTCATCTTCTTCAATGCCCTCCTCACTTCACCCTTACTAATCTAGCTACTTCCTGCTCCTCAAGGGTCACCTCTTCTACTCTTTTTTTCTCTCTCAATTTCCTGATTCATCAGCTCTTCAAAGTACTCTTTCCATCTTCCCAGCACACTTCTGTCATCAGTCAATACATTTCCCTCTCTGTCCTTTATCACTCTAACTTGCTGCATGTCCTTCCCAGCTCTATTTCTCTGCTGTGCCAACCTGTATAAATGATTTTCTCCCTCCTTACTGTCCAACCTAGCATACAAGTCATCATACCATCATTCCTTCACCTTACACTGTGTATGCCTATCCTTCTCAAAAAACTAGCATATTGTGATAAAGTTCATTATTTTCTGTAATGTACTGATAAAAATTAAACTTTTATATACAGTGATACCTCTGCTCACGAACATAATTGGTTCCCAGAAAGTGTGTGTAAGGCGAAAAGTTCATCTTCCGAACATTTATTTCCCATAAGAAATCATTAAAATGAGAATAATCCGTTCCCAGATCCCCATAAAACATAATTTTCTACTAAATAAGCCTTAAAACTACACAAAAATATACCTTATTTTATGTATAATAAATGTGCTATTGTATTGTAATTAAAGAAATAAACTGTACTGTATAATAAAGTCGTTTTATTTACCTTTGTGATGGTAGTTGATGGCTTGATGGAATGGAGTGGGAGGAGGAGGGAGGGAGGGACTTACTGTTTGGAAGGAGTGTTTGGAAACACCAACTGTTTGGAAACACCCTTAGCCACACACGCACCCTTAATAGCTTCCTTGTTCTTAAGGATGGTAGCAATGGTAGACTTAGCATACTGGTACTGGGACGCTGAGTCACACAAACGCACACCTCGTTCGTGTTTTTCAATGATCTCCGCCTGTGGTGGGGTCTTTTTCGGTCCCATAATAGCAAAAGTACACTCAATATGGTCCAAAATGTCTATCAAACACAAACCACTTCCGCACTCAAAGAAAGGGGGTGACGAACTGTGACGCCATGAGCGTGCGTCAGCTTCTCATGGCCGCCACCGTGGCGCTGTTCGACCGCGTGGTTTGATTCGTCCGCCGAAAACTAGTTTGTCAGCAGAGACTATATGCTCGCAAATTTAATGTTCTTGAGGCGAAAAGTTCGTGAGCTTAAGCGTTCGTCAGCGGAGGTTTTACTGTATTTTAGATTCATTGCACTCCAACTGATATATTTCAGGTCTTTTATTGTTTTAATACTGATGATTTTGGCATACAGCTGATGAAAACCCAAAATTCCTATCTCAAAAAAATTAGCAAATCATGAAAAGGTACTTTAAACGAGCTATTAATCATCTGTTCAGTTCATTTTCTGTAACCGCTTCATCCTAATTAGGGTCGCGGGGAGGCTGGTGCCCATCCCAGCCAACTCAGGGCGAGGGCAGAGTACACCCTGGACAGCTCGCCAGGCCATCGCAGGGCGGAAACACGCTGACGGCTTTGCAGCCTACTCTTTACGAAGGTCAGCAATGGTTCTTTTACATGCCTCACACCATAGACAGTGAGAGACATGGCCGGCCTTTGATAACCCAGTTAGCTGCACTGGGGTATTAATCATCTGAATCAACCAATTAACTCTAAACACCTGCAAAAGATTCCTGAGGCTTTTAAAAACTCCCAGCCTGGTTCATTACTCAAAATCGCAATCATGGGTAAGACTGCCGACCTGACTGCTGTCCAGAAGGCCATTTTTGACACTCTCAAGCAAGAGGGTAAGACACAGAAAGAGATCTCTGAGCGAATAGGCTGTTCCCAGAGTGCTGTATCAAGGCACCTCAGTGTCTGTGGGAAGGGAAAAGTGTGTCAGAAAACGCTGTACAACCAGAAGAGGTGACTGGACCCTGAGGAAGATTGTGGAGAAGGGCCGATTCCAGACCTTGGGGGACCTGTGGAAGCAGTGGACTGGGCTACAGGTGCCGCATTCCCCAGGTCAAGCCACTTTTGAACCAGAAACAATGGCAGAAGCGCCTGACCTGGGCTACAGAGAAGCAGCTCAGCTCAGTGGTCCAATGTACTTTTTTCGGATGAAAGCAAATTCTGCATGTCATTTGGAAATCAAGGTGCCAGAGTCTGGAGGAAGACTGGGGAGAAGGAAATGCCAAAATGCCTGAAGTCCAGTGTCAAGTACTCACAGTCAGTGATGGTCTGGGGTGCCATGCCAGCTGCTGGTGTTGGTCCACTGTGTTTTATAAAGGAGATCTATCAGGAGATTTTGGAGCACTTCATGCTTCCATCTGCTGAAAAGCTTTATGGAGATGAAGATATAATTTTTCAGCACAACCTGGCACCTGCTCACAGTGCCAAAACCACTGGTAAATGGTTTACTGACCATGGTACTACTGTGCTCAATTGGCCTGCCAACTCTCCTGACCTGAAGCCCATAGAGAATCTGTGGGATATTGTGAAGAGAAAGTTGAGAGACACCAGACCCAACACTGTGGATGAGCTTAAGGCCGTTATCGAAGCATCCTGGGCCTCCATAACACCTCAGCAGTGCCACAGGCTGATTGCCTCCATGCCACGCCACATTGAAGCAGTCATTTCTGCAAAAGGATTCCCGACCAAGTATTGAGTGCATAACTGAACATAATTATTTGAAGGTTGACTTTTTTTGGATTAAAAGCACTTTTTTATTGGTCGGATGAAATATGTTAATTTTTTGAGATAGGAATTTTGAGTTTTCATGAGCTGTATGCCAAAATTATCAATATTAAAACAATAAAAGACCTGAAATATTTCAGTTGGTGTGCAATGAATCTAAAATATATGAAAGTTTAATTTTTATCAGTACATTACAGAAAATAATGAAGTTTATCACAGTATGCTAATTTTTTGAGAAGGACTAGTACTCCTATTTACTTTCTTCAGTCAGTCCTCTCAATGCCCCACTTCTTCTTAGCTAACCTCTTCCTTTGTACACACTCCTGCACTTCTTCATTCCACCACCAAGTCTCATTATCTACATTCCTTTCAGAGGACACACCAAGTACTCTCCTACCTGTGTCCCTGATCACATTTGCTGTGGTTGTCCAGGCATCCGGAAGCACATCCTGACCACCCAAAGCCTGTTTCAACTCCTCCTTGAAGACAATATGACACTCTTTCTTTTTCAGCTTCCACCACTTTGTCTTCTGCTCTGCCTTTGCCTTCTTTACCTTCCTCACCATCAGTGTCATCCTGCACACCACCATCCTATGCTGTCTGACAACACTCGCCCAATACTACTTTGCAGTCCCTGACTTCTTTCAAATTGCATCGTCTATCGTCACACATTTGATTTGGCATAGGTTTTTACATCAGATGCTCTTCATGTCACAACCCTTTAACAAGGGACAGAAACACGCTGAGGGCTTTGCAGCCTACTCTTTACAAAACTCAGCAATAGTTCTTTTACATGCCTCTCACTATAGGCAGTGAAAGACATGGCCTGCCTTTGATAACCCAGTTAGCTGCACTGGGGGGACAGTGACAACCCTGTGAGGACTCGATCCCCCAACCTTAGGATCAGCGATCCTGTGCCCTATACCACTAGAACACCACTGCCCCGCCTGGATACTATATGCACAATAGCTTGGCATCTCACTGTAGAATTCATATTAAATATGCTGTTTCAGATGTAATCCTCCTTCCTGTTATAATGAGCTCAAAAATAATTTATTCTAGCTACTTCCAAATTTATGGCAGTTTATCACTAAAGAGCAGTGAAAAATAACAAACCACAGAATTCTGCTTACCTGATACACCCCAGAGAAGAGGGACATAAACTTGCTGAGCACAGCAGCACAAATGCTGGCTATATGTACAAAAGGACCCTAAGTAACATACAGAAATATAACAAGTATGTATCAACGGGACATATATAGAAGTAAAGTTTATATTTATACACTATGTGAATGCTTTACAGTACCTCTTTGCCGACCGGCATCCCACTTCCTAGCGCAGTAGTAAGGCCAACTGCTTTTGCTGCAAATGCTTTAACTGTGAGGTACTCTTTCAACACAACTCCTCGAAGGATTGTTTTCATCTCAGGGATCCCAGAACCTAAAGAAACATTAGGAAGAAGAAATGGAAAGATGAATGTGGTTTATAGAAGAGTGCATACTAGGGGGTGGCAAAGTGGCATAATGGTTAGTATATCCACCTCACAGCAAGAAGGTTCGAGTCCCGAGGCTAACTGGCTGTTCAAAATTGCTCTTTGTGTGAGCTCCAGCATCCATACATTTTTCTTTTTCTTTTCCTTTCGGCTGTTCCCTTTTTTCAGGGGTCGCCAAAATGAATCATCAGATGTTTGATTTGGGATAGATTTTTATGTCGGATGCCCTTCCTGACACAACCCTTAGCAAGGATCAGAAACACTGTTGGCTATGCAGCCTACGCTTGACGGTAGTCAGCAATGGTTCTTTTACATGAACCTCTCAGCATAGACAGTGGGAGACATGGCCGGCATTTGATAACCCAGTTAGCTGCACTTCAGGGACAGTGGCAACCTTGTGGAGGGTGGAACTCGAGCCCCCAACCCTAGGATCAGCAATCCAGTACCCTTTACTACCAGGTCACCACCGCCCCTCCAGTATCCATTCATAGCAGGAGTAAGTAGTCTGGCAAATGAGTGCGTGAGTGGTAATATCAGGGCAAATAACTCTAGTTAAACAATGATGGCATTTCAGATTAACAATTAAGTCAAATTTCAATAAATCTTGGCAGACAATGCTAACAACATGGCACTGCTAGCCCAGAATATATTGAGGTGTAATGTTTTTCCAATTACTTAGCATAGCCTACTAACCACAAAACTCAGTATTTCTGATTGTTAAAAGTTATGCTTCCATCCATTTTCTGAACTGCTTAGTTCTAATTAGGGTCGTGGGAAGGCTGGCATCCATCTTAGCCAACTCTGGGCAAGAGCATAGTACACCCTGGACAGATTGCCAGGGCATCGCAGGACAGAAACACACTGACAGCTATGCAGCTACTCTTTACGAATGTCAGCAATGATTCTTTTACATGAACCACACCACAGACATTGAAAGACACGGCCGGCCTTTGATAACATACTCAGCTGCACTGGGGAGACAGCAGTGACAACCCGGTGATAGTGGGGCTTGAACGCTCATCTTTGGGATCGGTAATCCAGCACCTTACTATGAGGCCACCACTGATAATTAAATCACGTGTCAGTAAAAATAGGGATATTTTTCAGATCCCTGAAGATCCTCTTGCACCCTCCTGAGCAGTTACAATGGCGCAAAGAAAACAGTAATGATGAGACATGACAATATTAAAAATAATGCATTAATATAACATATTAATATATCATTATTCTTACCAAATTAATATATTATCATTAGATTATTGGCTGTGAATAAATAAATAAATAAATAAATAATACACCAGATGTGCAAAGAGGCAATGCTGTGGCTGATTTCTTTCTAGGTCAGAGTGAAAATTTATTAACTTCACCAGCAGTTCGAGGTCTATTCACTAGTTGTAATCCTGTACACTTTTTTGTCAAATTCAGGTTCAAGTCTTTTACTGAAAACAAATCAGATGTTCGTACAGAGCTCTTGCTTGGAACGAGCTAATAACACCAATCATTTCAACTAATCAGCAACAGGGAGCATTTATAAATGTGCACAGCAAAAACAAACCTTGTTGTTGATTGGCTGGTGGGGAGAATGGGGTGTGATTGTTCGAGTCTGTCCCTAACACTGCACATTCATGAATTCTGGTGCAAAATCTGGTGGTGAATGGATGTAAAAATGCCATGATGACTGAAATGAACATGAACAGAATGGATTGCTTCCTTTCACATCACCACCATTATGAGCAGAACATATACTTTCCAATCAAAGAACAAGTTGCAACCGTTATCCTGAATAACATACATTTTAGTGTAGCAGTACTGGGACCTGAAACGATGGCCTTCTCATCAATAATCCAGATCAGTAATGTCTCGAAGCATGCAGCATGCAGTGACATGATACACTTTTAGAGCTTTAAAAGCTATTTTCCAATGATGGAGCAACAGAAACAACTTAAATCAAGGTTCTACAACAAAGACCTGGGTGAAATAAACACCAAGGACTACACACCGATGGCTTGAGGAGCAATCAGGTTGCAGAAGAAGGAGGCGAACAAGATGAGAACCATTGGATAGGTGACCCAAACCAAGTACTGCAGTGGGACATTTCCCCTCAGCTTCCCATACATCCATTTATAAGCTGAGTATGAGGTTGTAGAAGCAGCAAATGGAAGAGAAACAAGACAGAATAAGAGGAAAGAGTGAGCAAACATTGAACTGTTTTATCACAAGAGAGGGTCAATGATATATGAGTAATGAGAGTGTAGAGAACTAATCAATCATGAGACTAGAATAATAATGAAAAGACAAACCAGGAAGTAAAACAAACTTTTAAATATGAAGGAAATAAGGATCTTAAAAGGGTGACACATTGGTATGGTACTTAATATGTCTGTCTCACAGCAAGAAGGTCCTGGGTTCGAGTCCCAGGGGTCCTTTAGGGGTGAGTGTAAATGGTTGTGTGTGTATTGGCCCCACTATAGACTGGTGAGCTATTCAAGGTGCCCAGAGTTGGCAAATGAATAAATTAGTACAATAAAAGCAGCTAAAGCATGATTTCCAGTGGAGATCTACCAGCAGATCAAGATGATATTATTAATCCAGGGTCCTATAACATGTTTGATTAGTTAATAAGTGTGAAGAGTGAAGTTCTATTTCTGTAGGTAATATTCATCCAAGCTTCAGAACTCTGTGTGGATGGTTCTATTAAGTATTGATTTTCTCTAAATGATATAGTACCTTGGAGGCCCTTGGCACTGGCATAGTCCATGGTCCAACTGACTAATGCCATTGAGATACCCAGAAGCACTAGAAATATCCAGTCTTCTCCCAGTTTTGTTACTAGAAAGTTCTGTACACGAGTCAAACAGTCTGCATGAACAAGAGCATGAATCAAAAAAGGTTTCAACAGCCAGAATGATATGTCAGTCTTTTCAAAATGGCATACTAATGACAGTTAAGTATACTGAATGTTCAGCAGATACACGTCCATTTTTTCATAGCAGTCCATTGACAATCATGTATTAGTCTGTTGCAGGGTACAAACACAATTTCAGCACTACTAGATTTTATTGCAAAAGTATCGACCCCCTTGGCAATTTTTCATACTTTGTAACTTTACAATCTGGAATTAAAATGGATGAGGGTGGGGGAGTGTGTGTGTGGTGGGGGAGATAACTATTCATCCCCCAAGATCAGCTCTTTGTAGAGCTATCATTTGCTGTAACTACAACTGTAAGTCTCGTAAGGCATATCTCAATGATCTTGGTACATTTAACCAAAGGTACTTTTGAGTAATCATCTAAGCAAAACAGCGCAAGCATAATCAACAGTTTCCTTCCTCAAGAATTTAGCTGTACTGTATATTTAACACCATCCATCATTCAATTGATGAAAAACACCCACACAGCATTATACTGCCACTGCCATGTTTCACTGTGGGGATGGTGGTCTTGGTTTGATGAGAGGTCTTGGGTCTCAGCCGACCAGAATTTTAGGAGTCTTTCATGTGGCTTTTTGGTGAATTCTAGATGTGCAATCTTATTTTTATAGATTTTTTCCTAACAACTGTTCTGGAAAGCCCAGCTCAATGGAGAGTGAACAGATGGATACTCAAGCTGCTCCAGGGTTTCCTTTGTTCTCTTTGCTGCCTCTCTGATTAATGCCTTCCTTGCCTTGTCCGTGAAATTTGGTGGACGGTCCTCTTTAGGCAGGTTTGTTGTTGTGTTATATTCTTTTCATTTTGTGACAGTGGATTTAATGGTGGTCTGTGAGATTTTCAAAGTTTAAAAGAACCATTGTGATTTTCGTCAAGAGCAGGCTGCATAGCCATCAGCATGTTTCTGCCCTGTGTTGGACTGGCAGGATGTCCCGGATGTACTCTACCCTCACCCAGAGTTGGCTGAGACTGGTGATCCCTGTGACCAAATTGGCAGGTCCAGATCTTAATTAGGGGCTTTACTGAAAATCGATGGATACATGTGCATTACCTTTTTTCTTTTCTTTCTTTTTTTTTTTTTTTATTTGCGTGTTTGTATGTTTCATAAATGCCTTATTTTTAAACATCACCTCACCAATTTGGACTGTTTTGTAGGTCCATGACATAAAATCTAAGAAAAATCCATTTAGATTACAGGTTCTAAGCAAATAAGGAAAAATTCCAAAGGCCATATTTTTGCAGGCCATTTCTGAATAACATGTGTTATATTTTCTCATATCTGCATCTGTAGCAGAGGTCATTCATGTTGAACAAATAAAGCTGTCAATGGTACCTTTACACTTGGACTGTTTAATCAGGATGGATTCATGCTTCTTCTCAGAGCCTTTTCCATCTTGCCCTGCATAGGGTTTTGTGTGGTGTTGGCTTCGGTGGTTGTGACCATGCCCATGGTGTCCATGATGACCATGGTAATGATGTCCATGATGGTGATGATGATGTTTCTTTGCCAGTTTCTCTGTCAGTAGACGACCAGCCTCTCGTTGACAGGACTCTCTGGTGGGTTCCCTGTACTCTCCATACAGCTTGTCAGGAAAAACAAAATCTATTATAATAATATTATATGTAACCTTCTTTAGTAATCACATCACACCAGCCACACCTTTTCTTTCAGACTATCATCACAAATTTTATTTTTCTCAGTAATCCACCACTACAATGTGTTAGGGGCAGTGGTGGCCCATTGGTAGGGAACTGGCTTACTGATTCAGGGCTTCAAGCCCCACTATCTTAAAGCTGTAAGTGCTGTCCTGCAGTGCACTAAATGGGTTATCAAAGGCCGGCCTTGTTTCTCACTGTCTGTGATGAGAGGTTCATGTAAAAGAACCATTGCTGACTTTCTTCAAGAGTAGCTGCATAGCCATCAGTGTGTTGCTGCTCTGTGATGACCTGGTGAGCAGTCTAGGATGTATCCTGTCCTTGCCCAGAGTTGATTGAGATTTTCACCAGCCTCCCCATGACCCTTATTAGGATTAAGCAGTTCAGAAAACGAATGAAGGAAGATAATGTCTTTTCATTAAAAAATATATACAAAATAGAGGAAGGTGCCTTAGATATGCAGCATGTATAATGCAGCAAATAGACCCTATAGGGGGGTTTTGGTTTTAATTAGACATATTTTCAACTTAAAATATAATGCAGCCATGAGGAGGGACACAAGCCAGTGCTCTCAATCATTCCGGTCCCAAACTGGGATAAATGTAGAGGGTTGTGTCAGGAAGGGCAGCCGACGTAAAACCTGAGCCAGATCAAATATGCAAATCACAAATATTACCTGCATACCGGATCGGTCGAGGCCCGGGTTAACAATGACTGCCATCAGTGCTGTTAACCAACAGGGTGCTGGTGGAAATTGGACGACAGTTGGTCGAAGAAGGAGAGGCGGGAGGCGTGTCGGTAGGAAAAAAATGAGTCTAGGACTGGGAGTAGGGACTTTGAATGTTGGAACTATGATAGAAAAAGGTAGAGAGCTGACCTACATGATGCAGAGGAGGAAGGTTGACATACTGTGTGTTCAGGAGACCAGGTGGAAAGGTAGAAAGGCTTAAAGCTGAGGAGCAGGGTTTAAGCTGTTCTATCATAGTGTGGATGGGAAGAAAAATGGAGTAGGAGTCCTTGAAGGAGGGGTTGGTCAGGAATGTTCTAGAAGTGAAAAGAGTGTCGGACAGAGTGATGAGTATCAAGTTAGAAATTGAAGGTGTGATGTTCAATATTGTCAGTACTTATGCCTCACAGGCAGAATGTGAGCTAGAACAGAAGGAGAGATTCTGGAGTGAGTTAGATGAAGTGAGGCAGAGTACCCCCAGAGGTGAAAGAGTGGTCATTGGGGCAGACTTCAATGGATATATTGGTGCAGGCAACAGAGGGAACGAGGAAGTGATGGGCAGGTTTGGTATCCAGGACAGGAACACAGAAGGACAGATGTTGATAGATTTTTCAAAAAGGATGAAAATGGCTGTGGTGAATACTTTCTTCCAGAAAAGACAGGAGTATAGGGCGAAAGCAAAGGTAGGAGCACACAGGTAGGCTACATCTTGTGTAGACAATGCAATTTGAAAGAAGTCAGGCTGCAAAGTAGTAGTAGGTGAGAGTGTTACCAAATAGCATAGAATGGTGGTGTGCAGGATGACGCTGATGGTGAGGAAGGTGAAGCAGGCAAAGGCAGAGCAGAAGCCAAAGTGGTGGAAGCTGAAAAAGGAAGAGTGTCGGGTTGTCTTCAAGGAGAAGTTGAAAGAGGCTTTGGGTGGTCAAGAAGTGCTTCCAGATGACTGGACAACCATAGAAAATGTGATCAGGGAGACAGGTAGGAGAGCACTTGGTGTGTCTTCTGGAAGGAATGTAGATAAGGAAACATGGTGATGGAATGAGAAAGTGCAGGAGTGTGTACAAAAGAAGAGGTTAGCTAAGAAGAAGTGGGACATTAAGAGGACTGAAGAGAGGAAGGGAGCGGTGTCAAACGCCAAACAGAGGGCGTATGATGACTTGTATGCTAGGTTGGACAGTAAGAAGGGAGAAAATGATTTATACAGGTTGGCAAAGCAGAGAAATAGAGATGGGAAGGATGTGCAGTAAGTTCGAGTGATAAAGGACAGAGAGGGAAATGTATTGACTGATGACAGAAGTGTGCTAGGAAGATGGAAAGAGTACTTCGAAGAGCTGATGAATGAGGAAAATGAGAGAGAAAAAAGAGTAGAAGAGGTGACTGTTGAGGACCAGGAAGTAGCAAAGATTAGTAAGGGTGAAGTGAGGCGGGCATTGAAGAGGATGAAGAGTGGAGGTGGGACTGCATCAAGGATCAGCTCTGAGCCACTTTTTGTTTGCTATGGTGACGGACAGGCTGACAGACGAGGTTAGACAAGAATCTGCATGGGCTATGATGTTTGCAGATGACATTGTGATCTGTAGTGAGAGCAGAGAACAAATGGACGAAAACCTAGCGAGGTGGAGATATGCCCTGGAAAGGAGGGGAATGAAGGTTAGCCTCAGGAAGACAGAATACATGTGTGTGAATGAGAAGGACTCAAGAGGAACGGTGAGGTAAAGGGAGCAGAGATAAAGAAGGTGGAGGATTTTAAGTACCTAGGCTCAACAATCCAGAACAATGGAGAGTGTGGAAAAGAGGTGAAGTAGCATATTCAGGCAGGTTGGAATAGTTGGAGAAAAGTGTCCAGTGTGATGTGTGATATGAAGATATCAGCAAGAATGAAAGGAATGGTGTACATGACGGTGATGAGGCCAGCGATGTTTTATGGTTTAGAAACAGTGGCACTGAGGAAAAGACAGGAGGCAGAGCTGGAGGTAGCAGAGATGAAAATGTTGAGGTTCTCTTTCGGAGGAACGAGGATGGATAAGATCAGGAATGACTACATCAGAGGGACAACACATGTTAGAGGTATTGGAGACAGTCAGAGAGGATAGATTGAGATGGTTTGGACATGTACAGAGGAGGGATAGTGTTTATATTGGTAGTACGACGCTGAGGTTTGAACTGCTATGCAAAAGGCCTCGAGGAAGACCAAAGAAGAGATTTATGGATGTGGTGAAGGAGGACATGAAGGTCATTGGCGTAAGAGAAGAACAAAATTAGGGGGGGAAAAAACTCTCTCATTTGAAGGATTTGCAAGATTTTTGTCAGATGAGCTCTCATGGTCACTCAAGGTCAAAGCTAATTGTTTCATTGTAAAGTCCATATATGGTTTTCACACTAATGGAATGCATATCAGCACCTATTTTAAATTTATAAAGCAGTTTCTGAGGCAGTGGTAGTCTAGTAGTTAGGGCGCAGGATCGCTGACCCGAAGGTTGGGGGTTCGAGTCCCCACAAGGTTGTCGTTGTCCCCCCAGTGCAGCTAACTGGGTTATCAAAGGTGGGCCATGTCTCTCACTGTCTGTGCTGAGAGTCATGTGAAAGAACCATTGCTGACTTTCATAAAGAGTAGCTGCAAAGCCGTCAGAGTGTTTCTACGACCTGGAGAGGGATGGGCTCCACCAGGCCAAATCAGCCCAAGTCTCGCCATGAAGGCGCCCCAACGACATCCTCGGATGTTAAGGAATAAGTGAAGTGAAAGCAGTCTCTGCAAAACTTTATGAACTTGCTATGACCTTCATATTGACATACAGTATTCAATTATTTTTGTACATATTGGCTTGGGTTCCCAAGCAAGTTTGGTGAAAATCCATACAGAGTTATTATCAGGATTATGTTGACAAACTAACATCAACAAATACACTATTGCAATACCCCTGTCAAAACTCAGAAAAATTATAAAAATATTTAATATATTTCCATTGAATAGAATAAAATATAACAAAAAAACTGTGATAAAAGAATGAAACGTAATCACAGCATAACAGGCTTGCCACATTAAACTGTTGGTCTCTATATCCTCCATGGCCATATCTATGTCTGTGTCCATAAAGTCATTGAAATAAGTAATTCCAATAAATAAAAACCAAACAGTGTTGCCAAACAGCATAGGATGGTGGTGTGCAGGATGATGCTGATGGTGAGGAAGGTGAAGAAGGCAAAGGTAGAGCAGAAGACAAAGTGGTGGAAGCTGAAAAAGGAAGAGTGTCAGGTTGTCTTCAAGGAGGAGTTGAAACAGGCTTTTGGTGGTCAGGAAGTGCTTCAGATGACTGGACAACTACAGCTAATGTGATCAGGGAGACAGGTAGGAGATGGAAAGAGTACTTTGAAGAGCTGATGAATGAGGAAAATGAGAGAGAGAAAAAAAAGTAGAAGAGGTGACTGTTGAGGACCAGGAAGTAGCAAAGATTAGTAAGGGTGAAGTGAAGAGGGCATTGAAGAGGATTAAGAATGGAAAGGCAGTTGGTCCTGATGACATACCGATGGAGGTATGGAAGTGTCCAGGAGAGGTAGCAGTAAATTTTCTGACAAGAACATTCAACAAGGTCTTAGAGAGTGAGAGGATGTCAGAGGAATGGAGGAGAAGTGTGCTGGTGCCCATTTTTAAGAACAAAGGAGACCTACAGAGTTGTGGCAACTGCAGAGGGATAAAGTTGATGAGCCATACGATTAAGTTATGGGAAAGAATAGTTGAAGCTAGACTAAGGGCAAAGGTCAGCATTTGTGAACAACAGTTTGGTTTCATGCCAAGAAAGAGCACCACAGATGCAGTGTTTGCCTTGAGATTGTTAATAGAGAAGTACAGAGAAGGTCAGACGGAGCTGCATTGTGCCTTTGTGGATCTGGAGAAAGCATATGACAGGGTGCCGAGAGAAGAACTGTGGTATTGCATGATGAAGTCTGGAGTGGCAGAGAAGTATGTTAGAGTGGTGCAGGACATGTATGAGAGATGTAAGACAGTGGCGAGGTGTGCTGTCGGTGTGACAGAAGAGTTCAAGGTGGAGATGGGACTGCATCAAGGGTCAGCTCTCAGCCCCTTCTTGCTATGGTGATGGACAGGCTGCCAGACGAGGTTAGACAAGATTCCCCATGGACTATGATGTTTGCAGTTGACATTGTGATCTGTAGTGAGAGCAGAGAAAAAGTGCAGGAAAATCTAGAGAGGTGGAGGTATGCCCTGGAAAAGAGGGGAATGAAGATTAGCCTCAGTAAGACAGAATACATGTGCATGAATGACAAGGACCCAAGAGGAACGGTGATGTTACAGGGAGCAGAGATAAGGAAGGTGCAGGATTTTAAATACTTAAGCTCAACAATCCAGAGCAATGGAGAGTGTGGAAAAGAGGTGAAGAAGCGTGTGCAGGCAGGTTGGAGAAAAGTGTCCGGTGTGATGTGTGATGGGAGGGTATTGGCAAGAATGAAAGGAAAAGTGTACAAGACTGTGTTGAGGCCAACGATGTTGTATGGTTTAGAAACAGTGGCCCTGGGGAAAAGACAGGAGGCAGAGCTGGAGGTAGCAGAGATGGAGATGAAAATGTTGAGGTTCTCTTTGGGAGTAACAAGGATGGATAGGATTAATGAGCACATCAGAGGTACAGCACATGTAAGATGTTTTGGACGTGTACAGAGGAGGGATAGTGAGTATATTGGTAATAGGATGCTGAGGCTGGAACTACCAGGCAGAAGGCCTAGAGGAAGACCAAAGAGACGATTCATGGATGTGGTGAAGGAGGACATGAACGTCGTTGGTGTAAGAGAAGAAGATGCAAAGGATAGGGTGACATGGAGGCAGATGATTCGCTGTGACGACCCCTGAAGGGAAAAGCCGAAAGGAAAAGAAGATTTTTATGGGGTTTTTCGAGCATGTTTATGGGGATTTTAGGACATTGCTATAGTGATTTTCGGGCATGGTTATGAGGATTTTAGGGCATTGCTATGGGAACTTTAAGGCATGACTATGGGGATTTTATGGTATGTTTGTGGGAATTTACAAGGCTTTATGGCATGTTTACAGGGATTTTAGGGCATGGTTATGGGGATTTTCAGGCATGGTTATGGGGATTTTTGGGTATTGCTATGGGGACTTTAGGGCATGTTCATGAGTATTTTATGGCATGTTTACTGGGATTTTATGGCATTACCATGTTTTTATGGCATGGTTATGGGGATTTTAGGGCATGTTTATGGGGATTTTGAGGCAAGGTTATGGGGATTTTAGGATATTGCGATGGGGACTTTAGGGCATGTTTACTGGGATTTTATGGCATGTCTACTGGGTTTTAATGCCATTCCTATGATTTTATGGCATGGTAATGTGGATTTTAGGGAATGGTTATGGGGATTTGGGGGCATTGCTCTAGGGACTTTAGGGCAAGGTTATAGGGATTTTCAGGTATATTTATGGGGATTTTATTGCATGTTTACAGGGATTTTATTGCATGTTTACAGGGATTTTAGGGCATGGTTATTGGGATTTTAGGGCATTGCTATCTGGATTTCATGGCATGTTTATGAGGATTTTAGGGCATGGTTATGGGGCTTTTATGGCATCGTTATGGGGATTTTAGAGCATGGTTATTGGAATTTTAGGGCACTGCTATGGGGATTTTAGGGCACTGCTATGGGGATGTTTGAGCATTGCTGTAGGAATCTGTGTCCATTTAGCTACATTGAGTAGGTTGGTACTGATGTTGGTATGTTGAGCAGCTCTGGAGTTCAGTCCATGTTCCAGTTCATCCAAAATGCATTCAGATTCTATTTTTGTTCTATTTTAACAAAATTCACAAATCATATCATGCTTCCGAAAAAGCTGCCCCCGACAGTCACTGAAACCCAATTTAATTAATTCAATCCATTGCCAAGATCACTCAAATATTTCTTCTATTCCTTTCGGCTGTTTCTTTCAGGGGTCACCACAGCAAATAATCTGCCTACATCTCACCCTGTCCTCTGCATCGTCTTCTCTTACACCAACGACCTTCATGTCCTCCTTTACCACATCCATAAATCTCTTCTTTGGTCTTCCTCTAGACCTTCTGCCTGGGAGTTCCAACCTCAGCATCCAACTACCAATATATTCACTATCCCTTCTTTGTACATGTCCAAATCATCTCAATCTAGCCTCTCTGAGTGTGTCTCCAAAACATCTTACATGTGCTGTCCCTCTGATGTACTCATTCCTGATCATATCCATCCTCATTACTCCCAAAGAGAACCTCAACATTTTCATCTCTGCTACCTCCAGCTCTGCCTTCTGTCTTTTCCTCAGTATCACTGTTTCTAAACACCACACCCTGTGATTGGTGTTTACCCTCCTATCACACCACACTTTTCTCCAACCATTCCAACCTGCCTGCACACGCTTCTTCACCTCTTTTCCACACTCTCCATTGCTCTGGACTGTTGAGCCTAAAGCCTAAGTATTGAAAATCCTCCACCTTCCTTATCTCTGCACACTTTAACCTCTCTGTTCCTCTTGGGTCCTTCTCGTTCACACACATGTATTCTGTCATACTGAGGCTAACCTTCATTCGCATCTTTTCAGAGCATACCTCCACCTCTCTAGATTTTCCTCCACTTGTTCTCTGTTCTCAGGACAGATCACAATGTCATCTGCAAACATCATAGTCAATGGAGAACCTGATCTGTCAGCCTGTCCATCTCCATAGCAAACATGAAGGAGCTCAGCGCTGATCCTTGATGCAGTCCCAACTCCACCTTGAACTCTTCTGTCACGCTGACAACACACCGCACCACTGTCTTACATCTCTCATACATGTCCTGCACCACTCTAACATACTTCTCTGCCACTCCAGACTTCATGTAATAGAACAGTTCTTCTCTTAGCACCCTGTCATATGCTTTGTCCTTATCCACCAAGGTACAATGCAGCTCCGTCTGACCTTCTCTGTACTTCTATATTAACAATCTCAAAGCAAACACTGCATCTGTGGTGCTCTTTCTTGGCATGAAACCAAACATGGTTCACAAATGCTGACCTCTGCCCTTAGTTTAGCTTCCACTATTCTTTCCCATAACGCCATCATATGGCTCATTAACTTTATCCCTCTGTAGTTGCCACAACTTTGCACGTCTCCCTTGTTCTTAAACATGGGCATCAGCACACTTCTCCTCCATTCCTCTGGCATCCTCTCACTCTCTAAGACCTTGTTGAATGTTCTTGTCAGGAAATCTACTGCTACCTCTCCTAGACACTTCCATACCTCCATCGGTATGTCATCAGGACCAACTGCCTTTCCATTCTTCATCCTCTTCAATGCCCTCTTCACTTCACCCTTACTAATCTTTGCTACTTCCTGGTCCTCAACAGTCACCTCTTCTACTCTTTTTTCTCTCTCATTTTCCTCATTCATCAGCTCTTCAAAGTACTCTTTCCATCTTCCCAGCACACTTCTGTCATCAGTCAATACATTTCCCTCTCTGTCCTTTATCAATCTAACTTGCTGCACATCCTTCCCATCTCTATCTCTTTGCTTTGCCAACCTGTATAGATCAGTTTATCCCTTCTTACTATCCAACCTATCATACAAGTCGTCATACGCGCTCTGTTTGGCTTTTGACACTGCTACCTTTGGCTTACGCTGTGTATCCCTGTACTCCTGTTTACTCTCTTCGGTTTTCTCAATGTCCCACTTCTTCTTAGCTAACCTCTTCCTTTGTACACACTCTTGCACTTCCTCATTCCACCACCAAGTCTCCTTATCTACTTTCCTTCCAGAGGACACACCAAGTACTCTCCTACCTGTCTCCCTGATCACATTATCTGTAGTTGTCCAGTCATCTGAAGCACTTCCTGACCACCCAAAGCCTGTTTCAACTCCTCCTTGAAGACAACACGACACTATTCCTTTTTTTCAGCTTCCGCCACTTTGTCTTCTGCTCTGCCTTTATCTTCTTCACCTTCCTCACCATCAGTATCATCTTGCACACCACCATCCTGTGCTGTTTGGCAACACTCTCACTCTCATTCTCACAAGCCCAATTAAATTAACAAAGCAAAGAATTAGAGGCATCAAATCAATGATTATTGCTGTCAACAAAAGATCACAGCAATCCGACCACACCATCACTCAGACTGTAGGCAAACTTGTTGGGGACACTACTCTACTTTCCCTTAGTCTTTCAAATAATCTGAATCTGAATTGTCAGGGTCAAGGGTTAAGATCAGCACAAGGTCACCAAATGAGTCTAGTAAAAAAAAAAAAAATTTAAATTCATTGGGTTGTACTAGTATATGCTAAATCTACATGTAATTAACTTTAAATAGGGGTTATTCAAGATCTCCTCATCCATTCATTCATTACTCTATTCATGTTCCAAATTGTTTATCAAAATCAAAGGGACACTAAGCCTATCCCATCTGACTCTGGGTAAAGCAGGGTACACCCTGAACAGCTTGTCAATCCATCGCAGGACCATTCACAACCAATCATATACTTTCATACCTTAGGGTGATTTGAAATAGCCAGTTTGCCTATTGTCTTTGGGAGGAAACTAGAGTACTTGGAGAAAACCCACAGAAGCAAGGGGAGGAACATACAGACTCTACATAGAAACACCCTTGCAGAGCTACAGAATGCTTATCAACAAGATGCATAACTTTGACTACGGGTTGATGCTGCAGCCATCTGCAATTGGGAGTCCATGGGAGTTAATTGGCCAAACTCTCACAGGAGAGATGGATGGTTGGCATATGCTCTCCTGTTACTCTCATTGATCACCAACCACTCCCCGGGTGTCTGTGAGCTCATCCCTACAAAAGGGGCAGACATCGCTTTTCCTCAGAGTGTGTTAGGCTGCCTCCAAGTGCACATGCACAGCGATTCATAAAAAGGCGTGTAACAGCATTGCTTGCCGTAAAGGGGGCATGTGTATGCCTATGCCCCTCCCTGTTTTTTGGTCAGATGTGATAAAGAGGCACCACTTGATAGATGGGAATTGGATATGACTAAAATAAAAGAGAAAAACAGAAAAAAAAAAAAAAAAACGGGATCCATGAGATCTAACTGGCCTAGTTCTCACGGAAGGGAGGGGATCACGGGCCTCTATGGGCTCATTCGTACAAGGGGGCGGATAGTGGTTTCTTTCCAAATGTGTTAGGTCACCCCCAAAAATGCATGTGCAGCAGTTTATAAAGAGGGAGGTGGCAGCAACACATGTCATAGAGGCACCATACATTCCATCCATCCATCAGTTTAATCTATCCATCCATTTATTCATTTAACAATCCATCATACCCATCTATTTATCTATCCATCCACCATCCAAACATTCCATCTATCCAACCTTCCCTCCATTCATCTATTCACTCACACATCCAACCATTTTTAATTTATTTATCTATCTATCCATCCATTCATCCATCCATCCATTATCTATCCATCTACCCGCCATCCACCACATTCATCCAGCTACTCATATCCATTTATCCATGCATCCATTCCTTCATCCAGCCAACAATCCATCCACTCATCCATCCATCATCAATTCCTTTTCTTTACCATTTACACATATCTATTCGGGTTGTTAGGGAAACTGAAACCAATCCCAGCTTCAAGTGAGAGGGGGTGGGGTTAGTCCCTAAGCAGATAACAAGACACAAACATCCAGTCACACTCACATTCACACCTATGAGACATTTAGAGTAACAAGTTGACATAATATTTCTGTCTTTGGACTGTAGGAAGAAACTGGTGTACTGGAAGGAAACCCTTAGAAGCATTTGGGAAACAAGTAACCTCCACACAGAAATGCTTCTCTTGAGATTTGAGACTAGAACCTTCTTGCTTTTTGGTATGGGTACATATCACTGATTAGCATCACACTGGGGCAATATAGTCAGGACTTCACTTTAAATGCATTTGTATATATAAATTATTTATAACAATTGTTATATTGGGCTGAAATGCCAAGGGCAATTTTTATAAATTATAATCATACTGCTGATGGTTTATCAAGTATCTCAGTCTTTCAATACACATCTATCCGTCTTCGTTCCATTGGTCTATCCTATTACTTTTACCGTTCCCACGGTACATGTAATCCCTGTTCTCCCACTATTTCACCCCTCCTCTATCTCCTTCTTCGATCTGCCCCATATATCATGAAGGACGGTTAAGGGACTCTAAGGGACTAATACCCCCCACCCCCACCCCACCCCAGACTGGAGTTACCCCTTTTCCTCTCTTTCTGTAACTCAATCCATAGGCTATTTTTAAATTGAGCAAGCCAACATTTATCCCTCCATTGCTGCCCCCCCTCTCTTTCCCCTTCACATACTCTCTTTCTTGAGAGAGAGATCTCTTTCACTCTCCTTCTCGTTCTGCCTCTCCATTTTCTCTCTCTCACTCTCTCGTTCTCTCCCCCCCCCATGTTCTCCCTCTCTTACGTTCTCTCCCTCCTGCTCCCTCTCTATTTCTTGATACATCATTTTGTTTTATATTTTTACTCTGGTGATTGACAGCTAGTGATTGATGTCATTTAGACGTTTGTGTTTGAAGCAGATAAATTAACTGAAATAAACAGTGTGTATGTTTGTTATTCCCATGGTTAAGCAAGGTGCTAAGGTTTCGTCTCCTTTCTCATGCCACTACACGGTATCTGGACCTCTTACTCATGACAGTCTGAAAAAAGGTACATATACTAGATAATCTTTTTCATGTCACTGCTGATGGGTATTTACTGAATGTATCACCAGATTGTACTGATGTTACATGGTATTACGAAATGTCAACAGTTAAAAAAAAAAAAATCAGCTCAGTAAAAAAAAAAAACAGTTCAAAAACAATTCTTTTGAAAATGTTTATCATGGCTTTAATTGTGACGTTTACTGACCCCCCCCCCTTTCTTTGGAGTGACTGTTAATTGTTACAGTAACTGAATGAAGGTATTTACAGTTAAGTCGTGTTTAAAAATTCAATTCATGTCACATGATACAATTACCTAATATATGTTTCTATAGTATTCGGCACAGTGGTGTAGTGGTTAGCACATTTGCCTCACAGCAAGACAGTCATGGGCTCAAGTCCCAGGCTCAGTGTCATCTGTGTGGATTTTGAGAAAACCCACACAAGCAGGGAGATATCATGCAGAGTACTCAAATTTCCACCCACAGTCCAAAGACATGCACATTAGGATAATTTGCTGTTTCATACTGCCCCTGGGTGTTGATGTGGGTGTGTACTGGCTCTATGATGCATTGACAAGCTGCTTAGTGTTAACCCTGCCTTTGCCCATAGTTGGCTGAAATAGGCTCCCATTTCCCTGCAACCCTAGTAGGATTAAACAGTTTAGAAAATAAATGAATTTACTTTTACACACCATACATTGTGGACCCCCCCACACACACACTTTTAAGTGAGTACTGCCGGGTTAGTTTAGACACCACCCGTTCTGTGATGCATGGAGGGAAATTTTACCCACCTGAAGAAATCTTATATATGTGATAAGGTGACATAGCCAAGTTTACCTCCTTTCTCTCCAGGGTGATGAACTCTGAGGTGTCAGCCAACCCTAAAAAATCTCGCTCTCTCAATGTCTCGCTCGCTCCCATTAAATCAGTCCCAGATGTTCCAAAGTACTCCCAACTAAGTTCATCAACCTTGTGACTGGGTGATCGGGTGTACCATCAATACGTCAGTGTATAGTGATATTTGTTTGTGCATATAAAGTAACACAGCACTGAAATCTAAGCATTTTAAACCTTGATAGCACAATATCCAATATTCAAAATTCACGTGAGATGATGTCAGAGTTCAATAGAAAGATATGTAAGCAATAAGGCTGCTCATAGGCCAATTTAATATTTACAAATTTATCTGAGCTTTAAAGTGAAGGACAACACATACACAGCATTACTCTAAAGATCTAGTCAACAAACATACACACTGATGCAGTCAGTTATACACTTTTCAAACTCGAATTTGATGGAGTAGTCAAGGTCTGACTGCAGCTCAAGAAAGATCATGCCATGCAAAAATGCAAAAGAGTGAAAATGTGTGAAACTACAGTAAAGATCATACAGCAAGCCATCAGGTAAAGTGTGAGAGGATGAAGAAGCCCTGTAACAGAGACTGGTTAATGTGTAAGAAGATGAAGGAGATAGAATGAGTGAGAGAGTTAGAGAAGTTGGGACAAACCAGGGTCTGTTGGTATCTCAGAGCCTTCCTTTGCGATGCATCTGCAGCCATTGACACACTGTCACTGACCCAAAAATAAACTGTGCGTCTGTCTCAGCATTCCTACCCTGGAGTGGTGCCGTCTGAGGGAATGTGAGTGCACTTTTGCCCACACTATACACACACACACACACACACACACACACACACACACACACACACACACACACAAAAACGTGCATACTCATCAATCTCTCAAAAACACACATTAAATGGGTTAAAAAGCAAGCATGAAAGAAAAACAGAAGAAAAACACACTTTCAGTTCCTGCTTTGGTTTACCACTGGTCTGTAGAATGGGCTTTAAGAATGTACAAACATTCTGATTCCTAACGAATTTATAGTGACACTGGATTCTGAATTGTTTATAAGAAGTAGCCTTGATACAAATCATCCAATTGTACAGCTACTGTCGAAAAGATGTGATAAGAATTAATAAATATATATATATATATATTCTTAATCCTACTAGGGTTACAGGAAGACCGACCTCAGTTGACACTAGATGAAGGCAGGGTACAACCTAAACAGTCACAGTCCATCACAGGAAACATACACAATTTGGAATGTGCATGTCTTTGGACTGTGAGAGGAAACCGGTGTATCCAGAGGAAACCCATGCAAGCATGGGGAAAACACACAAACATGCTGTGAGGCAGATGTGCCAAGCACCATGCCACGGTGTCGAAAGTGTGAGGTGAAGGTTTTACAAGACTAATGCTATTTATGAAAAAAAAAAGAAAAAAAAAAAGCTGGCTTTGATTTTTCTTCATTTTAAAATGCACAAGCCTTTTAGTGTCTCATAAGCCCATAACTAGACATCATTTTACACCACAACAGAAGAGTTAAGTTGCCTCCATATGGTCACCATCACACTGGTGAGAACATTACAACTCCTTCATTCAAGCATTGTTCTTTCATTCAGGTAAACTGCATTGTTGTTTGCTAGTAAACAGAAGAAGCGCAAACACTTTCCTGGAAGCATGAATGTTCACATGTTGAATATACTGCAGGCTGCCCAGCCCCGTCATCACCTCCAGAAAATTCATGAATGTAACTTCAGCACCACGGCCAGCAACGACACACAACCCAAAACAATAACAAATACACATGTCGATGGTTTGGAGTAGAGTTCATGACTGGGAGGTGATCAACTCATTGTCTATTCCTCTGCTTTCAGCATGACTCTGGTTTTCAATCTCTCTCCCTTTAACAGTTTTCCGTGACACTGACTATCCTCCAAACTGGTGTGTGGTTAGGACGTCTGGCTCAAGCAAGAAAGTCCTGGCTTCGAGTCTCAGGCACAGCATGAGTGGTTCTGTGTGGAATTTTCATGTCTCTTCATGCTAGCATGGGTTTGCTCTGGGTAGTTTAGTTTATTTTCCACAGTCCGAAAAAATGCACATTAGGCTAGCTGATAAGAGCGTACTCTGCCTTTTGCTCAGAGTCAGTTGAAATGGGCTGCAGCCTCCCCAAAGCCATATAAAATTAATGAATATATGAATGAATTAATGCTTACAGTACATCCTAACAGTGAACCTGTAATTACCTCACGTACATGCTACAACACGACCTGCAGGAGAACACTGCTATTAGTCACATTCTGCAATTCCTCCCTGGACCGGAGATTGATGGTGGATAGAACTAGATGAAGAATTGATCCATCACGGTTGATGTTGGGAGTGGGAGGATAAATGTTGGTAAGGGTCGGTATGACGGCAGACTTCTCTAAAACTATCATACATGATACCAACACATTTGTAGCACTATTGTATGGTAAGAACTATGCGTTGTATTTAGAAAATTATTTGGAGTCACCCACTGACTTATTTACGAAATTGCTTAATGCTATCATGATCACACAGAGGTTGGAACCTATCTCAGACAACACTGAGATCAGTAACAGCTTGCCATTCCAGGACCTGCAATGGACCAGTGAGCTGTTAAGTTTCTCAGCTCGCCAGTCCATCACAGGGCCTGGACTAGAAAACTGTTAATGATTAATCCTACCTTCACCCACAATTTTAAAAGGATCAATCAAATCGGCAAACACAACCTCAAACAAACACCATACACTCACACGCCTGGATACAAACCCCTGATAAGCACATAACCAAATGCTACCACACTCCCTGAAACCCCAGAGCATCACACACCCTGACACACATTCCATACCATCACACACACTGACACAAACCTCATACCATCACACACCCAGATACAACCCAAATACGATCACACTCCCTGATACATGCCCCATACAATCATACAGCTTGATACAAAAACCATACCAGCACAACTCTTATACAAACCCCAGAGCATCACACACCCAGACACAAAGCCCAGACTATCACACACCTTCATACAAACATAATACACAACCTGATACAATCCCCATACTGTCAGACAACCAGACGCAAACTACGTACCATCATATACCCTGATACAAACTCCATACCATAACACACCCCCCAATACAAACCTCATACAACCACACATCCTGAGACAAACCCTGTACCATCACACACCCTGATACAAACCTCATACCATCACACAACCTGATACAAACCCTATACCATCACACACCCTGATACAAATCCCATACCATCATGCATCCTGAAATGAACCCCATGACCATTACAAACCCCGATACAAACCTCATACCATCACACCCCTGACTCAAACCCTGTGCCATCACACACCTTTAAACAAACACAATGTTATCACCCAACCTGACACAAGCCACATACCATTGCACACCCTGACACAAGCCCCCCACTAACACACACCCTGATACCATCAGAGAACATGATACAAACCCCCATAACATCTCAGTCCCTGATACAAACCCCATACCATTACACACGCTGACACAAACCCATAAGCCCATAAAACCTCCTGATACAAACCCCATACATCACACACCCTGATACAAACCCCATACTATAAAACTTCCTGATCGAAACCTCATACCATCACACATCCTGAGACAAACACCAGACCATCACACACCCTGATACAAATCCCATACATACATAGATACATTGAGATTTTAGGGAAGAATCCCCACGGTGACTCTCCTTTCACCCAGCAGGCCAACCTGATACAAACCCTATACCATCACGCACACTGATACAAATCCCATACCATCACACACCTTGATACAAACACAATACTATCACACACTGATACAAAACCCATACCACCATGCAACTTGATACAAACCCCATACCATCACACACACCTTGATACAAACTCTGTACCAGCACACACCATGACACACCCATACCAGCACACACCATGACACACCCATACCATCACACACCATGACGCAAACCCCATACCATCACACTCCCTGATGCAAACGCAATATCTTCACACACCATGACACAAATTCCATACCTCACACCCTGATACAAACGCTACATCATCACACACCACGAGACAAACCCCATACCATTAAACAGGCTGCAACACACCCCATACTATCACACACCCTGGTAAAAAACCCATACCTCACATCCTGATACAAATCCTATACTATAACAAAAACTGATACAAATTCCATACCATCAGACAACCTGAGACAAACCCCATACTGTTACAAAACTGGGTATAATCAGGAATATGATCCCAGTTCTGTTCAGTAAAGTTTTTTTGCTCATGGTGATTTTACGACTATTTTGAATAGCCTCAACTATGTAATTCAAATAGCTGTGTTTGTCAGTTTATCCTTTTGCCTTATATTGAATTAATTTTTTTGTCCTGTTGTGTGAAATTGAATATCAGCAGTTGTATCATTATGTTCAGAACTAATTGACTTGACTTAGTTAAGCCCCTATGAATAACTTCTGGAGCCTGGATAAATTCCCAGAGTTCATGAAATACTCATTTTGTGTGATCTCGCTGTAATGTTGTAATTTTCGTGCTTCGTTGCAAAGTTTTCAGTTGATGTAATTGACATTATTGTGTTCTTTAGGTCATCAGCTTAAATTTGGTGTATAGTTCATGCTGCTACGACCTGTAGTTTTTGTGTTAAGTTAGTTTATAGGTATTGGAGAAAACACAAATTCATCTTATTCATGAAAATCTCAGAGCTAGGTAACGTGGAGTATCTTTAATCACGTTAACTCTGACGCCATTTAAGCGTAAGCACACTTCAGAGCAGCGCTTGCTGGATTGGACTGTAACTCATGCTATAGAGAGGTGCTAGCTAGATCTACTTCCATCCTGGCAAGACGGTACTCCGAAGACTTATGAAGTTGAGTGTTTCCTTAACCTTTCGGCGCAAAGAATACAAGACAGGAAAGTGTTATCACCGTTCTACGCTGATGAACCGACTGTGCCCTATCGACTAATCAGTGAAAAGGACTTTTTCTTTCCATGGCGATAGGGTTGAGTACTAGTTGAGTAGTTTACCACCATTTTGAACCGGGTGTTTAGCAGTCTAGGCTATTATTTTTTTTAAATCTCTTATTAATTGAATGTGCAAAATCCTACTTTGGACTTCTAGTAATCCTTAGAGGTGTATTCATTCATGGAAGATTTAGCGTGGTAGCGACATCTATTTAGTAACAAGCGACATCTATTCGTGTGTTGTTGTTCTTAAAAATTACTGATGTTAGATTGTTGCTTGTAAGGTCTTAAGTACCGATCCAGGTGTCTAATGTTTTGACCCATTTTGTGTTACTCATCTGTCTATCTTCAGAAACTGAAATGGAGCGTTGTAGAGTCATCTCTTGAAAATCTCCTGTTAGTCTAAGCTGTTAGACATTTGATTGCACAATATATCATCTCCCTTGTTAGTTTACTATATTTGTCAACTATGCTAATGCGGAATTCCTAATCAGAAAGTAGTTCAATTATCATCTCACTTACCTTTGAAATCAACCCTTGTTTATTGTGAATATTGTGAATGTATTTATATTAGTTTGGGTGTAATAAACTTCAGATCAAACTGTTTATTGGAGTTGTTCTTTGAACACTTAGTATAACCAAATTAACAAGCCGAGTGTTTTATGAACCTGTGGTTAAGGCTATGTATGTGCCTATATGCTTTTGTGAAAGTGGCTGGACTCTACTGAAGTAGAAAAGAGTCAGCATCGTAGCACATACCATAACACAACCTGATACAAACCCCATACTATCACACACCCTGATAAAAAAAAACCATACCATCAGACAACCTGATACAAACCCCATATGCTCACACACACGGCTGTTGGGCAATACTTCAGGCAGTGCTTCATCCACCCCAGGAATTTGGTCATTATTCTGGCTATTCAACATATAACAGGATGGCCATTGACACAAATGGGTTCACCCAACCTTAAGATAAATGTTGTTTTAATTTTACCTGGGTGTTCACTCATCCTCCTCTACATACCCCATGACATCATGAGGTACGTGGGGGGGGCAGTTTATTTGCCGTTCACCCAACCCTGAGACTGGTGGTATTGGGATACAGGTTACCAGTAGCAAGCCATTAACTGGGCCTCACCAGACCTTAAAAGAAAGCCCTCCAAATGGTTGCTCACTTGCTCCACGGAATAGTCATGAAGTGGTTTGAAGAGACCATTACATAGGCAGCATCACCTGCTTGCAAACTGTACCCACGCTCTTCCGCTTTAGTGATGTGATCAAGACTTGCCAGATGCTCATGAGTGCTTGCTGCAATAGCTGCCACCATTTGCATCACTGACCACCATCATATCCCTCACTCGCCAGCCTGGTTGCCATCTGAGGACCACGAAAAGAGCCAGCAGACATCACTGCATTCAGCAGAGAGTGCAGGGACTGGCCTGAAGGTGTAGCTCAAACTCTATGTCGAATGACGTTATGGGAACTAGGTGGGGAGAATGCTCTGACTATGGGCACTGATAGCGCCTTCGGCCAGGAAACCAATCGAGAAGGATGGGGTTACCTGATCTACCGGATTCTACAATCACTGAAGGATGCTGCTGCCATGGCATTCACACCAGCAGCAGACTCATGGAGTTTGAGGCCATTCAGTAGGCCCCGTTGCGCTGTCCAGATACAAGGACATCTTTACGACTGATTCCCTGGTTTTGCTTACCAGGATTTGCTATGGACAGCTGCCATCTAATTGGCTGATCTTCTGGGGACAGTGCCCCTTCCAAAGTGCTTTTTGGACCTATGTCCCTGGCCATATTGGCGTCATTGTGAATGAGCTGACAGACTTGTAGCCAGTCTGTGACACCTGTGATGTTGGAGCCGCATCCCTCTTATGTGAAGTTGCTTGGCTACCACAATATGTTGCTTTAAACAGAGGAATAATTCCACTGCAATGATGAAGGGCATCTGCCTTCTGGAGCTGGACATCATCCACAAGCCATCGGAAGGGGCCACAATGTGGGATACATAACCTGCACACCACTGGAAAATTCACCTTTAAGACTCTACAGCTGATCCTTAAAGGATGGTCCTCTGGGGAGATTAGTTTTTAACATCTTCTGTGATCCCACTCACAGGAGTTACAAGTTACAACAGAAGTTCTGTGATGATAGGTTCTGCTTCTGTTTGAGTGGAATATGCTCTGGGGATTTCTGTGGTTTCTCTCAGTAGTTTGTGTTTTTTTCTTAGCTGTGCATTTTTCAATTTATTTGGATATGATACAGCACGGGGGAGGAGTTTCCTTTGAAGTGCATCAGCAATGGCTAACACATTGTTTCTGGCTAAAATAGCGGCGAAGCCAAACACAATGATTTGAAAAGTTCTGGAGCCTATTCTACATTTAATTATACATTTGGAGGTTCTTACCACATAGATTACTGCAGGTTTTATCTTTGGACTCAACAACTGTTCAATTTATTACAAAGTTTGGATCTCTTTTTAGTTTAGATGATCCCGATTCCTTCTGTTCTCCTGTTTATGACTAGTTTAAAAGATTTTTCACTATTTCTTCCTGGGCTTGTAGTAATTCTTTATAGTAAACAGATCCTTTGTTTATTTTCTTGTAATTTTTCTGAATTTTCTCTGTTTTATTTAGGTTTATCTCATTTGAAAGCCATTTTGTCTGTAGGAGCTCAGAAGCTCCAGTAAAGCATGACTCTCTCTCTCTCTCTCTCTCTCTCTCTCTCTCTCTCTCTCTCTCTCTCTCTCTCCTTCTGCTTGACCACCATCTAGGTGGAGAGTCAGGTTTGACTTTTTAATAGTACTGCTAATGTTAACACTATAACATACAATCGATGGTATGGCCACACCCACTTCACACCTCACCTGCCCTATGAGATGAGCCATTATTAGTTAAATCTTAGTGTTACTCTTTAGTTAAAATATTCAGAGTGAGACATGTGGGTGTGGCAATGAAGAAATACTGGTTGGGCAGGATGTAGCTGGGCTGAACATTCTGTGTAAAACAAGAAGGAAACAAAACATACCAGAGGGTTACTGGTAGTACGACAGGGAGTACAGTGGATAGACTCAGTAAGAGAGAGTAATACAGCTAAGACAAATAGGGCACCATAATTAGGTTGTTGGATCATATCGCTTTTAATAATATCTGTTAGTGAGAAAAGGATGATGACCGGATGAAGAAAACAAACCCACACTGTCTTTCTCTATTACAAATCTCAACATGTAAGTGTGTTTACTTTCTAATTTCTCTGTAATTAAGCCTATAAATCGTATAATTATATTTCTAAACTCGTGTTATTTATTAGTATCGCCATTGGTTATATTACACAATCATGTAACTTCTATGGTAGTGATCTCAGTTCAATATCTGTACACCGTGAGCACTGAATTAGATACTATGTTTATTCTGAATATTTCAGAGGAATTATGGTGCTGGAGGGTTTGGTGGAGAGGGGTGTAGTCTAGAATAAAGATAATATATTGTAAGTGAAATATCCGTGTGTCTTAAAAGTAAAGTACATAAAGTGCGGGATGTCTGACTTAAACACAGCAAGGCATATGAGCAAGTTAAGAAACAGAAAAAATAAATGGTAGAAATAAATAGAATTACTCCAAATGTACTACACATGTATGCTCAAGCATGGGAAAACAAGCAAAACAGAACAGAACAGATGTGCCCCAGCCTGTAACTCGAACCCAGAATCGTCTTACTGTGAAGCCCACATGCTAACTACTACACCACCATGCCACCCTATTTAATTCAAATGACAATATCATACTGTAAGTAGTCCACATGTATATGTTGCATGACCCTTACGCAAACAAGGAAGCAAACCACAAAAGTTTTCCCTCTTTTATTAATTTTTTTGTACTTTAGCTCAAATTCTTACTCTGCAATTTATACATCTAACTTCAGCTCTGAAATGACTGGTTGATTATATAAGTTTGGTAGGACGGAAAACAGGTCCTGGGTTCAAATTCCCAGATTCAGTAGGGCATATGCATGTTCTTCGCCTGCTTCCTCCAGTAACCCTTGTTTCATCCTACAGTCAAAAGACATGCACATTAAGCTTTGTGTGTGTGTGTGTGTGTGGGGGGGGTCTTCAGGTGAGCTGTTCAGGATGCCCAGTGTAGGCTTTAGCCTCCCCAAGAATGTGATAAAAAGATTAAGCAGTTCAGCAAATGAATGACTGAGTCATTGGATAATTGCATGAAAGAGCAGGTGAAAGATTTTCCTTCCAAGTACAGGTTCTCATTCAATTCCAGGTACAGGAAAATAAGATACAGAACAGAAGCCTGTATTCTCTATATTCATCCAGAATGAACTGATAAAACATAAAACCCAGAAACCAAAAACCTTGGTCTTCACTAGTGAACAGGGAGATTTAAAATGCTCAGTGAGCAGATATTTCTGTGTTTTTTGGGAATCATTGCACCTTTCAAATTTGTGATTGAGGATCATTTACATTCACAGCATTTGGCAGATACTCTTATCCAGAGTGACTTAAAAGTATCAATTTTTTTATACAACTGAGCATTTGAGGGTTAAGGGCCTTGCTTAAGGGCCCAACAATAGTGATAGTGGGGATTGAACCACTGACCTTCGGATCAGCAACCCATCACATTTACCACTAAGCCACCACTGCCCTACATGTTGTTTTTTTTTTTACATTTCTCCTCTGTGGGGTAAGTGGTGGCCTGGTGGTAAAGGGCGCTGGATCGCTGATCTGAAGGTTGGGGGTTCGAGTCCCACTCTCCACAAGGTTGTCACTGTCCCCCCAGTGCAGCTAATTGGGTTATCAAAGGCCAACCATGTCTCTCACTGTCTATGGTGAGAGGCATGTAAAAGAACCATTGCTGACTTTTGTGAAGAGGAGCTGCATAGCCGTCAGCGTGTTTCTGTCCCTTGCTAAAGGGTTGTGTCAGGAAGGGCATCCGACATAAAAACCTATGCCAAATCAAACGTGCGAATCAGATGATTCACTGTGGCAACCCCTGAAAAATGGGGGAAAAACTGAAAGGAAAAGAAGAAGAAGAGTTTCTCCTCTGTATGAAATTGTTATATTCCTCCATGGTTACTGGAACCAGTCAAAGATTACACAAAGAAAATTTAGAAAAATCCACCTTTTGATGAAGTCATTTCATCTCACACTAAAAACCTGTCTCTGAGTAAAGAAGAGCACTCGGAGAGCTCAAACGATCACCAATCTTAAAAATTACCAATATGAACCTCAACCTCACAATCAAAGAAAGCAAAGAATTTCCTGGACCCATAATTTAATCTGGATCAACCACACAACCTAACCTTTTTTTTTTTTTTTTATCCACAGCTCTGCCTCTAGTACAATTTTTATGAAAATCCACACAGATCGTTTATGTGTAATCTTGTAACACACAAACCCTGTGCTTTAATAAACATGGCCTGACTGTAAAAGTTAATTAATAATGTGTATGGATAGTTGGGGGTCATGTCCTCATGAGGCTGAGGGTCTATTTGTAAGTATGACCCGAGGTTTTATGTGAGATTACTGTAAAAAGTCTTATGATGTTATTAATTGTATGTAGGAAATAATCCTGTTTTTATCTTTTCCCCAGCATGTCGAATTCAAGTCTATGTGATTCAGACGACAAACTGTGCAGTAAGTAAAACTATTTCTTCTCCCACGTGTACATAATTTAGTTTGGTCCAAAAATGGTGAGGTGCATTTATTTATTTATTCTGTATACCGCTTAATCCTAATTAGAGTCGTGGGGAGGTTGAAGCCCATCTCAGTCGTACAAAATTTTAATTTGTGCATCCATTTGCCGAACCGCTTAACCCAGTAGGGTCATGGGGAAGCTCTCAGTTGACTCTGGGTGAAGGCGGGGTAAATCTAAAACAGCTCATCAAACCATCGCAGGGCCAACACACAACCAGTCACACTCATACCTATGGTCAGTTTGAAATAGCCAATTCGCTTAACATGTGGGTTTTTGGGTTGCGGAAGGAAACCAGAGTACCTGGAAGAAACCCATGTACATGTAGGGAGAGCACACAAACTCCACACAGAAATGCCCTCACAAAGCTTGGAACTCAAGCCTAGGACCTTTCTGCTGTGAGGCAGACGTGATAACCACGACACAACCGTGCCACCCTACAATAACTTAATTACATAAATGTAGATAAAGTGGACGTGGGGCAGTGGTGGCCTGGTGGTAAAGGTACTGGATCGCTGATCCTAGGGTTGGGGGTTCGAGTCCCACTCTCCACAAGGTTGTCACTGTTCCCCCAGTGCACTAACTGGGTTATCAAAGGCGGCCATTTCTCTCACTGTCTATGGTGAGAGGCATGTAAAAGAACCATTGCTGAGTTTCGAAAGGAGTAGGCTGCATAGCTGTCAGCATACTTCTGCCCTGCGAAGGCCTGGGGAGCTGTACAGGGTGTACTCTGCCCTTGCCCAGAGTTGGGTGGGATGGGTGCCAGCCTCTCTGTGACCCTAATTAGGATTAAGCGGTTACAGAACAGAATATATAAAGTGAATGTATGGTTAGTAGTAGTGAATGTAGCAGTGGTCTGGCGAACAGTTCAGGGTGTATTCTGCCTTCAATCAGAGTTGGCTGAGATAGGCTCCAGCCACTTCCTGACCCTAGTGGGATAAAGCAGTTTAGTAAAATAGTTTAATTTAAACTAAAATAATAAATTTAGTCCACAATGGTCTGTCTAGAACAAGGGTCGCCAACCCGCGGCTCACAAGCCGCATGCAGCTCTTTAGCGCCACCCTAGTGGCTCCTTGAAGCTTTTTCAAAAATGTATGAAAATGGAAAAAGCTGGGTTTTTCTTGGCTTCTGCAGGAGGACAAGCCTGACAAACATTCTTAAAGTTTTGCAAGATTTTAAAAGTTTGTATGAAAAATATTAGTCCTACACTTCAACATTTCTGTCAACGAAGATTTGCATCATAGCCTTCGACACACGTTTCAGCACGATGGGTTGCCAGGCAGGCTGCTGTTGTAAACAAACCGGGGTGTGTGTCATGGGCAATGGATCCCAAAGGAAAAAAATAGAAAGATAGCTGATGAGAAGAATGGACCGAATCATTTGCTTTTATTGGCAATGCAGAAGGATTGCCTGTATGTTTGCTTTGGAATGAAGAGCCGTCAAATAACGAAAAGAGTAATTTGGAAAGACATTTCCAGGAAACGCATGCGACATTTGCAGCCGACCACCCAGTTGAGATTGAGATAAAAAGTGTGATTGCAGTACTACTGGAGAAATTATAGGAGCGCAAAGATAGATTTAAGAAGTGGATTGCATCTCCAACCTCCACTACTGCTGCTAGTTCTGTTACAACCCAAGAGATAATAAAGTGTGAAGATGGTGCAGAGATGGTGATCACATGAAGGATTCGTTCATTAAAATATCAGAGCACATATTTTCAGACTTCAAAAACAAAACAGAGATAATGCAGAAAATTAAAGGCATGCCTCTCTCTGCAAAGACAGTGAAGGAAAGGGCAATTAAAATGCAGGAAACATCACCAATCAGCAAATCAACAACATTAATTCAGCTACAGCAAACAGTTGGCCCTCATTTTTCATGATGGTTCAGTTCTGGCCCTTCCCATGGATCAAGAAAATCCGTGAGTTATTGACATAGTTTTAAAACCCTATGTATGATATTACATGCACAAAAATATGTTTGTTAAACACATTCTATAGACAGTCTTACTCATTTATACAGTAATGATTAAGTAACAACTTTTTAATTTTGTACTGTGATAATTGTGAACAAATAAAGTGCTTAGGTTCCTTACCAGAAGCTAGAGAAGATGCAGGGTGTTTGAGTGACATCATAGGGCTTAAATAATCATTAAAAGCACACTAAAAAAACGTGAACTCACAATTCAAGCAATCACGTTGATAACTTGTGCGCGAAGGAGAAAAAAAGAGGTGTACACATCATCTACAACCAATCAGCAGGAGGGAGAAACAATATTTGTACTCAATTGCCTATGATGAGTCATGTGATGTGATTGACATTCGAACAGACAGCGCTGTTGTGCAGGTATGTAAACTCTGATAGACCACTGATTTCTTTATTGAATTTCTATAATTTCATCAATGCAACGAAATATAATATATTAATATAGTAATGTAAGTTAAACTTAAAGCACCTACAGTACTTTATTTTTCATACAACAGAGTACTCACGTGATGTCCTTTTCTCCAGGATGCGCTGCAGGGAAAATAAACATTTAATCATGAATGCTCTTTATGTATTTGTCGCCTACTTAGTCATTTTGATAGTAGGTTAATATACACTTACAGCCTGTGTTGCCTTATAAAGCTTATATGAGGGTTTTGTTTTTATTTTATTTATTTATTTATTCATTCATTTTGCAACTCCAGACAGATTTGTTTTTAGTTTTTTGATCCAGTATGGCTCTTTGAACATTTTGGGTTGCCGACCCCTGCTCTACAATAATATAGTTGACTATAAAAAAAATACAATAAACATCTTTGAGAAAGGACGACACGATATCGATAAGAATAGGGAGAGTACATTTTCTGAAGAATCAAATTAAGACGGTGCTACAACAGGCTCTCATCAGTATGCATGATGACAATGAAAACCTCTTTTCTACGTACTGTCACATGAACTAACCACCAGCTGAACAAATGGAACTCTGTGCTGTTCACACCAGGCCTTGAGGTGCATTTATTTCAGGTTTTTGCAAGTCTGTGATATGATGCAATTCTCTCTCTCATTCTCTCTCTCACACACATTATCTCTCATGCTCTCTCTCACTTGCTCTCACTTTGTCTCTCACACATTCTTCTCTCATGCTCTCTCTCATGCTCTCTCTCATGCTCTCTCTCACTCTCTTTCATGGTCTCTCTCTAATTCTCTCAATTTAAAGCTCCCTTTCTCATTCTCTCTCAATCTTGCTCTCTCATATTCTCTCAGGCTTTTGTTCATACTCCCTCTCACTCTCTTTCTCTCTCATAGATGCGCTCTCATTCTCTCTCTCTCAACCTCTCTTGCATTCTCTTTCTCACACTCTCTCTATCAACCTCGCTTTCATTCTCTCTCTCGCACTCGCTCTCGATTACTCTCGCTCACTCTCTCTTCTCATTATCTCTCACATACTCTCACACACATCCTCACTTTCTCATTCTCTCTCTCACTTGCAATCCCTCACCTCTCTCTCTCTCATACACTCTCTTATTTTTTCCCTCTTTCACTCTCAGACAGTGGTGGTAAGGGGCTGGATCACTGATTCTAAGGTTGGGGAATTAAGCCTCGCTCTCAACGGGTTGTCACTGTCCCCACCAGTGCACTAACTGGGTTATCAAAGGCCGGCAATGAATGACTCGCTCACTCTCTCACACAGACACACATATTCTCTCTCATACTTTTTTTCATACCCTCCCTCTCAATGTATATATCTCACTCTCTCTCATTTTCTCTTTTATACACTCTCTCTCTCTCACCCTCTATCTATCTCACACAGACACATTCTCTCTCATACTCTTTTTCTCATACCCTCCCTTTCAATGAATATATCTCACTCTCTCTCATTTTCTCTTTTATACACTCTCTCTCTCTCTCTCTCTCTCTCTCTCTCTCTCTCACCCTCTATCTATCTCATACAGACACACATCACATTCTCTCTCATACGCTCTCTTATACCCTCTCTCTCAGTCTATATCTCACTCTCTCTAATTTTCTCTTTTATACTCTCTCTCTTTCTCTCACACACACACTTTCTTTCTCGAACAGGGGTCAATCCTGACTGCCACCACTAATGGGCCCTCAACCCTCAATTGTTCAGTTGTATAAAAAGAATAATTGTAAGTCACTCTGGATAAGAGTGTCTCCCAAATGCTGTAAATGTAAATCTCTCTCTCTCTCTCTCTCTCTCTCTCTCTCATTTACTGCGGCACTGTCTCAGCTGTACTGTGCAAAGGCCGCGTGTACATTGACACCTAGGGGCAATTAGCCTAATGTGCATGTCTTTGAACTGTGTGTGGAAACTGACTTACCAAGAGGAAACCCATGTAAGCACAGAAATATCCTCACTGAGCCAGGGCTTTGACCTTCTTGCTGTAAGGTGGATATGCAACACTCAACTCTGTACGTCAGTATTTCAATTCAATACTTTTACCTTTTTCTGGAATGTTACCGAATTTAGTAGATTTCTTTGTCATATTAATTTCTTAGCATATGACCTAAATAATCTTCTTTTCCTTTCCGCTGTTCCCTTCAGGGGTCGCTACAGTGAATAATTTGCCTCCATCTCAACCTATCCTCTGCATCATCTTCTCTTACACCAACTGCCTTCATGTCCTCCTTCACCACATCCATAAATCTTCTCTTTGGTCTTCCTCTAGGCCTTCTGCCTGGTAGTTCCAACCTCAGCATCCTACTACCAATATATTCACTATCCCTCCTCTGTACATGCCCAAACAATCTCAATCACACCTCTCTGACTTTGTCTCCAAAACATCTTACTTTGCTGTCTCTCTGATGTACTCATTCCTGATCCTATCCATCCTCATTACTCCCAAAGAGAACCTCAACATTTTAATCTCTGCTACCTCCATCTCTGCCTCCTGTCTTTTCCTCAGCACCACTGTTTCGAAACCATACAACATCGCTGGCTTTATCACCGTCTTGTACACTTTTCCTTTCATTCTTGCAGATACCTTCCTATCACACATCACACTGGACACTTTTCTCCAACCATTCCAATCTGCCTGCACACGCTTATTCTTTTCCACACTCTCCATTGCTCTGGACTGTTGGCCTAAGTACTGAAAATCCTCCACCTTCTTTACCTCTGCTCTCTGTAACCTCACCGGTCCTCTTGGGTGCTTCTCCTTCACACACACGTATTCTGTCATACTGAGGTTAACCTTCATTCCTCTCCTTTCCAGGGCATACCTCCACCTCTCTAGATTCCACACTCACTAGATTCCACTGCTCACACTACAGATCACAATATCATCTGCAAAGATCATAGTCCATGGAGATTCTTGTCTAACCTCACCTGTCAGCCTGTCCATCACCATAGCAAACAAGAAGGGGGCTCAGAGCTGACCCTTGATGCAGTCCCAGCTCAACCTTGAACTCTTCTGTCACACCGACAACACACCTCACCACTGTCTTACATCTCTCATACATGTCCTGAAGCACTCTAACATACAGTACTTCTCTGCCACTCTACTCTTCCTCATGCAATACCACAGTTCCTCTCTCGGCACCCTGCCATATGCTTTCTCCAGATCCACAAAGGCACAATGCAGCTTGCTCTGACTTTCTATACGTCTCTATTAACATCCTCAAAGCAAACACTGCATCTGTGGTTCCCTTTCTTGGCATGAAACCAAACTATTGTTCACAAAGGCTGACCTCTGCCCTTAAGCCCCGGTCACACAGCATTCCGCGTCTAAAATCACTTACAAAAAGTTCTGAAAATCTGGTGGACATGGTCGTAAGTGATAACTTTTGGTCAATTTTGGCTTGGCCGTGCTTTGTACGTGCTTTTCACGTGGTAAGGCCGTTGGCGGCTGTTCCACTGCTAAAACACTGCCTAAGCACGGCTAACCACATCCAGCAATGTGTAAGGCAACGTAGGCAAAACACGTGTTTGAACGTGGAAAAAAAAACTGCAAGTTACCACGGCTAATCACGGTCTCATCACGTCTGTATCACTGCCGATCACGTCTTGAGAGCGGACATAAAATGGGCACTCCACTGCCATAGCACTGCCTAATCACTAATAACTGCAGCTCGACGTTGTCAGAAGGGTGGATTGCCACTTTTGCGTCTTATCACGTCTCCCCAAGTTTTTGTCACTGCCAGAACATGAATTATTACGTGTGTTTCACGTGTGTATCACATCTTTACCACGTGGTTGTCCGCGGTCTAAAATTTTGAGCAGTTCAAAACTTTTTTCCACGTCCACAGCGCCGTTCAAATTTTTCCCCACGTCCTGCCACATCTAAAAATCAAATGTAGCACGTCAAACTCAACATCAACAACACCGTCTGCTTCACGGGAAACCATTTTTGGATGGGTTTTGGCCGTGATTAAGCCATAAAACGAAGTGTGACCGACCCCTTAGTTTAGTTTCCACTATTCTTTTCCATAACTTCATCGTATGGCTCATCAACTTTATCCCTCTGTAGTTGCCACAACTCTGCACATCTCCCTTGTTCTTAAAAATGGGCACCAGCACTTTTCACCTTTAATTCTTCTGGAATCCTCTCACTCTCTCAGACCTTGTTGAATGTTCTTATCAGAAAGTCTACTATGACCTCTCCTAGACACTTCCCTACCTCTACAGGTATGTCATCAGAACCAACTACCCTTCCACTCTTCATCCTCTTCAATTCCCTCCTCACGTCACCCTGACTAATCTTGGCTACTTCCTGGTTCTCAACAGTCACCTCTTCTAGTCTTTTTTCTCTCTCATTTTTCTCATTCATCAGCTCTTCAAAGTACTCTTTCCATCCTCCCAGCACACTTCTGTCATCAGTCAATACATTTCCCTCTCTGTCCTTAATCACTCTAACTTGCTTGCACATCTTTCCCATTTCTATTTCTCTGCTGTGCAAACCTGTATAAATCATTTTCTCTCTCCTTACCATCCAACCTGGCATACAAGTCACCACACGTTCTCTGTTTGGCGTTTGACACCGCTACCTTCGCCTTACGCTGTGTCTCCCTGTCCTCCTGTTTACTCTCTTCGGTCCTCTCAATGTCTCACTTCTTCTTAGCTAACCTCTTCGTTTGTACACTTCCTGCACTTCCTCATGCCACCACCAAGTTTCCTTATCTACTTTCCTTCCAGGGACACAGCAAGTACCAAGTACTCCTACCTGTGTCCCTGATCACATTAGCTGTAGTTGTCCAGTCATCTGTAAGCACTTCCTGAACACCCAAAGCCTGTTTCAACTCCTCCATGAAGACATGACGACACTCTTCTTTTTTCAGCTTCCACCCCTTTGTTTTCTGCTCTACCTTTGCCTTCTTAACCTTTCTCACCATCATCATCATCCTGCACACCACCCCATCCTATGCTGTCTGGCAACACTCTCACCCACTTCTACTTTGCAGTCACTGACTTCCTTAAAATTACATCGCCTGCACAAGATGTAGTCTACCTGTGTGCTCCTACCTCCGCTTTCATAAGTCACCCTATGCTCCTGTCTCTTCTGGAAGAAAGTATTCACCAAAGCCATTTCGATCATTTTGGCAAAATCGATCAACATCTGTCCTTCTGTGTTCCTGTCCTGGATACCAAACCTGCCCATCACTTCCTCGCCCCCTCTGTTGCCTGCACCAGCATGTCCATTGAAGTCTGCACCAATGACCACTTTTTCACCTCTGGGGGTACTCTGCATCACTTTGTCTAACTTACTCCAGAATCTCTCCTTCTCTTCTAGCTCACATCCTGCCTGAGGGGCATAAGCACTAACATTGAACATCACGGCTTCAATTTTTAACTTGACTCTGTCTGACACTCTTTTCACTTCTCGAACATCCCTGACAAACTCCTCCTTCAAGATGACTCCTACTCCATTTCTCTTCCCATCCACACCATGATAAAACAGCTTAAACCCTGCTCCTAAGCTTCTAGCCTTGCTACCTTTCCACCTGGTCTCCTGAACACACAGTATGTCCACCTTCCTTCTCTGCATCAGGTCAGCTAGTTCTTTACCTTTTCCTGTCATAGTTCCAACATTCAAAGTCCCTACTCTCAGTCCTAGACTCATGCCTTTCCTCTTCTCTCTCTGCCTACGGACACGCCTCCCATCTCTCCTTCTTCGACCAACAGTAGTCCAGTTTCCACCATCACCCTGTTGGTTTTATTTTATTTATTTATTTATTTATTTAAGGGACAATGTACAGGAACATTAAGCTCATAGAGACAGAGATGTACTGTACCAGATTATAGCTTAATAGCTAGTTTCCATCTGTCGTCCCTAATTTAGAACGGCCAATTAACCTACAGTGCATGTCTTTGGATTGTGGGAGGAAACCGGAGCACCCGGAGGAAACCCACACAAGCACGGGGAGAACATGCAAACTCCACACAGAAACGCCCAGGCCGGGAATCGAACCCGGGCCTTCTTGCTGTGAGGCGGACGTGCTAACCACTACGCCACAGTACGCCACACGTCAGTACTGATGGCGGTAGTTGTTAACCCAGGCCTCGACCTGAAATATTGGTAACACGTGAGCCTCGCTTCCCACTCACTCTCGTCAGCCATGTGCTTCACACACACTTCCGCCACGTCTGCGCATGTTCAGGTATCCAATTCCGTTTCCGTATAATCATGGCAGACTTCTGTGTTTATAAACATATCCTTTCAGCACTCGACATGTTATCAATCTGGTCCTATCTTCCTTTTTTTCACATTAAAACGCAGTCCACACCACAGTTCATTGTCCTAACATGCTATCTTTTCCTTTTAAATAGTTCTTTAAGTGAAACTTTTCCAGTATTCACATAAAAAAAAAAAAGTACAATGTTGATCAGTTTACATCAATCTGCCTTCCTCCAAGGCTTTCAAATAAAATATCAGGTTGTGTCTGATGACCTATCCACAACAGCTGTCCCAGTTTTGCTTTCATTTTCTTCTTCTGTGAGACTCTTTTCTTTCTAGTAATTTGGATTTACTAACTTGGATAAAATCAATGTTTTCAGTGTAGTCTTTTTGATGTAGGTAGATCTCTTTTTCAAGTGTGAAGTGTGATTCCCAAATACTTGAAAGCAGAATCATTTTCATTGCCAACTCTAAGAGTTTCTCTTATTTTCTGTATGATGGATTTTCTAAATAAGTCTGTCCCACCCCATATGAAATCGTCTACATAACATGCCAACATTCCAATCAGATTGCCCTGGTCTCTCCAGAATAACACAGTGGGATAAAACTTTGACTTCTCTGCACCTAGTTTTTTCATCACACTTCGGACCCTATTGTACCATTGCAATGACGCATCAAGTAACCCATATCCACATTTTTGTAGTTTCCATAGTTTGCTTGGTCTTTTCATATCATTGGGTGGTCTCAGGAACACATCTCGCTGAATCGCTTGACCCTGCAAAAAAGCAGTCTTAATATCCATCGACTGTGGTGACCATTTTCTACCAGCCATAATGGAATAGACGATCCTCAGTGATTCATTCGAACATGTTCTGGCATCTTTCTGGATCCCTGACAATGGCTCCTCAAACCCTCTGGCTGGCCTTTCTCTTCATTCCATGTTCTGTCTCTTTCATGGTACAAACCCACCTGATACACTTCTGTCCTTCATCATCTACCTCTATGTACACAGAATTTTCTTTCCAGCTATCCATCTCTCTCTGTTTTGCCTCATCCCATAATGAATGCTGAACAACTAACACTGTTTCTTCATTGTCAGTCAAACCTTGTGTATCTGTTTCTCTCCTTACTTCCAAGTCATTTATCTTACTTGTATCAATTGATTGCTGAACTCCCTGATATTGGATTGGTTTTAAGAATTCCACATTAAACCAGTCTTTGTTACCGCCTGTTGCTTTTCTAGCTCTTCCAAGAACTCTTGCCTCCATCTTTTCTTCAGTTTCAATGTTTGTGTATTCTACAATATCGCCCTTGTTTAACTTTGGAACAACTCCTTGCAGTGCATTGTTGTTCATTGCTTGTCCGCCTGGTTTCTGGTGCTCCTCTTCAGAGTCCCCAGCGTCGGTATCTGCAGCCATTACTTCCTCTTCTTCAGTGTCTACTGTGTCTTCTTTCTGTTCATGAGCTGGCACACTTGTTTGCTGATCTGTCTCTGTTGTCATGCCACTATGTGCTCCTTGTTCACTGTTCGAATCAGGATCAGACAGTTTTCTCATTCTGCTGTGATGAACACGGATTACCAGTCCACCTTGTCTGAGAAAAATCACCACCCCATCCTGGCCAATAACGGTTGCTGGCCCCTTCCAAGTGTTTTGTTCTGGGTGCTTAAAGTATACTCTCCTGTGTGTGGACACCGGTGAAATCCTTGGCCAAGGCAACTCAAGAGTGAGTTGACATCAGACCCTATTTGGGACCGGGAATATCCACCCGTCCGCAGGGATCCAAGGGTTGACAGCAAGCCGAGGAGGAGACACGGGGTGAGTTAATTTCTTTTAAAAACAGAAGTGAATGAGCTCGGTAACAAAAGGTTAAAAAGTAAAGAGACAGTTAATTCCGTGGAAAAAAAAAACAAATAAGTGAATGAGCTCGGTTTATTAGGAAAAGAAGAGAGGGACAGACTCCGGACTCCCCTGTCTATAAACAAAACCCTGGGTATTCTCGACAATGGCAGGTAAATAAAAGCAGCACGAGGCTGTGGCGAGACAGTTAATTTCTGCGTAAAAAATAAATAAAATAAAATAAAAATATAAAAAAAAGGAAAAGGGAGGGCGGCCTCCCCTGTCTATAAACTGAACGGCCGTGGATGAATGAATGTGTGTGTGAATGGAGGACGTAATCCTCGCTTAACCTCCTCATATAAACAACTGTGGGATCAATATAACGAGTTTTTGTGGATGCAAAGGCAAGAACCCTCCGCCTGAAAAGGTAGAAGCTTGAGGGTTACCACAGAAATAATTAATCGTTGTCTCGTAGGAAAAGATAAACCAGTGTTAGGACACCCTAGGTGCAACACACCACTGGTCCAAATTGTTTTAAAATGGGGGGTAAAAATAGTAAACCGAGAGATAAATTAGAATGTGGAGATTGGAAAGCAGTAGAAAAACAGGCACCTGATAGAAATAAATATTTAGATTTATGAGTTAGTAAGTATGGATTCAACGGACAGTTAAATGTAAAAAGATTAATAGAATTACAGGGAGCTATTAGGCGGAACTGTAAAAATTAAGAAAAAATGAAAAAACAAAGGACGGGAAGAAATAGAGGCATGGATTAAAATGGCAAATAAAAGGCAGAAAGAAGAAAAAGCAAGTGAGAAAGAAAGAAAAAAGGAAGAGAGAAACAAAAAGAGAAAGAAAAAGCAAGTGAAAAAGAAAGAAAAAAAGGAAGAAGAGAAGAAACAAAAACAAGAGAAAAAGAAAGAAAAAGGAAGAAGAGAAACAAAAACAAGAGAAAGAAAAAGCAAGTGAAAAAGAAAGAAAAAGGAAGGAGAAGAAACAAAAACAAGAGAAAGAAAAAGCAAGTAAAAACATAAAGTCAAAGACAAAGAGAGGAAAAAGAGAAAACTAAGGAGAAAAATAAAGATATTGAAGAACACGAAGTACTGTACGATAGAAAACAGGATGATGAGACAAGTAGTGGAAGAAGGTTCAGAATCAGATACGAGAACGCATTCCGATTACAAGTGGACGACAGGCCAACAGGGGGCCAAACATTTGCAATCCACCTGAAAAATGGTCTGCATGGTGCAGCACAAGAAAGAGTAATGCAGCTGGAGGATTATGCCGATCAGGCAATGCATGCAGATAAAGTAACCAAAAAGAAAAAAACAAAAAGAATAGAAACCTTCGAGGACTGTGATGACCCTGAAGTATATTATCAGGGGACTAGAGGCAGAGGGCGAGGCCGAGACCGAAGCCGAGACCGAGGTAGAGGCCGAGGCAGAGGAAGAGGAGAATTTAACAGACCTGGAGGGAATGAATGCTGGGCATTTGGTAAGAAAGGACATTACAGCAGAGATTGTCCAGAACAGAAACAAAACCAGAGTTCAGCATGACTATATATATATATATATATATATATATATATATATATATATATCATGTAAAAGTACTACCTCTTCAGGTCGAATTGAGCCTGCCACACAGACAAAGGATTCAGCCCAAAAAAGAAGAAGTTGATCTAAATTTAGAAGAAATACTGACACTGGATAGTTGCCGACCGGAAATAAGACTAATAGTGAATGGGAAAGAAGTGACATTTCTATGTGACACAGTTGGATGCAGAATCACCTGCAATGAGCCAATACCAGGACTAAGAAATGGTGAGGAGACTGTGGTGGTCAGGGTCGCAAACGGTCTGCACAGTAAAGTATACATCTCCGAGCCAGTGTGAATCAGAGATCCAGAAGGATCAATATGCCATATGTCAATACTATATATATATGCCTGAATGTCCAGTAAATGTATTAGGCAGAGATGGAATGCTGCAATTGGGCACAGGGCTGATTTCATCAGCCACACAAGGATATATGCTGGTAAAGAAAAGAAAAGAACTAGAGGAAAAGGGCCTGATGGTCCTACAAGGACATGGAGAACCGTTTTATTATTACACCCTTAATATTGCAAATAAACAACCCTGTGCAACAGGAGATGCCCTAATGAGAATAGGGAAGTCAGTGACAGTTCCAGGAACTGAAGCCATGAATCCAGATGATCTACACATAATGTCGTTCCAACCTTGTCCAGATCTCGACCCAGAATATGAAGGAGCATTGCAAAAGGTCACACCAACCAGAATAACACTCATCTAAATGTATGGTGATGAAACGGGAAATGTAACAATAGCAGCAATTCTGCCTAAACAACTGGTGTCATTACGAAGACAATGGACACCCCCTTACATGTCCCTGTATAAACACTACCATGAGCTGGAAGAAACTAGGAAACATGGTAAAAGCAGGAGAAGGTGCTGAGGACTGGAAAGAAACACAACCGAATTTGGGGTACAGGGTAAGAATGAGACTCTGGAAAAAGACAATCCAATGAACAACCCAAGTAAATATGGGAGTCCACCTACAGAAAAGATACAGCTGACAAAATGTTCTAACACAAGAGGAAAATGCAGCACTGAGTGAGGTCCCAGAAAAATTATGGTCTAAAGGACCTGCAGATGTAGGGTTGATAAAAGGTGTGAACCCAGTTCAGATATGCCCAAAAAACTGAATATCGTCCCCGTATCAAACAGTATCCCCTTAAACCAGATGGAAAGCAGGAGTATTGGTGGAGAATGGTACAAGATTTACAAGCTGTCAATGATGCAGTAATCCAGAGAGCCCCATGTGTGGCAGATCCACATACCCTTTTAAACAGCCTAAGACCAGATGCAACTCACTTTACTGTGGTGGATATCAGCAACGCATTTTTCTCAGTGCCTCTTGATAAGAATAGTCAGTTCCGGCCTCACCAGATGAAGAAACCTGCAGAAAAGACACCATAGCACTCCTCAGACATCTGGCAGCTGAAGGGCACAAGGTCAGTAAAGACAAATCACAAATGTGTAAACTAACAGTCAAATACTTGGGGCATAATCTGAGTGCAGGAGGTTGAACCATTGTGGATGACAGAAAAGCAGCAGTATTGCAAGTACTAAAGCCAGTGACAAAGAAACAAATGAAGTCCTTTCTAGGACTGACAAATTACTGCAGAGCATGGATACTGAATTATGCAGAAATAACACATCCACTGTATCAACTCATGTATGAACAGGAAATCAGCATGTCAACAACACTGCAATGGACACCTGAAGCAGAAGGGGCATTTTGCAGAATACAACAAATGATGGTTTCAGCGACAGTTCTATCCCTACCAAACTACAGCAAAATATTCTATCAAATGGTGGACTGCAAAGGTCAATTTATGACATCTCTAGTGGCTCAAAAATGTGGTGACAAGCTTATCAACAATGTCAGATGACAGTGAAGTCACCAGAGATGTTTTACAGGATATGCAGGAACAAAGCCCAGAAAGTGAAAAAGCATCCTGGATAAACAAAGGAGCACAGATTAAAAACAGACTCTATACCTGTCCCAATAACAAACCAATCTTACCAAAGAACCTATTTAAATGGGCAGCATTATTGAGCCATGGAAAAACCCATGTCTCAACAGGAAGGATGATGAGACAGGTTGACCGGAGATATACTGCCTATGGCTTTAATCTATGAGCAAAAAAATTTTTTTGTAGAGCATGTCTAATCTGCACAAAACACAATGCCTAATCAGAAGCATTAAAAAAAAAAAAAAAAGTACTGGCATTCAAGCCAAGTGGGACGGCACATATCAATACTCCTGACCACCCCAACTGTGATCAAAATAGCTGAAAGAGGAATGTGGATTCATCTAACACACTGTAAAAGCGTCATCAAAGCGGAAGGGCCAAACGAGGCTGAGGCTGAGCCTGGTAATAGTGTGGACTCAGATCAATAGGACTGGGTAGACACGAAAGCCAGTGAAGAAATCAACAAGCCTCTAGTCTCTCTGAGTGGTCACTGATGCTGAGGTGACCAAGAAGAACAGTGTAGAAGAAAAACCTACGGGAAAGAGATAAAATGGATTTGAGAATCATAATCTGCTGTATGACTGGAAAAGCTATTCAGATACAGCCACAAGCCAATGGAGAGAACTGTTGCAATTTATGCTTAAGACAACCTCGACCTTTCTCATCAAAGTTGATAATACCAAGAAAAATATAACTGCCTGTACAATACGAATAATTCCAGCAGAAATAACTCCGCATTGCCTAATAGACTTAATGAATAATACAGTTCCGACTAATAGCTGCATGACATGGTATAGTGGATATCCTTTCACAGGACCAGAAAAATAAATAAATAAATAAAATAAATAAATACAAACACATATTTTCTAAAGTAGTAGCTAGAGGGAATTTTTCATGCATCAACATGACTGGCACAGGTCAGATACTAGAAAATTAAAACGCCACTGAATGGTGCATTAGCATGAATACAACGAATATTGGTTCTAACCCTTTATCATGAAGTGACATATGGTGGTGGTGTGGAGACAGTAGGCTGTTTGATAGGTTGCCGTAATAAAACTGGTGTATGTGCTATCGTTACCTTGTTACTTCCACTATCAATATACTGTACCCTGCAACAGCAGAACACTTAATAAAAGAAGTAAATAAGTTTATTACCAGGTGACTGAAAAAAAATCATAAAATAGGTACCACATGGCAGGGTTCACATGACCCCACTTATATAGATGCTATAGGAGTTCCACGAGGGGTTCCTGATGAATATAAACTGGTAGATCAAGTAGCAGCTGGGTTCAAATCTACTGGTGTACTATTAATTAATAAAAGTGCGGATAGAATAAATTACATCCACTATAATGTTCAAAGACTAGACAATTGGACACAGACAGGTTTTAAAGCAGTATACAGTCAATTAGCAGCAACGTCACTGATGACTTTCCAAAATCCATTGCACTAGACATGTTATTAGCAGAAAAATGAGGTGTATGCGCAATGTTCAGGGAACAATGTTGTACTTTTATTCCAAACAACACTGCATCAGATGGAAGTTTAACACTAGCAATAGAAGGCCTAAAATCTCTTAATAAAAAGATGAAACATTCTGGGGTAGATACATCCATGTGGGGACTCATGGTTCAGTGTGTTAGGAAAATATAGTACCCTTGTATCATCTGTATTAAAATATGTGTAGTTTTTGCAGATTTTTTACACTCTGTGGTTGTTGTTGTATTCCATGTTTATGTTCTATGTTGAATCGACTCATTGTCACTGCCCTGGGTTTTAAGATCCTGAATGCTACTAAGAAAGATGAAATGTCTGAGTGTAAACAGTTCTGAATGAAATGAATGAATTTACTAATCTAAAATCTGCTTGAAGTGTTAGTAAATGATATATTTTGTTTGAGCTGTGATAAACAGGAGGGAAATGCTCTGCTACCATGAAATATTGGTAACACTTACGTATGCCTCGCTTCCTGCTCACGCTCGTCAGCCATGTGCTTCACACACACTTCCACACGTCTGCGCATGCTCAGGTATCCAATTCCGTTTCCGGATAATCATGGCAGACTTCCGTGTTTATAAACATATCCTTTCAGCACACGTTATCACGACCGATCCGGTTTGGAAGTCACATTGATGATCCGCATAGTAGATGTGGCACAGATTTTACATCGGATTCCCTTCCTGACACAACCCGATGCATTTTTCCGGGCTTGGGACACTGGTTTGTGCCCCCTCTCACGGCTGCATTATATTCACTAAATAATACATTACAAAATGCAATTTGCTTTATTATCTACAAATATCATGTTTTTTTACCCTCACAGATCACCATTCACATGTCAGATTGCTTGCCAAGTCATTTAATCTATTAATATTTTAACCTCCTTTATCCCCCTTCCACAGGCTGACTAGCAGGACTGTGGATGCATGCTATTGGTCAGCCTGCTAAATTAGCTGGATTTTTGTTAACATCAGCTCTGGGGTTGCTGATGTTCTTGTTTGTGTGTTTTGTGTGGTCAATCTAATGAACAATACTGCAAGATTCAAATGGCTGATAACCAAATTCCCTGGTACCTGGTGGGCAACGCGCGCGCGCGCACACACACACACACACACACACACACACACACACACACACACACACACACTTAAAAGCAATTTGGAACTGTCAGATTACCTAATGCCTTTGAACTGTTGGAGGAGTACCAAAAGGAAATATCGGTACATGCAAGCCACCATATACGAGTAGACACTCACACACCGTGAAAACTGTGACTCTAGAAATCAGCAATTACTTTTGATGTTTGGTGCCATATCAAGGAGAAGAGGTGATGAAATTCCTATCAATCAATCAGACTCACTCACTTATTCTCTCTCTCTCTCTCTCTCTCTCTCTCGCTCTCTCTCTCAGTTACAAAGGAATACCAAACAGAAATCATAGTGATTCCAGTGCTGCTGCTGGTACCTTTCATCTGTACACTGACATGTTTGTGTTCTCTGAAGCTGTGTCGTAACAAGGACGTCAAGCCACATCATCCCCCAAGATTGCATAGACAGCACTATACTCACAGGAGGCCGCACCTGCAGGGCATCGATGGTATGATAATAAATATCTGATAGATTCTCTATGCTTTTGTGTATACAGTTAGGTTTTTATAGTTTAAAGGTTATGCCTACTAACTGTAATATGGTCAGAAGATAATTTTAATCACATGACATTTTGAGCTGGTGTGTTGAAGCAGTTTCAGGTATCTGTGATCTAACACACACACACACACACACACACACACACACACACACACACACACACACACACACACACACACACACACACACACACACACACACACACACATTTTTGTTTGCGACAGGATTGTGCGGGTTGAATTTCACATATCCAACCATGTAGACTGCCTTGTTAAGAATAAAAGAGGCTGGGAAAGAGCTGCTCCATGCCCTGGCCTGGATGTTCCACTGGGCGGTGTCGATCAGCTCCGAGCAGGGGAATCAACAGTGGCATATTGACAGTCTGCTCCAGTGTCAGCAGTATAATGGCTATCGTGTTGCTAATGCAATGTAATATTTATGAGTAGCTATTTTATCCGGCTTCATCTAGCCCTTGGAATATATATATATATATACACTAGTATATATACACAGTATACCCTCGTTATTTGCGGGGGGTTCGGTTCTGGGCCCTCCTGCGATTGAAGATAATCCGCGAGTTCTGTACCCAGAAGTAAACCCCATGTATCATATGACATTTGCAAATGATCAACCGGATGTAAAATACTATGTATCTATTGCGTATCTATATGCCAAAATCATCAGTATTAAAACAATAAAAGACCTGAAATATTTCAGTTGGTGTGCAACGAATCTAAAATATATGAAAGTTTAATTTTTATCAGTACATTACAGAAAATAATGAACTTTATCACAATATGCTAATTTTTGGAGAAGGACTAGTATATATACACAGTATACCCTTGTTATTTGTGGGGGTTCGGTTCTGGGCCCTCCTGCGATTTGAAGATAATCCACGAGTTCTGTACCCAGAAGTAAACCCCATGTATCATATGACATGTGCGAATGATCAACCGGACGTAAAATACTATGTATCTAGTGCGCTAAAATATGCTTTTTAAACACATTCTATAGACAGTCTTACTCATTAAAACAGTATTAATGCAGTAAAATGTAGTAATCATGAAGAAAAACTTTTTAATTTTGTACTGTGATATTTATTAATAAAATATGTAAACATTATACAGCATATAGTGTGTGTGTGTGTATATATGTATATATATATATATATATATATATATATATATATATATATATATATATATATATATATATATATATATATATATATACACACAGTAAAACCTCCGCTGACGAACGCTTAAGCTCACGAACTTTTCGCCTCAAGAACATTAAATTTGTGAGCATATAGTCTCTGCTGACGAACTAGTTTTCGACGGACGAATCAAACCACGCGGTCGAACAGCGCCACGGTGGCGGCCACGAGAAGCTGACGCACACTCATGGCGTCACAGTTCATCACCCCCTTTCTTTGAATGCGGAAGTGGTTTGTGTTTGCTAGACATTTTAGACCATATTGAGTGTACTTTTGCTATTATGGGACCGAAAAAGACCCCCCACAGGCGGAGATAATTGAAAAACACGAACGAGGTGTGCGTTTGTGTGACTCAGCGTCCCAGTACCAGTACGCTAAGTCTACCATTGCTCCCATCCTTAAGAACAAGGAAGCTATTAAGGGTGCGTGTGTGGCTAAGGGTGTTTCCAAACAGTAGGCGTTTCCAAACACTCCTTCCAAACAGTAAGTCCCTCCCTCCCTCCCTCCTCCTCCCACTCCATTCCATCAAGCCATCAACTACCATCACAAAGGTAAATAAAACGACTTTATTATACAGTACAGTTTATTTCTTTAATTACAATACAATAGCACATTTATTATACATAAAATCAGGTATATTTTTGTGTAGTTTTAAGGCTTATTTAGTAGAAAATTATGTTTTATGGGGACCTGGGAACGGATTATTCTCATTTTAATGGTTTCTTATGGGAAATAAATGTTCGGAAGACGAACTTTTCGCCTTACACACACTTTCTGGGAACCAATTATGTTCGTGAGCAGAGGTTATTATTTATTATATATATATATTATTTAGAGGTATTTTATATATATATATATATATATATATATATATATATATATATATATATATATATATATATATAAAATATGTGGGTCAAATGGGTGTTGTGATACGCAAAGTGTGGTAGTTGTGGTCATAGTAGTAGTGCTTGTCACCTCTCGCTTTCAACTAACACCGCTGGCTAGCAGCTTGCCTGTGAAAAAGGGGGCCGTGTGAGTAAGTCTCTCCCTGCCAGTACATAGCCTCTCCACCATCAAGCCCCATGTAGTGCCTCCTCGCGGCGACACATGGTAACTGAGTACCTTGCAGACTCAGGCTGAACTACTGGGAACTCGGAGGAGGTTTGGCCCCCAGACATACCGCATGCAGGCCCACCGGCGTGTGGACACGCCCTGATGCCCATGACCCAAACCCCCATCTATGGGTTAAATAGTCTCAATGCCTTGTGGATTCCCTTGGTTGGGAGAAGGCTAAGGAGTAAACCCTACAGAAATCCAGAATGGAGCCCCTAGGGCAGTTGGTCTGAGGATTCCCCTACCTTCTGGCAACTCCTGCAGGTGCGCTGGCACCAAATTGTACTGGATCTTCCTTTTCTTTGGATGCTATCAGCAAGGCCGAGAGGGGGGACTTGACGTCTGGGCAGCCCAAGTTCTCCATAGTTCCCGCCCAGGCTCATAGCGCACTGGAGAGGACACTGGAGAGGACACTCCAGCGTTGATGCAAGACTTAAAAAGTAGCAGTTACCGGTTAAAAGCTCATTCCGTAGGCGTAGGATACGGGCGCCTGGGGCTACTTCCAACAGTGGGAGAGACCATCGTGTCTCACTGGACAGCTACCGCCCGCTCCAAACTGGGCAGCCCCCAGCCAGTAAGGTGTTATCCCACCATAGCTCGCCTGCCTTGCTGGGTGCGTAGGGCTTAGGGACTGACCATCCCGACAAGCAAGCTGTAAATTCTGAACCAGGCAGACAAAAACGGATAAATACGAAGACTCCAGCTCTTCGAATAGCAAGCTGGAACGTACGGACTATGTGTCCTGGATTGACAAGTGATCTCCAGCAAATTGACGATGCCCGCAAGACTGCAGTCATCGACCATGAACTGACACATCTGAATATCGACATTGCTTGTCTACAGGAAACACGCCTGACTGACAGTGATACTATCCAAGAGGCCAATTACACCTTCTACTGGCAGAGCCTGCCACAAGACGACCCGAGACTGCATGGTGTAGGTTTCGCTGTGAAGAACTCGCTGACTATGGCTATTGAACCTCCTACCAGTGGATCAGAGAGAATCCTCGCTTTACGCCTCTCTACAACTGCAGGCTTTGCAAATCTCCTCAGCATCTATGCACCAACACTCAGTTCCACCCCAGAGGCCAAGAACCAGTTTTATTTCCATCCAGTTATCATCTGGATGATGCAATTTCCAGGATCCCCAGCACTGAAGGACTTTACCTACTTGGAGACTTCAATGCTAGAGTGGGCGCCGACTGTGACACCTGGCCTTCCTGCCTTGGTCACCACGGTATAGGCAGTAATATAATATTCATTACACACAACTGAAGTAGTTCAAGCATTTTATTCTTTTAATATTGATAATTTTGGCAAAAAAGTAAAGAAAAAACAAAAATCCCTATCTCAAAAAATTAGCATATTTCATCCGACCAATAAAGAAAAAGTGCTTTTAATACAAAAAAGTCAACCTTCAAATAATTATGTTCAGTTATGCACTCAATACTTGGTTGGGAATCCTTTTGCAGAAATGACTGCTTCAGTGCGGCGTGGCATAGAGGCAATCAGCCTGTGGCACTGCTGAGGTGTTATGGAGGCCCAGGATGCATCAATAGCGGCCTTCAGCTCATCCACAGTGGATCATTCTGGTGTCTCTCAACTTTCTTTTCACAATATCCCACAGATTCTCTGTGGGGTTCAGGTCAAGAGAGTTGGCAGGTCAATTAAGCACAGTAATACCACGGTCAGTAAACCATTTACTAGTGGTTTTGGCACTGTGAGCAGGAGCCAGGTCGTGCTGAAAAATGAAAATCTTCATCTCCATAAAGCTTTTCAGCAGATGGAAGCATGAAGTGCTCCAAAATCTCCTGATAGCTAGCTGCATTGACCCTGCCGTTGATAAAACACAGTGACTGTGTCAGACAGTCAGACAGTCTGTGTGACAGACCATCACTGACTGTGGGTACTTGACAATGGACTTCAGGCATTTTGGCACTTCCTTCTCCCAAGTCTTCCTCCAGACTCTGGCACCTTGATTTCCAAATGACATGCAAAATTTGCTTTCATCTGAAAAAGTACTTTGGAACACTGAGCAACAGTCCAGTGCTGCTTCCTTTTCATGATATGCTAATTTTTTGAGATAGGAATTTTGGGTTTTCATGAGCTGTATGCCAAAATCATCAATATTAAAACAATAAAAGGCTTGAACAACTTCAGTTGTGTGTAATAAATCTAAAATATATGAAAGTCTAATGTTTATCAGTACATTACAGAAAATAATGAACCTTATCACAATATGCTAATTTTTTGAGAAGGACTAGTGTGTGTGTGTATATATATATATATATATATATGAGATTTCCTTTCGGCTTTTCCCCTTATGGGGTTGCCACAGCGATTAATTCGCATGTTTGATTTGGCATAGGTTTTGATGTCGGATGCCCTTCCTAACACAACCTTTTTAGCAAGGGACAGAAACACGCTGACGGCTTTGCAGCCTTCTCTTTTTACGAAAGTCAGCAATGGTTCTTTTACATGCCTCTCAGCATAGACAGTGAGAGACATGACCCGCCTTTGATAACCAGTTAATTGCACTGGGGGAGCAGTGCTAACCTTGTGGGGATTCGAACCCCCAATCTTAGGATCAGCAATCCAGCGCCCTATACCACTAGACCACCACTGCCCACCTAGACCACCACTGTCCCCATCTTCTTCTTCTTTTCCTTTTGGCTGTTCCCTTCAGGGGTCACCACAGCAAATCATCTGCCTCCATCTCACCCTGTCCTCTGCATCTTCTAGCATCTTCTACTCTTACTCCAGCTACCTTCATGTCCTCCTTCACCACATTCATAAGTCTTTTCTTTGGTCTTCCTCTAGGCCTTCTGCGTAGTACGTGGGTACGTCTGAGCTCAAATTTGACTTTTTTTCCCTTAAAATCCTCCACCTTCCTTATCTCTTCTCCCTGTAACCTCACCGTTCCTCTTGGGTCACTCACACACATGTATTCTGTTTTACTGAGGCTAACTTTCATTCCCCTCCTTTCCAGGGCATACCTCCACCTCTCTAGATTTTCTTGCACTTGTTCTCTGCTCTCACTGCAGATCACAATGTCATCTACAAACATCATAGTCCATGGGGAATCTTGTCTAATCTCGTCTGTCAGCCTGTCCATCACCATAGCAAACAAGAAAGGGGCTCAGAGCTGACCCTTGATGCAGCCCACCTCCACCTTGAACTCTTCTGTCACACCGAGCACACCTCACCACTGTCTTACATCTCTCATGCATGTCCTGCACCACTCTAACATACTTCTCTGCCACTCCAGACTTCCTCATGCAATACCACAGTTCTTCTCTCGGCACCCTGTCATATGCTTTTCTGTAGATCCACAAAGGCACAATGCAGCTCTGTCTGACCTTCTCTGTACTTATTTATTAACATCCTCAAGGCAAACACTGCATCTGTGGTGCTCTTTCTTGGCATGAAACCAAACTGTTGTTCACAAATGCTGACCTCTGCCCTTAGTCTAGCTTCCACTATTCTTTCCCATAACTTCATCGTATGGCTCATCAACTTTATCCCTCTGTAGTTGCCACAACTCTGCACGTCTCCCTTGTTCTTAAAAATGGGCACCAGCACACGTCTCCTCCATTCCTCTGGCATCCTCTCACTCTCTAAGACCTTGTTGAATGTTCCTGTCAGGAAATCTACTGCTACCTCTCATAGACACTTCCATACCTCCACCAGTATGTCATCAGGACCAACTGCCTTTCCATTCTTCATCCTCGTCAATGCCCTCCTCACTTCACCCTTACTAATCTTTGCTACTTCTTGATCCTCAACAGTCACCTCTTCTACTCTTTTTTTTGTTTCTCATTTTCCTCATTCATCAGCTCTTCAAAGTACTCTTTCCATCTTCCCAGCACACTTCTGTCATCAGTCAATACACTTTCCACTCTGTCCTTAATCACTCTAACTTGCTGCACGTCCTTCCCATCTCTATTTCTCTGCTGTGCCAACCTGTATAAATCATTTTCTCCCTCTTTACTTTCCAACCGAGCATACAAGTCATCATACGCCATCTGTTTGGCCTTTGACACCGCTACCTTCGCCTTACGCTGTGTCTCCCTGTACTCCTGTTTACTCTCTTCGGTCCTTTCAATATCCCACTTCTTCTTAGCTAACCTCTTCCTTTGTACACACTCCTTTCACCACCAAGTCTCCTTATCTGCTCTTCTTCCAGATGACACACTAAGTATTCTCCTACCTGTTTCCCTGATCACATTAGCTGTAGTTGTTCAGTCATCTGTACGCACTTCCTGACCACCCACCCAAAGACTGTTTCAACTCCTCCTTGAAAACAACACAACCCTCTTCCTTTTTCAGCTTCCACCATTTTGTCTTCTGCTCTGCCTTTGCCTTCTTCACCTTCCTCACCATCAGTGTCATCCTGCACACCACCATCCTATGCTGTTTGGCAACACTCTCACCCACTACTGCTTTGCAGTTACTGACTTACTTCAAATTTCATCGCCTGCACAAGATGTAGTCTACTTGTGTGCTCCTATCTCCGCTTTTATAAGTCACCCTATGCTGCTGTCTCTTCTGGAAGAAAGTATTCACCACAGCCATTTTCATCCTTTTTGCTAAATCTACCAACATCTGTTCTTCTGTGTTCCTGTTCTGGACACCAAACATGCCCATCACTTTCTCGTCCCCTCTATTGCCTGCACCAACATGTCCATTGAAGTCTGCCCCAATGACCACTGTTTCACCTCTGGGGGTACTCTGCATCACTTCATCTACAGTAACTCACTCCAGAATCTCTCTTTCTCTTTTAGCTCACATCCTGCCTGTGGGGCGTAAGCACTAACAACATTGAACATCACACCTTCAATTTCTAACCTGAGACTCATCACTCTGTCTGACACTCTTTTCATTTCTAGAACATTCCTGAAAAACTCCTCCTTCAAGATGACTCCCACTCCATTTCTCTTCCCATCCACACCATGAAAAAACAGCTTAAACCCAGCTCCTAAGCTTCTAGCCTTGCTCCCTTTCCACCTTGTCTCCTGTCGACCTTCCTCCTCTGCATCGTGTCAGCCAGCTCTCTACCTTTTCCTGCCATAGTTTCAACATTCAAAGTTCCTTCTTTCAGTCCTAGACTTATGCCTTTCCTCTTCTCTCTCTGCCTACGGACAAGCCTCCCGCCTCTCCTTCTTCGACCAACAGTAGTCCAATTTCCACCAGCACCCTGTTGGTTAACAGCACTGATGGCAGTCGTTGTTAACCCGGTCCTCGACCGATCCGATATGAAATTATTTCTTGTGATTCGCATATTTTATTTGGCATTTGTTTTACGCCGGATGCCCTTCCTGACGCAACCTGTATTTATCCAGGGTTGGGACTGGCGTTTGGGAGAGACACTGGTTCGTGCCCCCCCCCCCACGGCTGCATTATATATATATATCAGTTATATCGCGTCTTACTCTTGTGTTAAGACGTTGTTTCTGTGATCTTTGTGTTTACACTGTTTTGTGGACTTTTGTAACCCGAAGCAAATATGGTTGGTCAGAAGCATAAGCCTACTAGCATGGGGGCAAGTCTCTTACACAGAGATGAAATAACTATCTGCTCGGCTCAATGCAATCTACCATGCATACTCAGTTAAGCAAAGAGAGTTGTAAAATGAATGAAAACCCGAATCCAGAAAAGAAAGAGAATTCTCTCCTCTGCTGGTGATTCACATCTGTGCAGGCTGAGTACTAAATGAGTTCAACGGCACCCTTGCTCACTTGAAAGACTGGAAGTCCATATATCCCGCGCTTTGTTTGAAGCAAGTAAACCACTTTCAGTAAGTGCACTACTTTCGGTATTGAGCGCCTCACATATTGTAAGCGTTGATTGGCTGTTTTAAGCGTCATGTAAAGTGAGTCGGCTCAGCTTCACTTCATGTGATTCAGCTCAGCTTCATGTAAATTGGCCATCCGTTGACCATCGGAACCATTTACAAGCAGAAAGATCGCATCATAGAGAATGTTAAAGGTTATATTTGATACTGTATTTGATATTTCATGAGTGAATTTGATTAAAATGTATCAATTTGAAATTATTTTGCTTGAATTTAATTTATTTGAAATTAATTTTGATATTATTTTATATATTTTATATTATTTTACAATGTTATGTTTATAATAATTGATTTAGGGGTGTTTTATGAGATACAGTAATGGTATTTATGGATGTATAGTACAGTATGAGCGTCAAACGTCACACGTCATACGTCAGTGTAACAACTTACGTTCACTTTCAACTTACGTTCGGCCATCCTGAACCAATTAAAAATGTAAGTCAGGGATCATCTGTAAATTTAACATATGTGAATATGTTTAATATCAATAATGTCAATATGTTCCTTTTATTTGCACCTCAATCATTCCAGAATAAAAACCATGCACACAAGTCCAAACCACAGTAATTTTAACTTTAAAACTTTATTACATGAACAGAAAAACAGAAAAAAAATAAAGTTAATGAACTGGAATAATTTATAGTGGAAGTGACTTCCTTGAGTTCTCCGCGAGTCTTCCGTGTCATCCGCAACCATTCCGCAAACATTTCGCATGTATTTCGCAAACCTTCCGTGAGTGTTCCATAGGTATTCTGTGGCCGCGTTTGACCACCCTTAAGAAGGAGGAATGTTCGCGGAACGTTCACGGAAGACTTGCGGAATAAAAGGAACGATCATGAAACGTTTGCAGAAGGACTGCGGAACGTGAGGGAACACTGTCGAAATTTTTTTTCCGTGAACGTGCTTTTGAACATGTTCAAACGCACGTTCGTGGAAGATTTTGACCTGACGGAAGAGGGGGAATACCTTCAGAATCATACGGAAGGACACGGAAGATCGTCATGACTGAGGAACATAGGAGGATGACTCCGGTTTTGCTTCCGCGAGTCTGCCATGCTTCAGTGAAATGGGGGTATAAAGCTCTATATCAGTGTATGGCAATCATCTCTATCTCTTTCTCTCTCTCTCTCTCTCTCTCTCTCTCTCTCTCTCTCTCTCTCTCTCTCTCTCCCTCTCTCCCTCTATTTGTCATTTACAGCACCCCCAGAGCTGAACCCACTGGAATCTGAGGTTGTGCCGATGAGGGAACAAAGGAGGAACTACAAGCCCAATATCCAGCCTGAAGAACAGAGGTTTTACATGAAGAGAGAGCATTGTTATTTCAGCCAGGTCACCCCACTGTCCCAGTCTTTTACAGTGAAACCAGACAGCACAGTCTCTCTCTACCAGGCCACTATGAACCAGATGCCTGTTGTTTTACGAGTGCTTAAAGGTAGAAACATGATGATAGAAATGCATGATTGTTTTCATAAACTCATTTCTTATGCAGGATATCAACCCATGATATCCTGCATAAGAAATGAGTTTATGAAAATACCTGTCTCTCCCTCACGCCGGTCCCAAGCCCGGATAAATGCAGAGGCTTGCGTCAGGAAGTGCATCCGGCATAAAACAAATGCCACATAAAACATACGAGTCATATCAAGAAAATTCATACCAGATCGGTCGAGGCCCGGGTTAACAACGACCGCCATCAGTGCTGTTAGCCAACAGGGTGCTGGTGGAAATTGGACTACTGTTGGTCGAAGACGTCGAAGAAGGAGAAGTGGGAGGCATGTCCGTAGGCAGAGAGAGAAGAGGAAAGACAGGAGTCTAGAACTGAAAGTAGGGACTTTGAATGTTGGAACTATGACAGGAAAAGGTAGAGAGCTGGCTGACATGATGCAGAGGAGGAAGGTGGACATACTGTCTGGTCTCCTTTTTTTCATGGTGTGGATGGGAAGAGAAATGGAGTAGGAGTCATCTTGAAGGAGGAGTTTGTCAGGAATGTTCTAGAAGTGAAAAGAGTGTCAGACAGAGTGATGAGCCTCAAGTTAGACATTGAAGGCATGATGTTCAATGTTGTTAGTGCTTACGCCCCACTGGCAGGATGTGAGCTAAAAGAGAAGGAGAGATTCTGGAGTGAGTTAGATGAAGTGATGCAGAGTACCCCCAAAGATGAAAGAGTAGTCATTGGGGCAGACTTCAATGGACATGTTGGTGCAGGAAACAGAGGGGATGAGGAAGTGATGGGCAGGTTTGGTATCCAGGACAGGAACGCAGAAGGACAGATGTTGGTAGATTTTGCAAAAAGGATGGAAATGGCTGTGGTGAATACTTTCTTCCAGAAGAGAGAGGAGCATAGAGGGACTTATAAAAGCAGAGGTAGGAGCACACAGGTAGACTAGATCTTGTGCAGGCGATGTAATTTGAAGGAAGTCAGTGACTGCAAAGTAGTAGCGGGTGAGAGTGTTGCCAAACAGCATAGGATGGTGGTGTGCAGGATGACACTGATGGTGAGGAAGGTGATGAAGGCAAAGGCAGAGCAGAAAACAAAGTGGTGGAAGCTGAAAAAGGAAGAGGGCCGTGTTGTCTTCAAGGAGGAGTTGAAACAGTCTTTGGGTGGTCAGGAAGTGCTTCCAGATGACTGGACAACTACAGCTAATGTGATCAGGGAGGCAGGTAGGAGAATACTTGGTGTGTCCTCTGGAAGGAGAGGAGATAAGGTGACTTGGTGGGTGGAATGAGGAAGTGCAGAAATGTGTACAAAAGAAGAGGTTAGCTAAGAAGAAGTGGGACAATGAGAGGACCGAAGAGAGTAAACAGGAGTACAGGGAGACGCAGCGTAAGGCGAAGGTAGCGGTGTCAAAGCCCAAACAGAGGGCGTATGATGACTTGTATGCTCGGTTGGAAAGTAAAGAGGGAGAAAATGATCTATACAGGTTGGCACAGCAGAGAAATAGAGATGGGAAGGATGTGCAGCAAGTTAGAGTGATTAAGGACAGAGAGGAAAACGTATTGACTGATGACAGAAGTGTGCTGGGAAGATGGAAAAAGTACTTTGAAGAGCTGATGAATGAGGAAAATGAGAGCAAAAAAAAGAGTAGAAGAGGTGACCATTGAGGAGCAGGATGTAGCAAAGATCAGTAAGGGTGAAGTGAGGAGGGCATTGAAGAGAATGAAGAATGGAAAGGCAGTTGGTCCTGATGATATACCTGTGGAGGTATGGAAGTGTCTAGGAGAGTAAGCAGTAGATTTCCTGACAAGAACATTCAACAAGGTCTTAGAGAGTGAGAGGATGCCAGAGGAATGGAGGAGAAGTGTGCTGGTGCCCATTTTTAAGAACAAGGGAGACGTGCAGAGTTGTGGCAACTACAGAGGGATAAAGTTGATGAGCCATACGATGAAGTTATGGGAAAGAATAGTGGAAACAAGACTAAGGGCAGAGGTCAGCATTTGTGAACAACAGTTTGGTTTCATGCCAAGAAAGAGCACCACAGATGCAGTGTTTGCCTTGAGGATGTTAATAGAGAAGTACAGAGAAGGTCAGAAGGAGCTGCATTGTGCCTTTGTGGATCTGGAGAAAGCATATGACAGGGTGCCGAGTGAGGAACTGTGGCATTGTATGAGGAAGTCTGGAGTGGCAGAGAAGTATGTTAGAGTGGTGCAAGACATGTATGAGAGATGTAAGACAGTGGTGAGGTGTGCTGTCGGCGTGACAGAAGAGTTCTGGAAAAGAGGTGAAGAAGCGTGTGCAGGCTGGTTGGAATAGTTGGAGAAAAGTGTCCGGTGTGATGTGTGATCGGAAGGTATCGGCAAAAATGAAAGGAAAAGTGTACAAGACGGTGTTGAGGCCAGCGATGTTGTATGGTTTAGAAACAGTGGCCCTGGGGAAAAGACAGGAGGCAGAGCTGGAGGTAGCAGAGATGAAAATGTTGAGGTTCTCTTTGGGAGTAACAAGGATGGATAGGATCAGGAATGAGTGCATCAGAGGGACTGCACATGTAAGACGTTTTGGAGACAAAGTCAGAGAGGCTAGATTGAGATGGTTTGGACAGGTACAAAGGAGGGATAGTGAATATATTGATCGTAGGATGTTGAGGCTGGAACTACCAGGCAGAAGGCCTAGAGAAAGACCAAAGAGATTATTCATGGATGTGGTGAAGGAGGACGTGAAGGCAGTTGGTGTAAGAGAAAAAGATGCAGAGGATAGGGTGAGATGGAGGCAGATGATTTGCGGTGGCGACCCCTGAAGGGAAAAGCCGAAAGGACAAGAAGAAGACAAGAAGATATCAACCCATGTTGACCCATTCATGTGCTTGAATTAAAGGATACTGTTTTGTCCTTGGGTATACATGGGTTTCCATGGGGAACTGCAGTTTTTTTCTAACAGTTCAAAGACATGTAGGCCAACTGGCTGAATGTAATATCTCATAGGTGTGATGGTTAGTGTGAATGGTTGTTTGGTAGTACTGTTATAGACAAGAAACCATGAGAGTTGAGCTGCATAGTGGGTGGATAGATGAATGGATGAATAATGGAGGGATAGGTGGATGAACAGATAAGGCATGAATAGATGCAAGGAGGGGTGAAATGAGGGATGAATAGAAACATAAATTCCTCATAAATAAATAGATATTATCTAATATTCACTGCATATTTAGGTCTTAATGCTTAATGTTTGATATAGGAACATTCAGAAACACTCAAACCATCTTACCTCTTTTCCATGTTCTATACTCCATGGCAGAGTCTGCTGATTCCAGGGAATGCCAGATCTTTCTTGGTTTTGCTCACTTCTTAGCAGAACTGGGGCACCACCCACGAGTGCCCAGATTACTAGGGGTGGTGAGAGAAAGACCACCCCTAATTATCATATTAGAAGAGGTAGAGAATAGAGATCTTCGAAGTTTCCTATGGAGATGCAGAGGGGTATGATATATAAACAGTCACACCTGAAAATCCACACAACCACACCCCAAATACATTATAGTCACCACAAAGTCCACACATTCCAAAATCCACACTACCCAAATGCATACAGCCTCAGCTCTGAATCCACAAAGCCCAAAGATTCACACAACGCCAAAATTCACTCAGTCACACCCCAAAAATCCCCAATACCCAAAATCCACACAGCCACGCCTCATAAACACCACACTCACTCTCTAAAATCCACACAGCCACACTAGAAAAAAAATTCACATGTAATGATCAACTGTGTATGAACTTTGATCCATATATGAAATGTAGCTCTGAACCAAAATTCCTAACAACCAAGTACAATAGATCATTCAGTTTATAATTCTGCAGGTACTATTTCGCCATATGTGAGTTGTATGTACATATCTTCATTGCCAATAGGGAATATAAATATGATAGCTTGTCCTGTACCTATTTAAGCTGAATTCTAGTTTATTTAAACGGCCTTACATTTTTGTCATACCCCTATAGAATCAAACAGGTCTGGCAGCACCAACGGCTTTTACGGAAAAATTGCTTTACTCAATGGCAAGACAGATCGCCTCAGCTCTGGTCAGTATTACACTGATCTATCCACAACATACTTAATTTCATAAGATTAAATGTCTTGTGCATGAGGATTTTTAAATGTTTAATGCCATACTTTGCACATTTGTACTTGAACTTGTAGGAATATCTCCATAGTAAGAAGTGTGTTCACGGCAACATTGGTGCACAAAGTGTTTTGGTTGGTCAAGACCTCTCTGTAAAGCTGTGGGGCCTTGACTCAGTGTATCGTAGAAAAAGGAATATCGAGGCTTCGGGAGAAAAAGAGATGCGAAAGTGGCAGGCTCCAGAGGTGCTGGCCCATCAAGCCATGAGTAAAAGCAGTGATGTGTGAGTAAAGCTCGTGTGATTTCAAATTGATCATAAAGTTGTCCGAATAAACTTCGTGTGACCATACAATAATAATTCACTCCTGTAGTGATCTCACAGTCAACACAAACATTTGGCTTTATACAAATATATATAGATGTGTTGAAAAAAACACTTTACATATCCTGTCTTCATGTGTATAAGTGGAACAAACCACCTTGAAAGAAGAATGTGTATCTGTTCGGTAGTAAAATTGCTACATAATCTTACAATAGAACAAAATAACATTGTAGAACCTACCAAAATGTAATGATCTCCACTCTATGATTCTGGATGGTAGAAATGACACCAACCTGATATCAGAGATACCAACAATTAAATTGATATTATCTTGAAGCATAAGGGAAAAACTTGGAAGTAAATTAGGGAAGTTTTTAAATTAAAATACTGTTATAGAAATTCTGCTTTGCCTCATTCACGCTTTCTCTGCCCCGCTTCAGCCCAGCAATCACCAGATCTGGGAGAAACTTCAACAAATGAGCCAAACACACAAGTGGTGTAGTTGATTGTTTATTCATGCCGTCTAATCACACTGTGTTACAGACTGGTATATTTAAGTCAAGGTTGTGGGAATCCAATGGATAAAAGATACAACAGTTCTTTAATAACAAAACAACATCTGTTTGGGGAACAAAAGTAAATAAAGCTATAAGCGCATGAGGAGGCACTTTCTCAGGAGAGTCCAACCTTGGGACGTTCCCAGTAAACACACCTTATCTTCGCTCATGTACTGTTTCTCATGCAACATGAGAAACAGAGAAATAAAGAAGTAGACTCCTAGCTCAAAAACACCATTATACTACAATAAGGAATAATATTCAATATTATGATTAGCAATAATAATAATAATAACAACTAAATAATATGCAAAAGAATATCCAGTTAACCTAATATCCATGTCTTTTTGTACTGTGGGGAGGAAGCCAAAGTACTCTGAGGAAACCCATGCAAATACGGGGAGAACATGCAAGCTCCACACACAAACCCCCTCACCCAGACGAGGATTTGAGCCCAGGATATTCTTGCTCTCAAGTGAACGTGCCAATCACTTCACCACCATGCCGCTTCAAACTTACTTTAACATTCATTTCAATTCAAAGTTGATCTAATAGCATAACCGTACTAAATACTGCACGGATTACCGTATGCCAAATCTAGAGTTAAAAACGTAGTAAAATGAGAACAAAAACAATCAGGAGCACCCAGAGAGTGCAAGACTCCACCAAGCCAACCCATTTGCCCATTTGTAGCACAGCACAATATAAAAATTGTCTCACAATGTTAAAGAATTTTTTAATCTGGATCGTCTTCAAAATACAGTAGGCCCTCGACATTCGCGGGGGTTCGGTTCCAAGCCCTCCCGCGAATCAAGATAATCCGCGAGTTCTGTACCCGGAAGTAAAACCCCATGTATCACATCACATGTGCGAATGAGCAGCCTGTACTTAAGAACAAAGTCGTACTTCCAAAAAGATGTGTAGCAGGCACAGTAAGCAATAATGATGGCAGAGCCTAGCCTGTCCGTTAGCTTTCTCAATCTTGTTGTGTATATTTGGCATCCTTACTATGTATCTATTACATGCGCTAAAATGTGCTTCTTAAACGCATTCTATAGACTGTCTTACTCATTAATTCAGTATTAATGTAGTAAAATGTAGTAATGATGAAGAAAATTTAATTTTTTTTACTGTGATATTGATTGATAATAAAATCTAAACATTATACAGCATACATATAAATACACCTTTACATGCATTCTCAGAAACACATACAGCAGTGTAGTTTTCAAAAATGCCCACTAAAGGAACATATTGTATTGCATTAGGCATGAGATGACTGAATTCCGGTATTAACTGCATTAAGTACGAGCAGCTCAGCCACGCCCCTCAGCCAGATCGAGTTCAAACCGAGTTTTAGAGTGAGAAAGTTAGAGGCATTACAAACCAAAGGGTGATGTGATGCGAGTGAATCCTCTGGTGCAGAGGTGAGCGTGCTTTTGTTTATTGGGAGTAAATGAGAATAGTGAATTCAGGTGTCTGCTACCGAGCAGCTCAGCCACGCCCCTCAGCCAAAGCGGAGAGGAAACAGTTTGAGGCACAGCGCCAAAATTAAGGTTCCCCAAAACACAGACCATAACAAAAAGGACATAAAAGAACAAGAAATGTAATAAATTGGATAAATAAAACAAAATGAGAAACATGCTACACCACAATAAATAAAATATAACACACAAACATTTTAAACATTACCTTAGGTCATGTACTGGAATCTTCTTCTTCTTCTTTTCCTTTCGGCTTTTCCCTTCAGGGGTCGCCACAGCGAATCATCTGCCTCCATCTCACCCTATCCTTTGCATCTTCTTCTCTTACACCAACGACCTTCATGTCCTCCTTTACCACATCCATGAATCGTCTCTTTGGTCTTCCTCTAGGCCTTTTGCCTGGTAGTTCCAGCCTCAGCATCCTATTACCAATATACTCACTATCCCTCCTCTGTACATGTCCAAACCATCTCAATCTAGCCTCTCTGACTTTGTCTCCAAAACGTCTTACATGTGCTGTCCCTCTGACGTACTCATTCCTAATCCTATCCATCCTCGTTACTCCCAAAGAGAACCTCAACATTTTCATCTCTGCTACCTCCAACTCTGCCTCCTGTCTTTTCCCCAGGGCCACTGTTTCTAACCCATACAGCATCGTTGGCCTCAACACCGTTTTGTACACTTTTCCTTTCATTTTTGCCGATACCCTCCTATCACACATCACACCGGACACTTTTCTCCAACCATTCCAACCTGCCTGCACACGCTTCTTGACCTCTTTTCCACACTCGCCATTGCTCTGGATTGTTGAGCCTAAGTACTTAAAATCCTCCACCTTTCTTATCTCTGCTCCCTGTAATCTCACCGTTCCTCTTTGGTCCTTGGCATTCATGCACATGTACTCTGTCTTACTGAGGCTAATCTTCATTCCCCTCCTTTCCAGGGCATACCTCCACCTCTCTAGATTTTCCTGCACTTGTTCTCTGCTCTCACTACAGATTACAATGTCATCTGCAAACATCATAGTCCATGGGGAATCTTGTCTAACCTCGTCTGTCAGCCTGTCCATCACCATAGCGAACAAGAAGGGGCTGAGAGCTGACCCTTGATGCAGTCCCACCTCCACCTTGAACTCTTCTGTCACACCGACAGCACACCTCACCACTGTCTTACATCTCTCATACATGTCCTGCACCACTCTAACATACTTCTCTGCCACTCCAGACTTCCTCATGCAATACCACAGTTCTTCTCTCGGCACCCTGTCATATGCTTTCTCCAGATCCACAAAGGCACAATGCAGCTCCGTCTGACCTTCTCTGTACTTCTCCATTAACATCCTCAAGGCAAACACTGCATCTGTGGTGCTCTTTCTGGGCATGAAACCAAACTGTTGTTCACAAATGCTGACTTCTGCCCTTAGTCTAGCTTCCACTATTCTTTCCCATAACTTGATCGTATGGCTCATCAACTTTATCCCTCTGTAGTTGCCACAACTCTGCACGTCTCCCTTGTTCTTAAAAATGGGCACCATCACACTTCTCCTCCATTCCTCTGGCATCCTCTCACTCTCTAAGACCTTGTTAAATGTTCTTGTCAGAAAATCTACTGCTACCTCTCCTAGACACTTCCATACCTCCACCGGTATGTCATCAGGACCAACTGCCTTTCCATTCTTCATCCTCTTCAATGCCCTCCTCACTTCACCCTTACTAATCTTTGCTACTTCCTGGTCCTCAACAGTCACCTCTTCTACTCTTTTTCTCTCTCATTTTCCTCATTCATCAGCTCTTCAAAGTACTCTTTCCATCTTCCCAGCACACTTCTGTCATCAGTCAATACATTTCCCTCTCTGTCCTTTATCAATCTAACTTGCTGCACGTCCTTCCCATCTCTATTTCTCTGCTGTGCCAACCTGTATAAATCATTTTCTCCCTCCTTACTTTCCAGCCGAGCATACAAGTCATCAAACGCACTCTGTTTGGCCTTTGACACTGCTACCTTTGCCTTACGCTGTGTCTCCCTGTACTCCTGTTTACTCTCTTCGGTTTTCTCAATGTCCCACTTCTTCTTAGCTAATCTCTTCCTTTGTACACACTCCTGCACTTCCTCATTCCACCACCAAGTCTCCTTATCTACTTTTCTTCCAGATGACACACCAAATATTCTCCTACCTGTCTCTGATCACATTCACTGTAGTTGTCCAGTCATCTGGAAGCACTTCCTGACCACCCAAAGCCTGTTTCAACTCCTCCTTGAAGACAACCCGACACTCTTCCTTTTTCAACTTCCACCACTTTGTCTTCTGCTCTGCCTTTGCCTTCTTCACCTTCCTCACCATCAGCATCATCCTGCACACCACCATCCTATGCTGTTTGGCAACACTCTCACCCGCTACTACTTTGCAGTCACTGACTTCCTTTAAATTACATCGCCTGCACAAGATGTAGTCTACCTGTGTGCTCCTACCTCCGCTTTTATAAGTCACCCTATGCTCCTCTCTCTTCTGGAAGAAAGTATTCACCACAGCCATTTCCATCCTTTGCAAAATCTACCAACATCTGTCCTTCATGCGTTCCTGTCCTGGATACCAAACCTACCCATCACTTCCTCGTCCCTCTGTTTCCTGCACCAACATGTCCATTGAAGTCTGCCCCAACGACCACTCTTTCACCTCTGGGGTACTCTGCATCACTTCATCTAACTCCCTCCAGAATCTCTCCTTCTCTTCTCGCTCACATCCTGTCTGTGGGGCATAAGCACTAACAACATTGACCATCACACCTTTAATTTCTAACTTGAGACTCATCACTCTGTCTGACACTCTTTTCACTTCTAGAACATTCCTGGCAAACTCCTCCTTCAAGATGACTCCGACTCCATTTCTCTTCCCATCCACACCGTGATAAAACAGCTTAAACCCTGCTCCTATGCTTCTAGCCTTGCGACCTTTCCACCTGGTCTCCTGAACACACAGTATGTCCACCTTCCTCCTCTGCATCATGTCAGCCAGCTCTCTACCTTTTCCTGTCATAGTTCCAATATTCAAAGTCCCTACTTTCAGTCCTAGACTCATGCCTTTCCTCTTCTCTCTCTGGCAACGGACACGCCTCCCGCCTCTCCTTCTTCGACGTCTTCGACCAACAGTAGTCCAATTTCCATCAGCACCCTGTTGGTTGACGGCACTGATGGCGGTCGTTGTTAACCCGGGCCTCGACCGATCCGGTATGTCATTCTTTCTTGTGATTCGCATAGTTTATTTGGCATTTGTTTTACGCCGGATGCCCTTCCTGACGCAACCCTCTGCATTTATCCGGGCTTGGGACCGGCGTGAGGGAGAGACACTGGTTTGTGCCCCCCCCTCACGGCTGCATTAGGTCATGTACTGGAATAATAATTGAAAAAGACTTTATTAGTGGAGTGTTTTACAACAGTTTAGACAATTATTTCTCTTCAGGCACTTCAGAGGAAACTGTAATTTCTTCCGGAGAAAGTCATGTCATTACCATTTTCTGGTGCTTAGCAGGAGTGACATGATAGAACTTAACTGGTAATTAAAACACACTAAAAAAAAGGGTTCATTGCCAACTTGTGCGCGAATTAGGAAAAAAGGGCATTACATCATCTCAACCAATCAGCAGGAAGGAGGACAGCCATTGGCTGAATTTGAATCACGTGCGAGCTGCTCGGCAGTCAGCGAATACTCAAACCGTGAGTGCAAAACCGCGAATACTCAAGGGCCTACTGTATAATGGAGTTTTCCTTGTCTGATCTCGTGCCATCCTGAATGGTTTCATGTAAAGCCAAACTTTTTGTGTCATCCAGCTAACAAGCAAACAAAACAAACAAACAAACAAACAAATGGAAGGTTAAAAAATAATTTTCTTGGTCGAGGTAATAAATTAATAAATCAAATACAGCAATGTGGTACTTAGTGAAGAACTGGGCTTCCAGGTAATTGTGAATCTGGCTCTTTTGTTTAAGCTTATTGTCGTTTCAGATTAAATATCGGATGGGTATTAATATCAGCTGATACTCAAGGTATTGTTGTCAGTGTTGTTATTGTAAAGGAAAAAAACACCAACCTCATACCAGCTTTATGTGCTTCTGTTAGCTTTTAGCTTTGCTCATGGTGTATAAATTTAGCGTAGGCACTCCATGAGGCGTGCCATGCACAAATGCAGCCATAAGGCGGGGGGGGGGCACTAACCAGTGTCTCTCCCCCTTATACCGGTCCCAAGCCCAGAGAAATGCAGAGGGTTGTGTCAGGAAGGGCATCCGACGTAAAACCAATGCCAAACTTTTATGATGCAAATCAGAAGTATTACCCCCATACCGGATCGGTCGAGGCCCGGGTTAACAACGACAGCCATCAGTGCTGTCAATCAACAGGGTGCTGATGGAAATTGGACTACTGTTGGTCGAAGAAGGACAGGCGGGAGGCGCGTCCGTAGGCAGAGAGAGAAGAGGAAAGGCATGAGTCTAGGACTGAGAGTGGGGACTTTGAATGTTGGAACTATGCAAAGAAAAGGTAGAGAGCTGGCTGACATGATGCAGAGGAGGAATGTGGACATACTGTGTGTTCAGGAGACCAGGTGGAAAGGTAGCAAAGCTAAAAGCTTAGGAGCAGGGTTTAAGCTGTTTTATCATGGTGCAGATAGGAAGAGAAATGGAGTAGGAGTCATCTTGTAGGAGGGGTTTGTCAGGAATGTTCTAGAAGTGAAAATAGTGTCAAACAGAGTGATGAGTCTCAAGTTAGAAATTGAAAGTGTGGTGCTCAGTGTTGTTAGTGCTTATGCCCCACAGGCAGGATGTGAGCTAAAAGATAAGGAGAGATTCTGGAGTGAGTGATTCAGAGTACCCCCAGAGGTGAAAGAGTGGTCATTGGTGCAGACTTCAATGGACATGTTGATGCAGGCAATAGAGGGGACGAGGAAGTGATAGGCAGGTTTGGTATCCAGGACAGGAACACAGAAGGACAGATGTTGATCAATTTTGCAAAAACGATGGAAATGGCTGTGGTGAATACGTTCTACCAGCAGAAACAGGAGCATAGGGTGACTTATAAAAGCGGAGGTAGAAGCACACAGGTAGACTACATCTTATGTAGGCGATGTACTTTGAAGGAAGTCACTGACTGCAAAGTAGTAGTGGGTGAGAGTGTTGCCAAACAGCATAGGATGGTGGTATATAGGATGACGCTGATGGTGAGGAAGGTGAAAAAGGCAAAGGCAGAGCAGAAGACAAAGTGGTGGAAGTTGAAAAAGAGTGTCGTGTTGTCTTCAAAGAGGAGTTGAAACAGGCTTTGGGTGGCCAGGAAGTGCTTCCAAATGACTGGACAACCACAGCAAATGTGATCAGGGACACAGGTCGGAGAGTTCTTGGTGTGTCCTCTGGAAGGAAAGTAGATAAGGAGACTTGGTGGTGGAATGAGGAAGTGCAGGAGTGTGTACAAAGGAAGAGGTTAGCTAAGAAGAAGTGGGACATTGAGAGGACCGAAGAAAGTAAACAGGAGTACAGGGAGATACAGCGTAAGGCAAAAGTAGCAGTGGCTAAGGCCAAACAGATGGCGTATGATGACTTGTATGATAGGTTGGACAGTAAGAAGGGAGGAAAATGATCTATACAGGTTGGCAAAGCAAAGAGATAGAGATGGGAAGGATGTGCAGCAAGTTATATTGATAAAGGACAGAGAGGGAAATGTATTGACTAATGACAGAAGTGTGCTGGGAAGATGGAAAGAGTACTTTGAAGAGCTGATGAATGAGGAAAATGAGAGAGAAAAAGAGTAGAAGAGGTGACCATTGAGGAGCAGGATATAGCAAAGATCAGTAAGGGTGAAGGGCATTGAAGAGGATGAAGAATGGAAAGGCAGTTGGTCCTGATGATATACCTGTGGAGGTATGGAAGTGTCTAGGAGAGGAGGCAGTAGATTTTCTGACAAGAACATTCAACAAGGTCCTAGAGCGTGAGCAGATGCCGGAGGAGTGTAGTTAGAGTATGGTGCAGGACGTTTGAGAGATGTAAGCCAGTGGTGAGGTGTGCTGTCGGTGTGACTGACGAAATCAAGGTGGAGGTGGGACTGCATCAAGGGTCAGCTCTGATCCCCTTCTTGTTTGCTATGGTGATGGACAGGCTGACAGACGAGGTGAGACAAGAATCTCCATGGACTATGATGTCTGCAGATGACATTATGATCTGTAGTGAGAGCAGAGAAGAAGTGCAGGAAAATCTAGAGAGGTGGAGGTATGCCCTGGAAAGGAGGGGAATGAAGGTTAGCCTCAGAAAATCAGAATACATGTGTGTAAATGAGAAGGACCCAGGAGGAATGGTGATGTTACAGGGAACAGAGATAACAAAGGTGGAGGATTTTAAGCACTTAGGCTCAACAATCCAGAGCAATGGAGAGTGTGGAAAAGAGGTGAAGAAGCGTGTGCAGGCAGGCTGGAATGGTTGGAGAAAAGTGTCCGGTGTGGTGTGCGATAGGAGAGTGTCAACAAGAATGAAAGGAAAAGTGTACAAGACGGTGGTGAGGCCAGCAATGTTGTATGGCTTAGAAACAGTGGCGCTGAGGAAAAGGCAGGAGGCAGAGCTGGAGGTAGCGGAGATGAAAATGTTGAGGTTCTCTCTGGGAGTAACGAGGATGGATAGGATCAGAAATGAGTATATCAGAGGGACAGCCCATGTAAGATGTTTTGGAGACAAAGTCAGAGAGGCTAGATTGAGATGGTTTGGACATGAACATAGGAGGGATAGTGAGTACATTGGCAGTAGGATGCTGAGGTTGGAACTACCAGGCAGAAGGCCTAGAGGAAGACATGAAGGTCATTGGCGTCAAAAAAGAAGATGCAGAGGACAGGGTGAGATGGAGGCGGATGATTTTCTGTGGCGACCCCTGAAGGGAGCAGCCGAAAGGAAAAGAAGAAGACTCCCAGACCAGATAGTGAAATGTTTGACCATACTATGTTCCATTTGTACCTTCTCCTAGTGAAAGTCAGTGGCAGCTCTAATTCAGTGGTAAAGCTCTTTGATTTCTTCTTGAGGGGGTCATGAGTTTAAACCTCTTATACTGCCATTGTGAAGCTCTTAACCCTAAACTACTCAAATATTTGTTCAGATAAATGTAAGTTGTGTTTCATTAGGATGGAATTGCTTAATCCTACTAGGGTTACAAGGAGGCTGGAGGCTAAATCAGCTGACTGGGCAAAGGTGGGATACACCCTGAACAGCTCAGCAGACCATTGCTGGGCCAACACGCGTGCGCACACACACACAAATGAACAACCATTCACATTCATACCTAGGGACAACTTAGAGCATCCAGCTAGCCTAATGTGCATGTCCTTGGATTGTGCAAGGAAGCCGGATTGCATAGAGGAAACCTACACAAACATAGGGAGAGCATTCAAACGATACATAAAAACATCCTCCCCAAGCCTGGGACTTGAACTTAAGATCTACTTGCTCTGGGGTAGATGTGCTAACCACGACACCACCTTTCTGCTAACAGTCACATGGATGCAGACAATTTTTTTACAGTTATTTTATATTATATTGTAACAAGCATGGTGAATTATAACCACAGTAAACATTCAGAAAAGGTCTTGAATATTATATCTAAAGTGAGGAGTGTATATGACGTTTCAAACTCTTTAATATGTTTGCGTAACATAATATAGTGCTGTTTAAATTATTTACAGTAATGACTATAAGATGTTTAAGAATGTTAATATTGTTCTTTTTCATTTAGATGGTCGTTCGGTATCTTGCTGTATGAAATGGTAACATTAGGTGAGTTTGTTTCAAAAGTGAATAAACGTTTTTACTTCCAATTCATACTGACAATAAAAAAAAACAATGCTGGTTGTATAAAATGGAATCCACACAAGACGTGAATTGCCTTGCACCTGTAGAAAGTTATGGCTGTCTAGGTAACCCTTTTACATGTGGTGAGCACTGGAAAGGTTAGTTGCCCACAGGAAAAACAATTACATGAGCAATATCTCATTTGTACAATAATGAGTAGCTTATTATTATTATTATTATCATCATCATCATTCATTCATTAATTTATTTTCTGAACCGCTTAATCATGAATAATGTTGCAGGGAGACTGGTGCCTATCTCATCTGAATTTGGGCGAGGGCCGAGGACATCCTGGACAGCATGTCAGGCCATCACGCATTATTATAATTGATTATGATTATTATTATTATTATCATCATCATCATCATCATCATCATCACATTGGGGAGTATGGAACAGAGACTCTCGTACATCATGAATCAGGAAGAGTTAAATGTAGGTAAATATAAACTTCCATGAAATGCTGACTTCATAAACAAAGACCCAAGCTTGGCGTTTCGGGTTATTATCGTCATAATCAGAATCAAAATCATAATACTTTATTGATCCCGAATTATATTGTGTAAAAATCATTCATGCATTTTCTAAAACACTTAATCCTAAGGAGACTGGCGCCCATCATCGCTGACTCGGGACGAGGGCAAAATACATCCTACGCAGTTCACGAGGCCATCACAGAGTGTGTAAAAATGTAATTAGAAAATTATTTTTAAAAATTTGATGTTCAGTCATAAAATGCACGGTAATAATGAACTGCCTTTCCATGTTGATGTGGTTGGAGTCATTGAACTTGGCATTTGACGTAATCAGTCAGTGTATTGCATGAAAGTTCAGCTCAGTTGAATTCTCTGCTCATCCACTTCGTGTCACTTGAGAAAATTTCACCTCCCATCAATCATTTCTCTGGCGTTCACTGACTTTATAGGGTTGCTTGTTGCTCATCGCTTCCTGTATGGGTGCAGCAGTATATTAAGTTTAACTTGCCTTCATATTGAATTCATCACACATCATTTACCCATTAATCCACTGTTTAAAAATACAGTTTGGTAGAAATGCAGTGGTTTGATTCCCCATTTCTCCATCTGTTTGTTGTATGTAGGGGACCCTCCCTTCCCTGATGTAATGTCCAGTGAACTTCTGCAGTATTTACAGAGAGGAAAATACCTAAAGAGGCCAAACAACTGTTCTGATTCACTGTAAGTAAATACACAGGATATACATGGTATATTAAGGGTGTATAGGGATTCCTCACTTTCCGCAGTCAGTTGGGACCGAGATCCCCCCGCAACCCCTGAAAGTAGGATCAACTCCCTTGAGCGATGTATATGCACATGTACTGTATATGTGTATATAATATAAATAAATACATATTCAACGCTATAAATGCTTATAATAACAATTAAACATTCAAAAATAATGCATAAGATGTAAATAAAATATAAATACACACACATACAGATTCACGCGTGATGCGCACCTCACATAAAAATGTAAGTAGTTTTGCTGGGGGGTTTTGGGTTGTTTTTTGTATTTTGTTTGTTTGTGGTTTTTTGCATAATTGGCCTTGTTTTTGTGGCATTTTCCTTAACTTTTCCCCCTATTCTTCCTTAATTTCTTTATTTTTTTAATACGATGAATATTTAAAAAAAAAACAAATAAACAAAAAAACCCCGATGCACTGAATTGCATGACATGATGCATGAATTGAAGCAGAAAGTAGCGAGGGATTCCATTTCAGAGAATTTTGGTTGCAGTTTGGTTGTCTCTGATATGACAGAAGGAAATGTGCAAATTAAGGCCAGTTGAAAAAAAAAAAAAGTTGATTTGATCTGCGGCCTAATCCACAGCACACTTTAACACAACTAAACATTACGAGAATGGAGGTCATGCCCACCCAGTCTCAAAATAGCTTTCAAGTTCCCAAGTGTTCCAACAGATGTGCTGCAAAAACCTATGGAATTATGTGTTTGATCAATGAAAGACAAAACACAGCCTTTACAAAGCCTAAAATCTATGTGGTTTAATAAACATTAAATGTTCAATGAGTCTACACCTGAGATGTATTTCTAGGATACAAACAAAAGCATTAAGAAACAGTTCACAATGTCTCCAGTCTATCCTACAGTATTCTTAGTCTGATCTTTCCTGAACATGCACTAGGGAGACAGTTTCAGAAACTCCAACCCCACAATGCTTTTTGACTGCATCTTCCTATCAGTACAATTTACCAGGTAATGAGTTCCATAGGTGTTCAAGTCCAGAGCTCACTATCCTTATCCAGGGTGATCAGGTTGAGTCTCAGAGTTTCCGATCCCTTGCTTGAATAGGACTCTGTGTTTGGTTAGGTTCACCATGCTGAAAATACACTGTCTCCGGATGTGTCAGTGAGACCTGGGCACTCATAACCTCGTCAGTGGTTCACCTGAGGCTCTTTATTGGATTTTTTTTTTAAACAAGGAACCACTGAATATCAGGAACACCCCACAACACCCCCATGTTGCCAGAAGTCATTCCAATATTTATATTTCCCCATTTTTCCTGCTGCTAACACATCACCGTCAAAATCCCTTACCTTGCATTAGACATTAAGTTAATTTATGGTGACAACAGCACAACACAAGTTGTAAACTGAATATTACCCTCCACCTGGTCTGTTCACTAGCTGCACTGTTTGCTATGATCTTTAGCAGCTTTTACAGGAAGGGAAACAAGCCAAGCGCTGCCTGTCATAAGTGCATGTCAAGACAGGATGCATATGCTAGATGAGACTTTATTGTGAACTCGCAACCCAAGAAAGGACAAAACCCAAATTTAAACAAATACATATGGCCTGCAGTTGGCTAATAACAGTAAACTATGCAAAACAAGCATGAGACAAAGAAAACACACAACCAAGAAAACCGAGGCCGATGCCGTGAAGGATGCTAAATGGTATAACGCCACACACATCAGCAATGTATAGAGAAAGCTTGAATCCACTTCCATGACTGGGAATGCTTCCCACTCAGGGAAATGCAATTAGTCAGCAAATGATAAATGGCATTGTGACAGTACTACAGCATCACAGACATGGATGAAGTCGCAAGTTCAGAGGTGGGCAAGTAACAGCACCTGCGGTGAAAATATTTCAAAAACCATTTAAAAACACTATTGTTTTTTGGTTTATACTGAAAGTCCCTGGTCTGAGATTTCACTAAAGTGACCTCACACTTGATGATATAATAATCTGATAACTGTTTGTTATTTGAATAAAATAATCCAGAGTTTTGTATGGATAAACTCTCTGCTGTTTTTTTTTAAATTTGATTATTTTTTTAGATACTCCATCATTAAAGCATGCTGTCGGTTGAGACCACATGAACGAGCGCCACTGACGGAGGTGACTTCAATGCTCTGGTTAGCTGAGAGTCATGCCAGTGACATGGTGCCACTTCAAGGCCAAGGGCCCCTGGACATTGGAAAGTACATGCAGGAAGCCGGCTACAGAGATGCTTACAACTTCACTGTCATTTAAGAGGATCATTTTGAAAGTCTGGATTTTTTAAATGAACTGAATTCTCCTGCAGTGAAATGAATACATGTGTACTGTGTACTGCTGTAGACCAAATGTAGTGTTTTTTATACTGTGGTTGTGGTCTACTGGGGAGGTGGTGTAGCATGTTCGATATTAAGTGCAAACTACTGAAATACATATAATATGCACATGATAAACATCTCTCCACCATGTTTATCTTACATCTGTCAGAATGAGAAATAATCTCAAGTCCCAACCTTGGGATCCAGCACTCTTCCATCGGGCCTCCACTGCTCCATTCATTCATTTTCTGAACCACTAATTACGATCGCGCAGAGGCTGGCGCCCATCTCAGCAGACTCTGGGTGAAGTCTGGGTACATCTTGGACAGCTCTCCAGGCAATCACAGGGCCAACCAACACTCACACAACCGTTCATACTGACACTCACACCTAGGGGGGATTTGGAACGGCCAATTAACCTACTGTGCATGTTTTTGGACTGTGGCAGGAAACCAGAGTAACCAGAGCCACACAAGCACAGGAAGAACATGCAAACTCCACACAGAAACGCCCAAGCTGGGAATTGAACCTAAGCCTTCTTGCTGTGAGCCGGACGTATGAACCACTACACTACCGTGCCAATTTGGCCCATCATCATCATCATCATCATCATCATCATCATCATCACTGTTACTCATTTTCTGCAACCGATTAATCCTAATCAGGGTCGCGGGGAGGTTGGCTCCCATCCCAGCCGACTCCGGTTGAGGGCAGAGTACACCCTGCACAGACAGGGCGTCGCAGGGCTGAAACACACTGACAGCAATGCAGCTACTCTTGTCGAATGTCAGCAATGGTTCTTTTACATGAACCTCTCACCGTAGACAGTGAGACATGGCCAGCCTTTGATAACCCAGTTAGTGCACTGGGGGGACAATGACAACCCGTTCAGAGTGGGGCTTCAACCCCCAGGATACAGGATTTTTAATAGCCATTTGTGCTTTTACACACATAGGAATTATTTGTAAGGTTGTTCAAAGAGTCAAGTTGCAAAACAGAAAAAAAGGCTGAAATCAACAACACACAAACTGCTATAAAATAAATACTGTACATAAAAATTCTATATTTGAAAGGACCTTATACTGACCCCAATCTTAGGATCAGTGATTCAGCACCTTTACCACCAGGTCACCAATGGCCCATTATTATTATTATTATTATTATTATTATCATAATCATCATCATTATTATTATTATCGTCATTATTATTATTATCAATATTATTAGATAGTGAGTTAGAATAATGAGACTGATTCGTTCTTTTCACCGGATATCGCTGTTTTATTATCGGTTACTCTCAAGTGGCGGAAGCGGAAATTGTTCCTGGTTTCGAGGAGGCTCAGCTTCCAATCATCCCTGCGCTCCATCCCTCCAGCTTTCTTCCGAAAGGTTAGTAGTAATAAGAATTAGATGTGTGAACCCGTGGAAAGAGTCATCGGTGTTCTCCCCTTTCTTCTTTTATTTATTTGTTTGTTTGTTCATTTGTCCAGTTAGAAACCTCAGCTGGAGTTCGTGCTTCTTGTAACTCGCTTATCGAATGATACACACAGTCCACTTCCGGTTTGAATGACGCTGGTGTGTGAATTATTCGTCACATGATGGAATATTAGAGGAACTGAATCATTTAGATAAATATCTGGAATGCAAGAGGAGAACTGATTACTGCACGAGCTGCTAACGTTAACTGCATTCTCATCTAGTGAATATACAGCCGGCTATACTGGGAAGTTATACTGGTTATACTGGGGATAGCATTAACACGTTTAATCTGTTTATTGTGTGCAGGCGATGCTGGTGTGCGGGTTCTGCTTTTACAGCAGAGTAACACGCGCACACACGTTAACCCAAGCTGAGGGAAACACTGTTGATTTTCTAATTTGATTTTCTAATTTTCTGCAGATTTAGAAAAAAATAACGTTTTTCACATTATTGTAGTGTATGAGATCAATATGCAGTAAAGGCTGATAGGTGCAGGATAATATTCCTTGGAGAGAAGCAGCATCATCAAATTATCAGTAGGATGACTCAAAGTCAAAATGTAACACGGGCAGAATGATTTGCCTTCTATTCACTAATAATAGCTTTAGGTAGTAATTGTGTAATTAATTCCACTGGGCTGATTGGTGTTCAGCTTTTCTTTATTATCAGACAGACAGACATTTTATTCAATAAAAGGCCATTAGCCCAAAATACAAACAAAATGAATAAATTAAAGCATGAACTATTGTTGTAGACCAGTTGAATTTCTGATTTTCTTAACATGGATAAGAAATAAGCATAGGTTACAGATTACATTAACATCAGTTGATGACTTAAAATTAATAAAAATGTGTTGTGATAAGGGGTACTTCAAATATTTACTTAATGTATTTATTATACCCATGTAGCCTTTGCAATAAAGTATTACATGGATTTCATCTTCAGTTCATCATCATCAGTTCATTTTCTGTACACACTTAATCCTAATTTGGATTGATGAAGCGGGGAGGCTGGCGCCCATCCCAGCCAACTTCTGGCGAGGGCAGAGTACACCCTGGACAGCTCGCCAGGCCATCGCAGGGCGGCAACACGCTGACGGCTTTACAGCCTACTCTTGTCGAAAGTCAGCAACGGTTCTTTTACATGCCTCACACCATAGACAGTGAGAGACATGGCCAGCCTTTGATAACCCAGTTAGCTGCACTGGGGAGGACAGTGACAACCTTGTGGAGAGTGGGAATCGAACCCCCAACCTTTGGATCAGCGATCCAGCACCCTATACCACTAGACCACCACTGCCCCTGATTTCATCTTCAGTTTCATAGATATTGTTTTTCTCACATAAAAAAAAAATGTTCCTTATAATTTAAGATTTTGTCCTTTATCTACCAGTCTCAGTGCAAAGTTTGAAAGTACCACATCTAAAATTTGCTAAACAGATTCTCAAATAAGGTGCTATATCTGAGTTTATGTATGTTTCAACATTTAGAAGAGACTTGAACAGTAAATAACTAGAGGACTTAGATGAATGCCAATTTTGGAAGAGATTATCAGATAACCTCTGCTTAAAAACTGAAATAAAAATATCAACATCACCAATATCCTGTGATACCCAAGTGAAGCCAAACCCCTGTCTGAACAAGATATTTTTAATATACGATGCCCATGTTGTGCGTCCAGACTCATCTAATTCCTTCAACATTAAATAGAACTGGTGAGGTAATCTAGAACTTGGAAGTCTTAAAAGTCTACACCAAAATTTAACGGCCTTTGTCATGTAAGTAATTTGTAGGGGAAACCTGCCACATTCACCTAAAACCATATTGTTACAACAATTTTTGCCAACTTTAAAGAAATATTTACAAGTTTTTATTTGTATTTGCTCAATAATTTTACAATAAGTGGTACCCCAAATTTCTGAACCATAACATAATATAGGTTTCACCATAGCATCAAATATTTTAAAAAGATCTACAAAAGCCAAAACCCCTGCTCTCTTTTGATATCTATGGATAGCCATAAGAGCTTTATTAGCTTGAGAGGCAAGAGTAGTCTGAGCCTTAGTCCAAACTAGCCTAGGTGTGACACAATTCCCAAATACCTATAATGAAAAACAACCTCTAGCCTCTGACCACTCAAAAAACATTTTTCATAATATCTCAGAGGACCACTATTCCTAAAAACCATAACCTTTTGTCTTTGCAATATTCACTTTCATTCCAGTGAGTTGACAAAATTTTTCTAAGCCATAAATTTTCTTCTGCAGCTGGAGAGCACTATTCGAGACTGATGACACATCATCCGCAAACATTAGAGCATACAAATTACTAACATCAGGAGAAATATATAAACCTCGACCCCCAAACTGTTCCATACACTCTACGAGTTGATTTATAAAAAAAATTATGAACAATTGGGGACTAAGGATGCACCCTTGTGTCTATGCTACAATTAAAATATTGAGAGAGACCATGGGATGTTCTAACACAAGCTGATAGATTACTATACATTGATTCGAGAATGTTATAAAATCTGCCACAAATACCAACTTTCTGCAAACTCCACAATAAACTGTTATGATTAACCGTATCAAAGGCCTTGGAGAAATCTATAAATAGACAATAAAACCTCATTTTCTTCTTACATGAATATTTCTGCACCATGGCCTGGAGTGAAAATATGTGATCAATAGTAGAGTAGTTAGCCCTAAATCCTGCCTGAGATTCATGAATAATATTCTTATTCTCACACCAAACCTTTAACCTGCTATTGAGAATAGAAGTAAAAATCTTCCAAACTGAGTCAATAAGACATATGCCTCAATAATTACTAGGATTACTTTTAACACTCCTCTTCTTTTCCTTTCGGCTCCCTTCAGGGGTCGCCACAGCAAATCATCCGCCTCCATCTCACCCTGTCCTCTGCATCTTCTTTTCTGACTCCAACGACCTTCATGTCTTCCTTCACCACATCCATAAATCTCTTCTTTGGTCTTCCTCGAGGCCTTCTGCCTGGTAGTTCCAACATCAGCATCCTACTGCCAATATACTCACTGTCCCTCCTCTGTACATGTCCAAACCATCTCAATCTAGCCTCTCTGACTTTGTCTACAAAACATCTTACATGGGCTGTCCCTCTGATGTACTCATTTCTGATCCTATCCATCCTCGTTACTCCCAGAGAGAACCTCAACATTTTCATCTCCGCTGCCTCCTGCCTTTTCCTCAGTGCCACTGTTTCTAAGCCATACAACATCGCTGGCCTCACCACCGTCTTGTACACTTTTCCCTTCATTCTTGCTGACACTCTCCTATCGCACATCACACCGGACACTTTTCTCCAACCATTCCAGCTTGCCTGCACACGCTTCTTCACCTCTTTTCCACACTCTCCATTGCTCTGGATTGTTGAGCCCAACTACTTAAAATCCTCCGCCTTCGTTATCTCTGCTCCCTGTAACATCACCGTTCCTCCTGGGTCCTTCTCATTCACACATTCTGATTTTCTGAGGCTAACCTTCATTCCTCTCCTTTCCAGGATATACATCCACCTCTCTAGATTTTCCTGCACTTGTTCTCTGCTCTCACTACAGATCACAATGTCATCAGCGAACATCATAGTCCATGGAGATTCTTGCCTAACCTCACCTATCAGCATGTACATAACCATAGCAAACAAGAAGGGGCTCAGAGCTGACCCTTGATGCAGTCCCACCTCCACCTTGAATTCGTCGGTCACACCGACAGCACACCTCACCGTTGTCTTACATCTCTCATACATGTCCTGCACCACTCTAACATACTTGTCTGCCACTCCAGACTTCCTCATGCAATACCACAGTTCTTCTCTTGGCACCCTGTCATATGCTTTTTCCAGATCCACAAAGGCACACTGCAGTTCCCTCTGACCTTCTCTGTACTTCTCCATTAACATCCTCAAAGCAAACATTGCATCTGTGGTGCTCTTTCTTGGCATGAAACCAAACTGTTGTTCACAAATGCTGACCTCTGCCCTTAGTCTAGCTTCCACTATTCTTTCCCATAACTTCATCGTATGGCTCATCAACTTTATCCCTCTATAGTTGCCACAAATCTACACGTCTCCCTTGTTCTTAAAAATGGGCACCAGCATACTTCTCCTCCACTCCTCCGTCATCTGCTCACTTTCTAGGACCTTGTTGAATGTTCTTGTCAGAAAATCTACTGCTACCTCTCCTAGACACTTCCATACCTCCACAGGTATATCATCAGGACCAACTGCCTTTCCATTCTTCATCCTCTTCAGTGCCCTTCTCACTTCACCCTTACTGATCTTTGCTATATCCTGCTCCTCAATGGTCACTTCTTCTACTCTTTTTTCCTCTCATTTTCCTCATTCATCAGCTCTTCAAAGTACTCTTTCCATCTTCCCAGCACACTTCTGTCATCAGTCAATACATTTCCCTCTGTGTCCTTTATCATTCTAACTTGCTGCACGTCCTTCCCATCTCTATTTCTCTACTGTGCCAACCTGTATAGATCATTTTCTCCCTCTTTACTGTCCAACCTATTATAAAAAGTCATCATACGCCCTCTGTTTGGCCTTAGACACTGCTATTTTCGCCTTACGCTGTGTCTCCCTGTACTCCTGTTTACTCTCTTCAGTCCTCTCTATGTCCCACTTCTTCTTAGCTAACCTCTTCCTTTGTACACACTCTTGCACTTCCTCATTCCACCACCAAGCCTCCTTATCTACTTTCCTTCCAGAGGACACACCAAGTATTCTCCTACCTGTGTCCCTGATCACATTTGCTGTGGTTGTCCAGTCATTTGGAAGCACTTCCTGGCCACCCAAAGCCTGTTTCAACTCCTCTTTGAAGACAACACGACACTCTTCCTTTTTCAACTTCCACCACTTTGTCTTCTGCTCTGCCTTTGGCTTCTTTACCTTCCTCACCATCAGCGTCATCCTGCACACCACCATCCTATGCTGTTTGGCAACACTCTCACCCACTACTACTTTAGTCACTGACTTCCTTCAAATTACATTGCCTACACAAGATGTAGTCTACCTGTGTGCTCCTACCTCCGCTTTTATAAGTCACCCTATGCTCCTGTTTCTTCTTGAAGAAAGTATTCACCACAGCCATTTCCATCCTTTTTGGAAAATCAATCAACATCTGTCCTTCTGTGTTCCTGTCCTGGATACCAAACCTGCCCATCCCTTCCTCGTCCCCTCTGTTGCCTGCACCAACATGTCCATTGAAATCTGCACCAATGACCACTCTTTTACCTCTGGGGGTACTCTGCACCACTTCATCTTTAATCCAGAATCTCTCCTTCTCTTCTAGCTCACATCCTGCCTGTGGGGCATAAGCACTAACAACATTGAGCATCACACCTTCAATTTCTAACTTGAGACTCATCACTCTGTCCGACACTCTTTTCACTTCTAGAACATTTCTGACAAACCCCTCCTTCAAGATGACTCCTACTCCATTTCTCTTCCCATCCACACCATGATAAAACAGCTTAAACCCTGCTCCTAAGCTTTTAGCTTTGCTACCTTTCCACCTGGTCTCCTGAACACACAGTATGTCCACCTTCCTCCTCTGCATCATGTCAACCAGCTCTCTACCTTTTCTTTGCATAGTTCTAACATTCAAAGTCCCCACTCTCAGTGCTAGACTCATGCCTTTCCTCTTCTCTCTCTGCCTACGGACACGCCTCCCACCTCTCCTTCTTCGACCAACAGTCGTCCATTTTCCATCAGCACCCTGTTGATTGACAGCACTGATGGCGGTCGTTGTTAACCCGGGCCGCGACCGATCCGGTATGGGGGTAATACTTCTGATTTGCATCATAAAAGTTTGGCATTGGTTTTATGTCGGATGCACTTCCTGACACAACCCTCTGCATTTCGCCGGGCTTGGGACCGGCATAAGGGGGAGAGACAATGGTTAGTCCCCCCCCCACCCGCCTCATGGCTGCATTGGGATTATTTTTAACACCTGATTTATAAAAAGGACAAATAATGCTTTTCCCCCCATAAAACTGGAAAAGTGCCTGCATATAAAATCTTATTGAACAGCACTTTTAAATATTTGCTGACATAATTATTTGAAACCTTAATAAATTCAATTGCAATTCCATCTGTTCCTGGTGACTTATTATTGGAAAGTTTATCAATGTGATACAAAACTTCATTTTCAGTAACGTCACTATTCAGAGTTTCCAGCTCTTCATCCTCTAGTATAGTCTAAGGGTTCATATCATGTCTGTCTGTATTATCAAAATTTTCTCTAAGAAGGTGAGAAAAATGATTAAACCAGTCTTCACAACTAATATCGTTAGAGAAGTCACAAATTCAAATAGAGCCAGTGTGCTTTAGTGTTTTCCAGAATTCCTTTGGGTTATCTCTTGTAGACACTAGTTTTTCTTTCTGTGAAGTATAGGAGTCTCTTCGTTTAGAATTAAAGTTTGTTTTGAAAGATTTACGTAATGATTTATACACTGTTATATCTAAGCCATTATCTCTGTGATCCCGGAGTGCTTTATATTTTATATGCCTCAAGTAATCCAGTTCATGGCCCCACCATGGGGCCTGTGATTTCACATTAATATTACGGTAACCTGAAAATATCCTTTTGTTGTGGTTGGCAGCCTGGTGGTACAGTTTTGTAAAAACCTTTAGTGAATCTTCAATATTCGTGTCTATATACTGAAACAATTTGCTGCTAAAATGATTAAATAGTCCATGAAAATTAGAAATAAATAAGTCACATTGCTCTTTATCCCATATATATTTGGTCCATTCTCTGGTTGGGTGGGGACCAGGTTGGGAATGTGTTGGGAAATATAGTTCCGGTGTATCATGTTCAGTACAATTCATACCAAGTTGCTCGATATTCAAGGAACAATGTATAGGAAAATGGTCAGAGACATCACAAATGACAACTTCAAAATCCTTAACTCGTGGAAACAACGAGGTTGATGCTATCATATAGTCGACTAAACTTGCTCCGTTATGTGTAACACAAGTAAACTGGCCCTCTTTATCCCTAAATAACCATTCGTGATATGGATTCCATAAGTACAACACAATTCTACTAACTTTTTTCAAAATTATTATGGTTAAGAATATCTCGACTTGAAAGAGGCATTTCAAAATTATCTAAAGGTTAGTCATCAATATCGTTTTGGATAAAATCCATATTATCGTCAGGAATAAAGTCTAGAAAGTCTTTAGTCCTTGCATTTAGGTCACTAGCTAAGAGTAATTGTTTATCGTCCAGTGCATATCATCCAGAATCCCAAGTAGCCCTAGAAAAGGTATACCAAACCCTGAAAAACATCATCAGAAGCTACTGTTTGTAAAATGAAAAATGCTGGGACTAAGGGTCCCACTTATGTTGTTCGCCGCCAGAGTTGGTGCAAGAATCATTGGTGTTGAGCCCCTTTTGAGCTTGTGTTTGTGTCCACGGTACGTGGCCCACTAAAGCTCTAGTCTGAGCCCCACTGATGAATATAAATGTACAAGTTAAAGGAAAGTTACGTACATGGACCGGTTATAACCTCCACCGCGAAAAAAATCCACTTTGTAGTCATCTGCTGGGAACAGCTGGATTTTCCCATTTGGTAAATTCATTCTGCTTTTCTATCAAAACTCAGAATAATACCAATATTTCTGTGCTGCCAAAAAGTGGAGCTCCAAAAATATTTGCATTTATTTCTGGTAAAGAAAGATGTAAAGGTAATATAACTTGGTTTTCAATTCCATTGAAGAGAAATTATTTCTCCTCAAGAAGAAAAAAAAAAACAGTGACTAACAAAAACATGCGGTGGCGTGCACGTTGCGTTGCCTGTGTGCACACACGTGACATTAGAATCGAACTCCTGGCTTTCCGACATTTGCATCAGTAAGGAACTCTGGAGCGCCGCTATAAAATGCTACTAGACTAAATTAGTGCATGTCACTATCTACATTACTGCATTCATGGCAATTTTCCACGGCGCCGCGGAATCCCGTGGTTTTTATCTCAAATTGGTCATTTCTATGAATCGTCTAAATCCGAGGAGAAAGTTTTAGGGGGGGAATAGGGGGTGTAGGGGTGCTTCTGGGAAGTTCACTTGCTTGTGCTTGAGACAAAGTGCAGCTTATCTGGACTTTCGATCTTTCAAGTGAGCAAGTGAAGGCTGCGTACTAAACAAGTATTCAAAGGCGCACTTGCTCATTTGAAAAATTGGAAGTCCGAATAAGCCGCGCTTTGTTTCTGTCAACTTGCTTCAAGTGCCTACTTTCGGTGGAGCGCCTCATATTTGGAAGCTGCTCGTTGATTGGCTATTTTAAGCTTAATGCAAAGTGACTCAGCTCAGCTTCATGCAAAGTGACTCGGCTCAATGCAGATTTGCAGCGTTTTGTGTTTAAAATGGTGCGAACTTAAATGAAAGAAGAGGAATCCCACATGTCAGAAATAGATAAGGATATTAAGAATAAGTTTAAGTGGGAATGCCTGAAAAAGATTGTGAAAATCGGCAAATAGACTCAGAACATATCGGAACTTTTGGCGAGTTTCATAAAGAAATCTGACGTCGCTGGCAAGGTCTTGTGTGTTTATTGCAACGACCTGATCAATTATGGATCTCGCGGATGTATTGCACTTATGGCCGACAGACAAGCGCACTTAGAGGTAATTACTAAATATTTATTTTGTTTAGATTACTTGAAATCCCATTGAAATTTAACTTCAGTTCAGTTCATTTTCTGTAACTGCTTCATCCTAATTAGGGTTGCGGGTAGGCTGGTGCCCATCCCAGCCAACTCGGGGCGAGGGCAGAGTACACCCTGGACAGCTCGCCAGGCCATCGCAGGGCGGAAACACGCTGATGGCTTTGCAGCCTACTCTTGTCGAAAGTCAGCAATGGTTCTTTTACATGCCTCACACCATAGACAGTGAGAGACATGGCCGGCCTTTGATAACCCAGTTAGTTGCACTGGGGGGGACAGTGACAACCTTGTGGAGAGTGGGACTCGAACCCCCAAACTTTGAATCAGCGATCCGGCGCCTTATACCACTAGACCACCACTGCCTGAAATTTAACTTAATAAAAGTAATCTGTGTTGGTAAAATCATTGTGTGATAAACTTACTCACACTGTTTATAATCACAGTTTAATAATATATGGGAATTTTACTTTCATTTTATTCTTTTTTTTTTTTTTAATTTGCAGCCAAACGTAAGTAATTCGTGTTCAATTTGAAAACACTCAATATATTGGTGATGGTTGTCATGTAAATTAATACACTGTCATTGTTCTTTACCTGAGTAGTATCTCAACATTAATTAGTAACCAGCAGGCTGGGACAGTTACTTGAAAATGTTTCACATATTTATAAAGTGGTTTACAGGAAATATTTGTGTATTTTTTTTTTTATCTTTCATTTATACAACACAAAACATTGAGCCATGGTTGATCTATTTCTCAGTTCTGTGTACAGACGCTTCCCGACTTGCGTTTTAATTGGTTCCGAACAGCCGAACGTAAGTTGAAAGTGAACATAAGTTGTTACAGTCACGTATAACGTATGACGTGTAACGCTCATGCTGCAATATGCATCCATAAATAGCATGACCGTATCTTATAAAACACCCCGAAATCAAATATTATAAACATGACATTGTAAAATAATATCAAATGTATCATAATATCAACATTAATTTAAAATAAATTAAATTCAAGCAGAATAATTTCAAAGAGATCAATTTTAATCAAATTCACTCATCAAATATCAAATACAGTATCAAATATAACCTTTAACATTCTCTATGATGCAATCTTTCTGCTTGTAAATGGTTCCGATGGTCGACGGATGGTCACTTTACATGAAGCTGAGTCGAGTCACATTATGTGAGGCACTCAAAACCGAAAGTAGTGTACTTGCTGTGCTTGAGAGAAAGCGCGGGTTATACGGACTTCCGGTCTTTCAAGTGAGCAAGGGTGCCATTGAACCCGTTTAGTACTCAGCCTGCACTGATGTGAATCACCAGCAGAGCAGAGAGTTCTTTCTTTTGTGGATTCGGGTTTTCATTCATTTTACAACTCTCTTTGCATAACTCGGTATGCATGGTAGATTGCGGTGATCCGAGCAGATAGTTAATTCATCTGTATATGAGACTCTCACCCTCACGCCGGTCCCAAGCCCGGATAAATGCAGAGGCTTGCGTCAGGAAGGGCATTCGGCGTAAAACAAATCCCAAATAAAATATGCGAGTCACTACAAAGAATGTCATACCGGATCGGTCGAGGCCCGGGTTACCAACGACCGCCATCAGTGCTGTCAACCAACAGGGTGTTGGTGGAAATTGGACTACTGTTGGTCGAAGACGTCGGAGAAGGAGAGGTGGAAGGTGTGTCCGTAGGCAGAGAGAGAAGAGGAAAGGCATGAGTCTAGCACTGAAAGGAGGGACTTTGAATGTTGGAACTATGGCAGGAAAAGGTAGAGAGCTGGCTGACATGATGCAGAGGAGGATGGTGGACATACTGTGTGTTCAGGAGACCAGGTGGAAAGGTAGCAAGGCTAGAAACATAGGAGCAGAGTTTAAGCTGTTTTTTCATGGTGTGGATGGGAAGAGAAATGGAGTAGGAGTCATCTTGAAGGAGGAATTTGTCAGGAATGTACTAGAAGTGAAAATAAAGTTGATGAGCCATACGATGAAGTTATGGGAAAGAATAGTGGAAGCTAGACTAAGGGCAGAGGTCAGCATTTGTGAACAACAGTTTGGTTTCATGCCAAGAAAGAGCACCAGAGATGCAGTGTTTGCCTTGAGGATGTTAATGGAGAAGTACAGAGAAGGCTGCATTGTGCCTTTGTGAATCTGGAGAAAGCATATGACAGGGTGCCGAGAGAAGAACTGTGGTATTGCATGAGGAAGTCTGGAGTGGCAGAGAAGTATGTTAGAGTGGTGCAGGACATGTATGAGAGATGTAAGACAGTGGTGAGGTGTGCTGTCAGTGTGACAGAAGAGTTCAAGGTGGAGATGGGACGGCATCAAGGGTCAGCTCTCAGCCCCTTCTTGTTTGCTATGGTGATGGACAGGCTGACAGACGAGGTTAGACAAGATTCCCCATGGACTATGATGTTTGCAGATGACATTGTGATCTGTAGTGAGAGCAGAGAACAAGTGCAGGAAAATCTAGAGAAGTGGAGGTATGCCCTGGAAAGGAGGGGAATGAAGATTAGCCTCAGTAAGACAGAATACATGTGCATGAATGACAAGGACCCAAGAGGAACGGTGAGATTACAGGGAGCAGAGATAAGAAAGGTGGAGGATTTTAAGTACTTAGGCTCAACAATCCAGAGCAATGGAGAGTGTGGAAAAGAGGTGAAGAAGCGTGTGCAGGCAGGCTAGAATGGTTGGAGAAAAGTGACCGGTGTGATGTGTGATAGGAGGGTATCGGCAAGAATGAAAGGAAAAGTGGACAAGACGGTGTTGAGGCCAACGATGTTGTATGGGTTAAAAACAGTGGCCTTGGGGAAAAGACAGGAGGCAGAGCTGGAGGTAGCGGAGATGAAAATGTTGAGGTTCTCTTTGGGAGTAACGAGGATGGATAGGATTAGGAATGAGCACATCAGAGGGACAGCACATGTAAGATGTTTTGGAGACAAAGTCAGAGAGGCTAGATTGAGATGGTTTGGTCATGTACAGAGGGATAGTGAGTATATTGGTAATAGGATGCTGAGGCTGGAACTACCAGGCAAAAGGCCTAGAGGAAGACCAAAGAGACGATTCATGGATGTGGTGAAGGAGGACATGAAGGTCGTTGGTGTAAGAGAAGAAGATGCAAAGGATAGGGTGAGATGGAGGCAGATGATTCGCTGTGGCAACCCCTGAAGGGAAAAGCCGAAAGGAAAAGAAGAAGAAGAAGTGTGTGCAGGCAGGTTGGAATGGTTGGATAAAAGTGTCGGGAGTGATGTGTGATAGGAGGGTATCGGCAAGAATGAATGGAAAAATGTACAAGACGGTGGTAAGGCCAGCGATGTTGTCTGGTTTAGAAACAGTGGCCCTGGGGAAAAGACAGGAGGCATTTCTGGAGATGAAAATGTTGAGGTTCTCTTTGGGAGTAACGAGGATGGATAGGATCAGGAATGAGCACCTCAGAGGTACAGCACATGTTAAATGTTTTGGGGACAAAGTCAGAGAGGCTAGATTGAGATGGTTTGGAAATGTGCAGAGGAGGGACAGTGAGTATATTGGTAGTAGGATGCTGAGGTTGGAACTACCATGCAGAAGGCCTAGAGGAAGACCAAAGAGACAATTCATGGATGTAGTGAAGCAGGACATGAAGGTAGCTGGTATAAGAGAAGATGCAAAGGATAGGGTGAGATGGAGGCAGATGATTCGCTGTGGCCACCCCTGAAGGGAAAAGCCGAAAGGAAAAGACCACCACAAATGTCTCGCTGCCAGGACGTCGTGTTTGACCATCTGTTGTGAGCTGAGGGGGAGCTGACCTGTATAACAAACTACAGACTGTTTCCTATGCTGTGCCTTGAAAGGGATATTTTAGAGGTGGCAATGGTCTCCATGTCCATGCTGAAACCCTCGAACGACCCAAAAATAGGTTTACAGATCAAGTCAGAATTGTCATGTTATTAGCTATTGTTGTCATGTTGTTGTCTATGGTTGTCTAATATTCCATACCTCTGTGTGTTCAGCCTGGAGAGCTCGTTTTTCTTCCCTTCGCTTATGTGCCTATACTGTATTACGTTGCAGTGTGCTTGGTCTGTCAGTGCTTGTAATATTGTATGCAGAAAAGTCAAATGCTTTCGGAATTGAGCCTGGTTTCAACCATCCGGTTTTGGACCACACCATGGGACCAGTTTCGTCGGATTTGTATGTGTGTACATAATCTTCTGTCCTGAAATGGGCACTGCAAATGTGTGCTTTCATTCACTGGTGCGTCGGCATGTTTCAATGCACTGAGCCAGGCACTCAATAGCTTACTGTTGCTTAAAGACAGCCGGTGAAAGTACACGCCTTAACGTTTATAATAGCTGTTTTTTACAGCCCGGTGCAATACAATGATGACCTGTACTTAAGGGCTTTTTTATTATGCATTGATGCGTTGCTAGCCATTGTGATATTTACACAAGTTCACGACCACCAACCCAGTGACGTCACAGGAAAAGGCCGGGGAGCAATGGCGGCTTACATGGTCTCACACTGCGAATTTCAAATTGGATTTACATTATTATCAGGGCGATTTTCAACTGATCAGCTGCAAAAAATGTTATATTGAGGACCAAATGAAGCGAGACAATGTTACATTGCGATGTGCTTCATTTCCCCTTTGAATCTCCAGCAGCTTCGGGGTTTAATCCATTAGTATGGACCGGGTTACTGACAACAGATAATACAGACAGATATGTTAACTTGTTACATGCATGAGTCAAGCTGGGATTTTGGGAGAGAGAATATAACTACTGTATAGATTATTCACTTGTCCCTTGGTGGACTGGTAGCTCGAGAAGTTTGGAGATAGCAGGACCAGGTTCGAAACCCACCATGACTATTTTAACTGTCTTACAGTTTATAATCTTGCCGGGTCAGGTTTTTCCCTGCTACTGGTAACATGTAAGCCGGTACAACCTGTTTCATGGTCAAGTAGTTGGCAACTAAACCGGCTCCCCCACCAGGTTCCAAATTTGGTCAGTTGGGTGGCTAGCAACCCAGTAGGAATAAAAACAAGACCTATCAAAGGGCGGATGAACTCTTCAGAGTTATTGGCCAGCTATCTAGAGGAGGTGTCTCAATTAAAACACCCCGCAGAAAGAACTTTGGGCCTCTACTGCAGATTTTTGTTTTTGCCCTTCGTATACAGCCATGACAAGAATTGTTATGGCTGCTGCCTATGCCAGAATTCTGGCAGGGCACCCATATTGACAGTTTATAAATTAGAATTTATAGTCATGTTGAATCTGCAAAAGTCAAAGTTAATGTTGGCAGAAATAATGATACAAAGGTGAGGAAAGAAGACAAAAGGATTAATTTTGCAGTTGGGCATTTTTGGATCTTGGATATGTATCTGTACGTACAATTTTTTTGTGGGTTATTTTTCTCTTTTCAAAATGTGCCTTTGATCCTGTTCAGCACAGTAGTAGGCCCTTGACTATTCACGGTTTTGCACTCAAGGTTTGCGTATTCACGGATTGCCGAGCAACTGTCAGGTCATTCAATTTCAGCCGATGGCTGTCCTCCTCCCTGCTGATTGGTTGAGATGATGTAATGCCCCTTTTTCCTCATTCGCGCACAAGTTGTCAATGAGCCTTTTTTTAGTGTGTTTTAATTACCATTTAAACTCTACCATGCCACTCAAACGCTGTGCGTCTTCTCTGGCTAAGCGATAGAAAAGGTAATGATGTTGGATGTCTCTTTTGAAGAAATAAGACTTTCTCCTGAAGAAACAACAGTTTCCTCTGAAGTGCCTGAAGAGGAATAATCATCTGAACTATTGTAAAGCTGTAGTATTAATGTCTTTTTCAATTATTATTCCAGTACAGTGCCTAAGTTAATGTGTAGAATGTTTGTGTGCGTCTGCTTTTTTCCCTGCTCTGGCTGAGGGGTGTGGCTGAGCTGCTTGGACTCAATGCAGTTCATACTTGAATTAAGTAATCTCATTTACTCCCTATAAATACAAATCGCACGCTCACCTCAATGAAAGCACAGTGACAACCCGTTGAGAGTGGGGCTTGTACCCCCAACCTTAGGATCTGTGATCCAGCACCTTTACCACTAGGCCCAACTGCCCATTAGAGTGTTTTCAAATTGACAGTTTAAAACTAGAAAATGTGAAGGCTACAGTGGAGCCTCACCAATAAGGAAGAAGCGCCTGACCATCGAGTCGCTTTTGTATCATCAAGAAAAACCTATAGCGTATGTCCATCCCTCTCGTACATGTACCAGTCCTTCTAAAAAAAATAGCATATTGTGATAAAGTTCATTCCCGACCTTATCTCGGGGACGGAAACTTAGAAAAATGTTTTTCGTTACCCGGGGATTTCGTACACAGGGGTCTTCGTAAGTTGGGGGCCGACTGTGTGTTTGTGTGTGTGTGTGTGTATAAGGTGATCCTTTTTTGACATTTAAAATCAAATAACACTGCATATAATGTCCCCCCCCCCCTTTTCCTTCATGTTAATATAAAACAACAATGTGTTGCATTGATTTAAATAACTGCAGAGACAATTAAATTACAATTCTGCTTGCAACAAAAACATTTAGATTAAAACAAAAAACTGACAGCCTCCCCGCAACCCTAATTAGGAGTATGTGGTTTGGAAAATGAGTGAATGTGTTTGAGTCCTTCTTGTATTTTTATAAAGAAAATCTGTCCCATGAAGCATGTGGGTTTTAACGGGTTGGGTCGCCTTAAATGTATTCATTGATTTATATTTTTTATACATGTATTCTGATTTTCTGAGGCTAACCTTCATTCCTCTCCTTTCCAGGGCATACCTCCACCTCTCTAGATTTTCCTGCACTTGTTCTCTGCTCTCACTACAGATCACAATGTCATCTGCAAACATCATAGTCCATGGGGATTCTTGTCTAACCTCGTCTGTCAGCCTGTCTATCACCATCGCAAACAAGAAAGGGCTCAGAGATGGCCCTTGATGCAGTCCCACCTCCACCTTGAACTCTTCTGTCACACTGACAGCACACCTCACCACTGTCTTGCATCTCTCATACATGTCCTGCACCACTCGAACATACTTCTCTGCCACTCCAGACTTTCTTATGCAATACCACAGTTCTTCTCTTGGCACCCTGTCATATGCTTTCTCCAGATCCACAAAGGCACAATGCAGCTCCTTCTGACCTTCTCTGGACTTCTCTATTAACATCCTCAAGGCTAACACTGCATCTGTGGTGCTCTTTCTTGGCATGAAACCAAACTGTTGTTCACAAATGCTGACCTCTGCCCTTAGTCTAGCTTCCACTATTCTTTCCCATAACTTCATTGTATGGCTCATCAACTTTATCCCTCTGTAGTTGCCACAACTCTGCACATCTGCCTTGTTCTTAAAAATGGGCACGAGCACACTTCTCCTCCATTCCTCCGGAATCCTCTCACTATCTAAGATCTTGTTGAATGTTCTTGTCAGGAAATCTACTGCTACCTCTCCGAGACACTTCAATACCTCCACTGGTATGTCATCAGGACCAACTGCCTTTCCACTCTTCATCCTCTTCAATGCCCTCCTCACTTAACCCTTACTAATCTTTGCTACTTCCTGGTCCTCAACAGTCACCTCTTCTACTCTCTTTTCGCTCTCATTTTCCTCATTCATCAGCTCTTCAAAGTACTCTTTCCATCTTCCCAGCACACTTCTGTCATCAGTCAAGACATTTCCCTCTCTCTCCTTAATCACTCTAACTTGCTGCACATCCTTCCCATCTCTATTTCTCTGCTGTGCCAACCTGTATAAATCATTTTCTCACTCTTTACTTTCCAACCCAGCATACAAGTCATCATACGCCCTTCGTTTGGCCTTTGACACCGCTACCTTCGCCTTACGCTGTATCTCCCTGTACTCCTGTTTACTCTCTTCGGTCCTGTCATTATCCCACTTTTTAGCTAACCTCTTCCTTTGTACACACTCCTGCACTTCCTCATTCCACCACCACGTCTCCTTATCTCCTCTACTTCCAGATGACACACCAAGTATTCTCCTACCTGTCTCCGTGATCACATTAGCTGTAGTTGTCCAGTCATCTGGGATATACTTCCTGACCACCCAAAGCCATTTTCGACTCCTCCTTGAAGACAACCAGACACTCTTCCTTTTTCAACGTCCACCACTTTGTCTTCTGCTCTGCTTTTGTCGTCTTCACCTTCCTCACCATCAGTGTCATCCTGCACACCACCATCCTATGCTGTTTGGCAACACTCTCACCCGCTACTACTTTGCAGTCACTGACTTCCTTCAAATTACATCGCCTGCACAAGATGTCTGCCTGTGTGCTCCTACCTCCGCTTTTATTGCTCCTGTCTCTTCTGGAAGAAAGTATTTACCACAGCCATTTCCATCCTTTTTGCAAATGCAGCCATGAGGTGGGGGGGCACTAACCAGTGTCTCTCCCCCTCATGCCGGTCCCAAGCCCGGAGAAATGCAGAGGGTTGTGTCAGGAAGGGCATCCGACGTAAAACCAATGCCAATTATTTATGATGCAAATCAAAAGTATTACCTCCATACCGGATCGGTCGAGGCCCGGGTTAACAACGACCGCCATCAGTGCTGTCAATCAACAGGGTGCTGATGGAAATTGGACGACTGTTGGTCGAAGACGTAGAAGAAGGAGAGGTGGGAGGCGTGTCCGTAGGCAGAGAGAGAAGAGGAAAGGCATGAGTCTAGGACTGAGAGTGGGGACTTTGAATGTTGGAACTATGCACAGAAAAGGTAGAGAGCTGGTTGACATGATGCAGAGGAGGAAGGTGGACATACTGTGTGTTCAGGAGACCAGGTGGAAAGGTAGCAAAGCTAAAAGCTTAGGAGCAGGGTTTAAGCTGTTTTATCACGGTGTGGATGGGAAGAGAAATGGAGTCGGAGTCATCTTGAAGGAGGAGTTTGTCAGGAATGTTCTAAAAGTGAAAAGAGTGTCAGACAGAGTGATGAGTCTCAAGTTAGAAATTGAAGGTGTGATGCTCAATGTTGTTAGTGCTTATGCCCCACAGGCAGGATGTGAGCTAGAAGAGAAGGAGAGATTCTGGAGTGACTTATATGAAGTGATGCAGAGTACCACCAGAGGTGAAAGAGTGGTCATTGGTGCAGACTTCAATGGACATGTTGGTGCAGGCAACAGAGGGGACGAGGAAGTGATGGGCAGGTTTGGTATCCAGGACAGGAACGCAGAAGGACAGATGTTGATAGATTTTGCAAAAAGGATGGAAATGGCTGTGGTGAATACTTTCTTTGAGAAGAAACAGGAGCATAGGGTGACTTATAAAAGCGGAGGTAGGAGCACACAGGTAGACGACATCTTGTGTAGGCGATGTAATTTGAAGGAAGTCAGTGACTGCAAAGTCATCGTGGGTGAGAGTGTTGCCAAACAGCATAGGATGGTGGTGTGCAGGATGACTCTGATGGTGAGAAAGGTGAAAAAGGCAAAGGCAGAGCAGAAGACAAAGTGGTGGAAGCTGAAAAAGGAAGAGTGTCGTGTTGTCTTCAAGGAGGAGTTGAAACAGGCTTTGGGTGGCCAGGAAGTGCTTCCAAATGACTGGACAACCACAGCAAATGTGATCAGGGACACAGGTAGGAGAGTACTTGGTGTGTCCTCTGGAAGGAAAGTAGATAAGGAGACTTGGTGGTGGAATGAGGAAGTGCAGGAGTGTGTACAAAGGAAGAGGTTAGCCAAGAAGAAGTGGGACATTGAGAGGACCGAAGAGAGTAAACAGGAGTACAGGGAGACACAGCGTAGTTTAAAGTAACAGTGGCTAAGGCCAAACAGAGGGCGTATGATGACTTGTATGATAGGTTGGATAATAAAGAGGGAGAAAATGATCTATACAGGTTGGCACAGCAGAGAAATAGAGATGGGAAGGACGTGCAGCAAGTTCGATTGATAAAGGACAGAGAGGGAACTGTATTGACTAATGACAGAAGTGTGCTGGGAAGATGGAAAGAGTACTTTGAAGAGCTGATGAATGAGGAAAATGAGAGAGAAAAAAGAGTAGAAGAGATAACCATTGAGGAGCAGGATGTAGCAAAGATCAGCAAGGGTGAAGTGAGAAGGGCATTGAAGAGGATGAAGAATGGAAAGGCAGTTGGTCCTGATGATATACCAGTGGAGGTATGGAAGTGTCTAGGAGAGGTAGCAGTAGATTTTCTGACAAGAAAATTCAACAAGGTACTAGAGAGTGAGCAGATGCCGGAGGAGTGGAGGAGAAGTGTGCTGGTGCCCATTTTTAAGAACAAGGGAGACGTGCAGAGTTGCAGCAACTACAGAGGGATAAAGTTGATGAGCCATACGATGAAGTTATGGGAAAGAATAGTGGAAGCTAGACTAAGGGCAGAGGCCAGCATTTGTGAACAACAGTTTGGTTTCATGCCAGGAAAGAGCACCACAGATGCAATGTTTGCCTTGAGGATGTTAATAGAGAAGTACAGAGAAGGTCAGAGGGAGCTACATTGTGCCTTTGTGGATCTGGAAAAAGCATATGACAGGGTGCCGAGAGAAGAACTGTGGTATTGCATGAGGAAGTCTGGAGTGGCAGAGAAGTATGTTAGAGTGGTGCAGGACATGTATGAGAGATGTAAGACAGTGGTGAGGTGTGCTGTCGGTGTGACCGACGAATTCAAGGTGGAGGTGGGACTGCATCAAGGGTCAGCTCTGAGCCCCTTCTTGTTTGCTATGGTGATGGACAGACTGACAGACGAGGTGAGACAAGAATCTCCATAGACTATGATGTTTGCAGATGGCATCGTGATCTGTAGTGATAGCAGAGAACAAGTGCAGGAAAATCTAGAGAGGTGGAGGTATGCCCTGGAAAGGAGCGGAATGAAGGTTAGCCTCAGAAAATCAGAATACATGTGTGTGAATGAGAAGGACCCAGGAGGAACGGTGATGTTACAGGGAGCAGAGATAACGAAGGTGGAGGATTTTAAGTACTTAGGCTCAACAATCCAGAGCAATGGAGAGTGTGGAAAAGAGGTGAAGAAGCGTGTGCAGGTAGGCTGGAATGGTTGGAGAAAAGTATCCGGTGTGATGTGCGATAGGAGAGTGTCAGCAAGAATGAAGGGAAAAGTGTACAAGATGGTGGTGAGGCCAGCGATGTTGTATGGCTTAGAAACAGTGGCGCTGAGGAAAAGGCAGGAGGCAGAGCTGGAGGTAGCGGAGATGAAAATGTTGAGGTTCTCTCTGGGAGTAACGAGGATGGATAGGATCAGAAATGAGTATATCAGAGGGACAGCCCACGTAAGATGTTTTGGAGACAAAGTCAGAGAGGCTAGATTGAGATGGTTTGGACATGTACAGAGGAGGGATCGTGAGTATATTGGCAGTAGGATGCTGAGGTTTGAACTACCAGGCAGAAGGCCTCGAGGAAGACCGAAGAAGAGATTTATGGATGTGGTGAAGGAAGACATGAAGGTCGTTGGAGTCAGAAAAGAAGATGCGGAGGACAGGGTGAGGTAGAGGCGGATGATTTGCTGTGGCGACCCCTGAAGGGAGCAGCCGAAAGTAAAAGAAGAATTTCCATCCTTTTTTCAAAATCTACCAACATCTGTCCTTCTGCGTTCCTGTCCTGGATACCAAACCTGCCCATCACTTCCTCGTCCCCTCTGTTTCCTTCAACATGTCCATTGAAGGCTGCCCCAATGACCACTCTTTCATCTCTGGGGGTACTCTGCATCACTTCATCTAACTCGCTCCAAAATCTCTCTTTCTCTTCTCGCTCACATCCTGCCTGTGGGGCATAAGCACTAACAACATTGAGCATTACACCTTCAATTTCTAACTTGAGACTCATCACTCTCTCTGACACTCTTTTCACTTCTAGAACATTCCTGACAAACTCCTCCTTCAAGATGTCTCCCACTCCATTTCTTTTCCAATCCTTTCCACCTGGTCTCCTGAACACACAGTATGTCCACCTTCCTCCTCTGCATCATGTCAGCCAGCTGTCTCCCTTTTCCTGCCATAGTTCCAACAGTCCAAGTCCCTACTTTCAGTCCTAGACTCATGCCTTTCCTCTTCTCTCTCTGCCTACGGACACACCTCCCGCCTCACCTTCTTCGACATCTTCGACCAACAGTAGTCCAATTTCCACCAGCACCCTGTTGGTTAACAGCACTGATGGCGGTCGTTGTTAACCCGGGCCTCGACCGATCCGGTATGAATTTCTTTGTTGTGACTTGCATGTTTTATTTGGCACTTTTTTTACGCCGGATGCCCTTCCTGACGCAAGCTGATCCGGGCTTGGGACCGGCGTGAGGGAGAGACACTGGCTTGTGCCCCTCCCTCACGGCTGCATTTATTGATATGTATAATATATGCTGTATTAAATACACTGTAAAAATTAAATAGTTTTTCTTAATCATTACTACATTTTACTACATTAATACTGTATTAATGAGTAAAACTGTCTATCGAATGTGTTTAAGAAGCATATTTTAGTGCATGTAATAGATACATAGTATTTTACTTCTGGTTGATCATTCGCGCATGTAATAGGATACATGGGTTTTACTTCCGGGTAAAGAACTCGCAAATTATTTTCATTTGTGGGCGGGGCCGGAACCGAAACCCCGTGAATAACGAGGGCCTACTGTACTAGTCCTTCTCAAAAAATTAGCATATTGTGATAAAGTTCATTGTTTTCTGTAATGCACTGATAAAAATTAAACTTTCATATATTTTAGATTCATTGCACACCAACTGAAATATTTCAGGCCTTTCATTGTTTTAATACTGATGATTTTGGCATACAGCTCATGAAAACCCAAAATTACTATCTCAAAAAATTAGCATATCATGAAAAGTTACTCTAAACGAGCTATTAACCTAATCATCTGAATCAACCAATTAACTCTAAACACCTGCAAAAGATTCCTGAGGCTTTTAAAAACTCCCAGTCTTGTTCATTACTCAAAACCGCAATCATGGGTAAGACTGCCGACCTGACTGCTGTCCAGAAGGCCATCATTGACACCCGCAAGCAAGAGGGTAAGACACAGAAAGAAATCTCTGAGCGAATAGGCTGTTCCCAGAGTGCTGTATCAAGGTACCTCATTGGGACGTCTGTGGGAAGGAAAAAGTGTGGCAGATAACGCTGCTCAACCAGAAGAGGTGACCGGACCCTGAGGAAGATTGTGGAGAAGGTCCAATTCCAGACCTTGGGGGACTCTTGAAAGCAGTGGACTGGGCTACAGGTGCTGCATTCCCCAGGTCAAGCCACTTTTGAACCAGAAACAGCGGCAGAAGCACCTGACCTGGGCGACAGAGAAGCAGCACTGGACTGTTGCTCAGTGGTCCAAAGTACTTTTTTCGGATGAAAGCGCATTGTGCATGTCATTTGGAAATCAAGGTGCCAGAGTCTGGAGGAAGACTGGGGAGAAGGAAATGCCAAAATGCCTGAAGTCCAGTGTCACGTACCCACAGTCAGTGATGGTCTGGAGTGCCATGTCAGCTGCTGGTGTTGGTCCGCTGCGTTTTATCAAGGGCAGGGTCAATGCAGCTAGCTATCAGGAGATTTTGGAGCACTTCATGCTTCCATCTGCTGGAAAGCTTTATGGAGATGAAGATTTTCATTTTTCAGCATGACCCCGCACCTGCTCACAGTGCCAAAACCACTGGTAAATGGTTTACTGACAATGGTATTACTGTGCTCAATTGGCCTGCCAACTCTCCTGACCTGAAGCCCATAGAGAATCTGTGGGATATTGTGAGGAGAAAGTTGAGACACCAGACCCAACACTGTGGATGAGCTTTAGGCCGCTATCGAAGCATCCTGGGCCTCCGTAACACCTCAGCAGTGCCACAGGCTGATTGCCTCCATGCTACTCCGCATTGAAGCAGTCATTTCTGCAAAAGGATTCCCGACCAAGTATTGAGTGCAAAACTGAACATAATTATTTGAAAGGTTGACTTTTTTGTATTAAAAACACTTTATTTTTTATTGGTCGGATGAAATATGCTAATTTTTTTTTTAGATAGGACTTTTGTAATAAAAATAAAATATGAATATTTATATTTATATTGAAGCCGTCAAGGTGATGCGAAGAGATCGGGAGGCTGCAGTCCGCGATCTCTGTGAGACTGTCGAAGGCCACTTGAATTCGAGTGACTCTCGCCCGGCTTACAGGGCGTTGCAGAGCCTCCATTCCTCTCGGTCCACATCGCGATGTCGGACGATGAAAGCTGCAGACGATAGTGTCCTTACTGAAGAATCGGAAGTGAGGACTCGTTGGGCCGAGTACTTTGAGGAGTTGTATCGTGCTGACCCTCTCGCCCAGAGCCTAGCCATTGGGGATACTCAAAATCTTGTTTCCGACCCTCCCCCAGGCTGCAACCCGCCAACTCTTCAGGAAACTCGGAGGGCGGTGTGGCGCTTGCCGGATGGCAAATCTACGGGAGTTTGTGGTATCCACGTGGAAATGCCTACGGCGGGATGTGAGGTCGTCCTCCGGTGGCTGTCCGTTCTTGTGTACTCTGTGTGGAGCACTGGTGTTATCCCAGCTGACTGGAAACGGGGCATCGTTGTCCCGATCTGGAAGGGGAAGGGTGATACCCGAGAATGTTACCAGGGGGTTACTTTACTCTCAGTTCCGGGCAAGGTCTTCGCATGGATTCTACTGGACAGGATCTGTCAGCAGCTTCTAGCACACCAGCGCCCTGTACAGTTCGGGTTCACACCGAAGAGGTCTACCGTTGACCGCATCCTGGCGCTCCGCGTCCTATCTGAGCACTTGCGGGATTTTGATAGGGGGTTCCTTGCCACCTATATAGATTTTCGCAGGGCGTTCGACTCGGTGGATAGGGAGGCCCTCTGGGGCATACTTCGTGGGATCCCATCAGCTTTGATCCGGCTGATATCGTCGCTGTATTCTGGGATGGGAGTGCTGTGAGGTGTGGGGGCTTCACCTCTGACTTCTTTTCGATCAAGACCGGAGTGAGGCAGGGGTGTGTTCTGGCCCCCACTCTCTTCACTCCCGCACTGGACTGGATCATGGCGGCGGTATCGGGTGGATCGGCCTGCGGTGTGTCGTTCGGTGAGGTTCGGCTTACTCATCTGGACTTTGCCGATGACGCAGTGATCTTCTCGGAAACGGTGGATATCCTGACGGAGACTCTCTCTTCTTTGGGTGAGGAGGCGGAACCGCTTGGTTTGCGAGTCTCCTGGATCAAAACCAAGATCCAGGATTTCGGCGACCTATTGGATGCTGCTGTTGACTCGATCGCTGTGGGTCGTGAAAGAGTAGAGATCGTGGAGTCTTTCACTTACCTTGGCAGCGTGGTCCATCGTTCCACTGATTGCAGTGCCGAGATCAATCGTCGACTTGGTGGAGCGTATGGGGCGATGGAATCACTGGACAGGACCGTGTGGCGGTCGAGGTATCTGAGCAGGCGGACGAAAGTCCGAGTCTTTCACTCCCTTGTGCTCCCTGTCTTGCTCTTCTCAAGTGAGACATGGATGCTCACGGTTGAGCTTGGACAACGACTGGACTCCTTTGTTACGACTTTCCTTCGCCACATCTTCAGATTCCGCTGGTGGGATTTTGTTACCAACCAGAAGGTGCTCGGGGATGCGGGGATGGTAGAAGTAACCTGCTTGATCCGTGACCGTCAGCTGCACAACTATGGGCACTTGGCGCGTTTCCCGCATTCGGACCCAGCACACCGGATCCTGACCGTTCGGAATCCAAGGGGCTGGAGTCGATCGCGGGGACGACCGCGTGCGACGTGGTTGTCGCAGCTGAGGGCTGCCCTGCCGGGGGGTATGGGCCCTGCACAGGCCTGATCGATCGCCAGAAGACGGCCGGATGAGTGGAGGCGGCTGGTGTACGCAGCGAAGTGCCGTCCCAGCGCATGCCCTCCTACCTGACCTGACCTGAATAAATGTTAAGCTTTCTGTGAAAGAATAGTTATTTTATGTTTTCTATTATTAGTATTATAGTGGGGACTTTGAATGTTGGAACTATGACTGGAAAAGGTAGAGAGCTGGCGGACATGATGCAGAGGAGGAAGGTGGACATACTTGGTGTTCAGGAGACCAGGTGGAAAGGTAGCAAGGCGAGAAGCTTAAGAGCTAGGTTTAAGCTGTTTTTTCATGGTGTGGATGGGAAGAGGAACGGAGTAGGAGTTATCTTGAAGGAGGGGATGGTCAGGAATGTTCTAGAAGTGAAAAGAGTGTCAGACAGAGTGATGATTCTCAAGTTAGAAATTGAAGGCGTGATGTTCAATGTTGTTAGTGCTTATGCCCCACAGGCAGGATGTGAGCTAGAAGAGAAGGAGAGATTCTGGAGTGAGTTAGATGAAGTGATGCAGAGTATCCCCAGAGGTGAAAGAGTGGTCATTGGGGCAGACTTCAATGGACATGTTGGTGCAGGCAACAGAGGGGACGAGTAAGTGATGGGCAGGTTTGGTATCCAGGACAGGAACACAGAAGGACAGATGTTGATAGATTTTGCCAAAACAATGGAAATGGCTGTGGTGAATACTTTCTTCCAGAAGAGAGAGGAGCATAGGGTGACTTATAAAAGTGGAGGTAGGAGCACACAGGTAGACTACATCTTGTGCAGGCGATGTAAGTTGAAGGAAGTCAGTGGCTGCAAAGTGGTAGTGGGTTAGAGTGTTGCCAAACAACATTGGATGGTGGTGTGCAGGATGATGGTGAGAAAGGTGAAGAAGGCAAAGATGGAGCAGAAGACAAAGTGGTTGAAGCTGAAAAAGGAAGAGGGTCGTGTTGTCTTCAAGGAGGAGTTGAAACAGGTTTTTGGTGGTCAGGAAGTGCTTCCAGATGACTGGACAACTACAGCGAATGTGATCAGGAGACTGGTAGGAGAGTACTTTGGCGTGTCCTCTGGAAGGAAAGTAGATAAGGAAACTTGGTGGTGGAATGAGGACAAAAGAAGAGGTTAGCTAAGAAGAAATGGGACATAGAGAGGACAGAGAGTAGTACAGGGAGACACAACGTAAGGCGAAGGTAGCGGTGTCAAAGGCCAAACGGAGGGCGTATGATGACTTGTATGCTAGGTTGGACAGTAAGGAGGGAGAAAATGATTTATACAGGTTGGCACAGCAAAGAAATGGAGATGGGAAAGACGTGCAGCAAGTTAGAGTGATAAAGGACAGAGTAGGAAACGTGTTGACTGATGACAGAAGTGTGCTGGGAAGATGGAAAGAGTACTTTGAAGAGCTGATGAATGAGGAAAATGAGAGAGAAAAAAAGAGTAGAAGACGTGACCATTGAGGACCAGGAGGTAGGAAAGATTTTTAGTAAGGGTGACGTGAGGAGGGCACTGAAGAGGATGAAGAGTGGAAAGGCAGTTGGTCCTGATGATATACCGGTGGAGGTATGGAAGTGTCTAGGAGAGGTAGCAGTATATTTTCTGACAAGAACATTCAACAAGGTCTTAGTGAGAGGATGCCCTGACAGTTTTTTGTTTGTTTGGGTTTTTTTTTTCAAAAAAATAAAAAAGTCAAATTTTGAGATTAGACGTGCCTACGTAGTATGCTGACGTAATGACGCAATGATATAATGACGCTGCGTCCATTGTTTACAAACGACAGACTGAACGTGCCCCTCATTTTTGTGCTTACACTTTTTTGTGGAATTTTATTGCCCTAAACAAATATGGTTGGTCAGAAGCGTAAGCCTACTAGCATGGGTGCAAGTCTCATACACAGAGATGAATTAACTATCTGCACGGATCGGCGTAATCTACCATGGATACTCAGTTATGCAAAGAGAGTTGTAAAATGAATGAAAACTCGAATCCAGAAAAGAAAGAGAACTCTCCGCTCTGCTAGTGATTCACAACAGTTCTAAATGAGTTCAACGGTGCCCTTGCTCACTTGAAAGACCGGAAGTCCGGGAACCCACAGCAAGAACACTACTTTTGCAAGTATACTACTTTCGGTTTTGAGCTCCTCACATATTGTAATCGGCTGTTTTAAGCTTCATGTAAAGTGACGGTATAATCAAGTGACTTTTTTGAAATTAATGTTATTATTTGATATATTTGTTATTCTTTTACAATGTTATGTTTATATTTGATTTATGGGTGTGTTATGAGATACATTAATGGTATTTATGGATGTAGAGTACAGTTTGAGCGTCATGCGTCACACGTCATACGTCACTGTAACAACTTGCGTTCACTTTCAACTTGCGTTCGGCCCTCCGGAACCAATTAAAAACGTAAGTCGTGGAGCATCTGTATTATTCCAGTACAATACCCAAGTTAATGTTTACAATGTTTGTGCGTGAGATTTTATGTTCTGTAGCATGTTTAACAAGCAATACCAAAAGGATAAACTTTATTACGCTACATGTCCTTTTACATTGAACTTGGAGTGGTGTCTTCAAGATGGTGCTGCCTCGAGGGCGATGTCGCGGAGTTCTCAGATTCAAATTGTTTCTTTGGTCGCTAACAATAAGCCCAAACGGGAAAAGGCCAAACGACGACTCCGGCGCTTGGGATCGCAGGGGATGAAGGCCGTGTCGCCGGCTGGTGCAATCGTCTTGTCGGGTGTACTCTCCTCGAGCCATGCTTCACAGAAACACAGCATGGAGCAGTCCTGTAGATCCCTCTGCGCTGCAGTCTAGGCATGAAGCTTGTCTGTCTTGTTTCGCAGGGACTAATCATTTTCAAGCAGTATGACCGGAAGTGCTAACCAAGCGCCGGAGACTCCGAGAACTCTGCCTCGGCTTATTGTTTGCCAGGGTGCGGCTAGCATTGAGCGACCATTGCATATTAGCTCACGATAGGAGTTGTTGCGTGCTTAGTTGCCCGAAGCTGCAGCTGCTCATAGCTGTAGTAGGGTCGACCGGTCATAGACGAGCATAGTGTGAAACATGAACAAACAAAACAAATGAAACAAATCATCGCCAGGCCATCGCAGGGCCTACCCTCACACAAGTATTCACACCTTGTTTTGAAATTGGAACAGCCAATTAACATACTGTGCATGTGTTTGGACTGTGGGAGAAAACACACACAAGCATGGGGGAACTCAGGCTGGGAATCGAACCCAGGCCTTTTTGCTGTGACCACTACGCCACCGTAAAAGTATGTGCTCAAAGTCCTTTGATCTTGATTTTGAACTTTCAGGGATTATGCACTTTCAAAGCATGTATAGAGTTTATCAGTCCCTGAAATCACCAAGTTGAAGCACGATTGTAACTTCAGAAATTTGTGGTTGGCTGATGAAAGAAGTTTCTGTGTGTGATTGTACTGTTTCCTGCACGCCCTGCCATATAAATTTCTTTCATCGATATTTGGGTAATTAAACGTTGGTTTACTTACACTGTTCTTTTATATTGTTTCCCTTTTATGCAATGTAGGTATTACAGCAACACCATGACCCAGTCGATGCTACGTAGAACCCTTAAGAACCTTGTGCAGAATTTCTCGGAGGCTGAGGTGAAGGTAAGCGAGACGTTCATCATCTTCTTCTTCCGCTTCATCCAGGGTCGGGTCGCGGGGGCAGCAACCTCAGCAAAGAGGTCCAGACGTCCCTCTCCGAGCCACTTCCTCCAACTCTCCTGGGAGGACACCGAGGCGGTCCCAGACAAGCTGAGAGACATAGTCCCTCCAGCGTGTTCTAGGTCGAACCCGGGGTCTCTTCCCAGTTGGACATGCCCGAAACACCACACCAGGGAGGCGTCCGGGGGGCATTCTGACCAGATGCCAGAGCCACCTCAACTGGCCCCTCTCAATACGGAGGAGCAGCGGATCTACTCCGAGCTCTCCCTGGATGGTGGAGCTTCTCACCTTATCTCTAAGGGAGAACCCCGCCACCCGGCGAAGGAAGCTCATTTCAGCCGCTTGTATCCGTGATCTTGTTCTTTCGGTCATTACCCAAAGCTCGTGACCATAGGTGAAGGTTGAAATGTAGATCGACTGGTAAATTGAGAGCTTTGCCTTGCGGCTCAGCTCCTTCTTCACCACGACAGACCGGTACAGGCACCGCTTAACAGCAGAGGCTGCAGCGATTTCTCGCTCCATCCTTCCCTCACTCGTAAACAAGACCCCAAGATACTTAAACTCCTCTACTTGGGGCAGGACCTCATTCACGACCCGGAGGGTGCATTCCACCATTGTCCGACTGAGAACCATGGCCTCGGACTTGGAGGTACTGATCTTCATCCCGGCTGCTTCACACTCGGCTGCGAATCGCTCCGATGAGAGCTGGAGGGCCAGACTTGATGAAGCCAAAAGTACAACATCATCCGCAAAAAGCAGAGATGATATCCGATGGCCACCAAACCAGAACCCCTCATCGCCTCGACTGCGCCTAGAAATTCTGTCCATAAAAATTATGACCAGAATTGGTGACAAAGGACAGCCTTGGCGGACTCCAACTCCCACTGGAAACGAATCCGACCTGCTGTTACCAATACGGACCAAACTCTGGCTCTGGTGATACAGCGACCGAATAGCTCGTAGCAACGGATCCGGAACGCCGTACTCTCGGAGCACGCCCCACAAGATCGTTCGAGGGACATGGTCGAAAGCCTTCTCCAAATCCACAAAGCACATGTGGACAGATTGGGCAAACTCCCATGCCCCCTCCAGAATCCTGTGGAGCGTATAGAGTTGGTCAAGAGTGCTGCGGCCAGGACGAAAACCACATTGTTCCTCCTGAATCCGAGGTTCAACTATCAGTCGGATCCTCCTCTCTAGTACCCCTGCATAGACTTTCCCAGGTAGGCTGAGGAGTGTAATTCCCCGATAATTGGAACACACCCTCCGGCCCCCCTTCTTAAAAATTGGGACCACCACCCCAGTTTGCCAATCCAGAGGTACAGCCCCTGATGACCACGCGATGTTGCAGAGACGTGTCAACCAAGACAGTCCTACAACATCCAGAGCCCTGAGATATTCCGGGCGGATCTCGTCCAACCCCGGAGCTCGACCACCGAGGAGCTTATTGACAACCTTGGTGACCTCCACTCCAGTGATGGGCGGACCCTCACCCGAACCCCCAGGGTCTTCCGCTTCCACGGAGGGTGTGTTGGTGGGATTGAGGAGGTCCTCAAAGTATTCCCGCCACCTCTCAACAACATCCCCAGTCAAGGTAAGCAGCTCCCCACCTCCACTGTGAACAGTGTTTGTGAAGAACTGCTTCCCCCTCTTGAGGCGTCGGACGGTGGCCCAGAACCTTTTTGAGGCCAACCGATAATCACTCTCCAGGCCCTCACCGAACTCCTCCCACGCCCGAGATTTTGCATCTGCGACAGCCTCGGCTGCAGCACGTTTGGCCTTCCGGTTTGCCTTGCAGCTCAGCTCCCTCTTCACCATGACGGACCCTTAGAGATAAGGTGAGAAGCTCAGCCATCTGGGGAGAGTTCTGAGAAGGACCGCTGCTCCTCTGCATTGAGAAGAGCCAGTTGAGGTCGTTCGGGCATCTGGTTAAAAAGCCTCCTGAATGCCTCCTTGGTGTGGTGTTTCGGGCTTGTCCAACCGGGATGAGACCCCAGGGTTAACCTAGAACATGCTGGATGGATTACGTCTCTCGGCGGGTCTGGAAACTTCTCGGTGTCCCTGGAAAGGCTGGAGTAAGTGGCTGGGGAGAGGGGCATCTGGACTTAATTGCTGAGGCTGCCGCCCCCGCGACCCGACCCCGGATTCAGCGGAAGAAGATGTAGATGAAGGATGATTCTTACTAAACAGGTGGTACTCTTAGCCGTTTTTAACCCATAAAATCGTCAAGTTTGTTTATAAGAAGAGAATACAGTAGGCCCCTGTTATTCGCTGGGGTTCGGTTCCAGCCTCTCCCGCAAATGAAGATAATCCGCAAGTTCTGTATCATATTATATGCGTGAATGATGAACTGGAAGTAAAACCCTATGTATCATATTACATGCCTAAAATATGCTTCTCAAACACATTCTATAGACAGTCTTACTCATTAATACCGTATTAATGTAGTAAAATATAGTAATTAAGTAAAAACTTTTTAATTTTGTACTGTGATATTTATTGATAAAATTATATATATATATATATATATACACACACACACACACACACACACACAGGGATCGCTTGCTACTTTGTACTTTAATTAATGCGGCTTCAGGCTACTTCGCACCTTAATTAATGCGGCTTCAGTGCATCGTGTTTTTTTTTTAAATAACTAAATAAATATTAATCGAATTAAAAAATAAGGAAATTAAGGAAGAATAGGTGGAAAGGTTATGGAACATGTCACCAAAACAAGGCCAATTATGCTTTTGCATCTGTGTGTGTGCATGCGCATTTGTGTGCGTGTATGTATGTGTGCCGTCTTCTTCTCATACAATACCATCTGTATGTGTGTGTGTACAGACGCTCCCCAGGTTACCAATGAGTTAGGTTCAGGACGGTCGTTCTTAGATGAATTTGTTTGTAGGTCATTACAGGGCGTTCTTTAGAGGGGAACGTATGTTTAAACCTTGTATATGTAACCTATACGAGTTTGAACTGTATACAACCTCTCTCTCTCGCCCTCCATCCCCATAATCTATGTCCTGTGTTTAAACTCCTGGTTCCTCTCAAGCACAGCACAGCAGATCTGATCAGATTTAGAGAATTTTACTCTTATCCACAGTTCATTATAATACTGGAGTCAATTTGTTTCTTCTTTGAAACTTTTGGCAGGAGTTCAGAAAAGTATTGTTCTGCTTCTCTTCCTGGACTGTGTCAGCCATGCCCCCTCTGCCGGAGCCTAGTATTAAGTGTACCTCAGGATAACGTTTAATCATATTTCATACTTATATATATGATCTATCTTTCTGTAGATGTTATTCCATTTCTATTTCTACTTGTTCCTCAATTTCATTTCACTATCACTTTGAACCTTGGACATGTTGATCTTGAGATGTTTGCAAAACGAATGTTGGTAAGTTGGGGAGCGTCTGTAATTATATTTTATTTCCATCTTATGTTATGTTTTTAATGTTTAATTGTTATTATAAGCATTTATAACATTGAATACGTGTTTCTTAATATTATATACACATATACATGTACGTATACGTCAGCCGGGGTGGTTGGTGATCGTACTTTGTGGATTTCGCTGGTCGCGTGGGGATCTCGGTCCCAATTAACCGCGGAAAGTGAGGGATCTGTGTGTGTGTGTGTGTGTGTGTATATATATATATATATATCATGAAAAGTTACTCTAAACGAGCTATTAACCTAATCATCTGAATCAACCAATTAACTCTAAACACCTGCAAAAGATTCCTGAGGCTTTTAAAAACTCCCAGCCTGGTTCATTACTCAAAACCGCAATCATGGGTAAGACTGCCGACCTGACTGCTGTCCAGAAGGCCATCATTGACACCCGCAAGCAAGAGGGTAAGACACAGAAAGAAATGTCTGAGTGAATAGGCTGTTCCCTGAGTGCTGTATCAAGGCATCTCAGTGGGACGGCTGCGGGAAGGAAAAAGTGTGGCAGAAAACGCTGCACAACCTGAGGTGACTGGACCCTGAGGAAGATTGTGGAGAAGAGCCGATTCCAGACCTTGGGGACCTGTGGAAGCAGTGGACTAGGCTACAGGTGCTGCATTCCCCAGGTCAAGCCACTTTTGAACCAGAAACAGCGGCAGAAGCGCCTGACCTGGGCTACAGAGAAGCAGCACTGGACTGTTGTTCAGTGGTCCAAAGTACTTTTTTTGGATGAAAGCAAATTTTGTATGTCATTCGGAAATCAAGGTGCCAGAGTCTGGAAGAAACCTGGGGAGAAGGAAATGCCAAAATGCCTGAAGTCCAGTGTCAAGTATCCACAGTCAGTGATGGTCTGGGGTGCCATGTCAGCTGCTGGTGTTGATCCACTGTGTTTTATCAAGGGCAGGGTCAATGCAGCAAGCTATCAGGAGATTTTGGAGCACTTCATGCTTCCATCTGCTGAAAAGCTTTATGGAGATGAAGATTTCATTTTTCAGCACGACCTGGCACCTGCTCACAGTGCCAAAACCACTGCTAAATGGTTTACTGACCATGGTATTACTGTGCTCAATTGGCCTGCCAACTCTCCTGACCTGAACCCCATAGAGAATCTGTGGGTTATTGTGAAGAGAAAGTTGAGAGACACCAGACCCAACATTGTGGATGAGCTTGAGGCCGCTATTGAAGCATCCTGGGCCTCCGTAACACCTCAGCAGTGCCACAGGCTGATTGCCTCCATGCCACGCTGCATTGAAGCAGTCATTTCTGCAAAAGGATTCCCAACCAAGTATTGAGTGCAAAACTGAACATAATTATTTGAAGGTTGACTTTTTTGTATTAAAAACACTTTGTTTTTATTGATCGGATGAAATATGCTAATTTTTTGGGATAAGGATTTTTGGTTTTCATGAGCTCTATGCAAAAATCATCAGTATTTAAACAATAAAAGACCTGAAATATTTCAGTTGGTGTGCAATGAATTTAAAATATATGAAAGTTTAATTTTTATCAGTACATTCCAGAAAATAATGAACTTTTTCACAATATGCTAATTTTTTGAGAAGGACTAGTGTGTGTGTGTGTGTGTGTGTGTGTGTGTGTATATATATATATATATATATATATATATAGTTCATTATTTTCTGTAATGTACTAATAAACATTAGACTTTCATATATTTTAGAGTCATTACATACAACCGAAGTAGTTCAAGCCTTTTATTGTTTTAATATTGATAATTTGGGCAAAAAAGTAAAGAAAACAAAAATTCCTATCTCAAAAAATTAGCATATTTCATCCGACCAATAAAAAAAAAAGCGATTTTAATTAAAAAAAAGTCAACCTTCAAATAATTATGTTCAGTTATGCACTCAATACTTGGTCGGGAATCCTTTTGCAGAAATGACTGCTTCAATGCGGCGTTGGTTTTATATATATATATATATATATATATATATATATATATGTATGTATATGTATGTATATATCTTCTTTTCTTCTTTTCCTTTCGGCTGTTCCCTTCAGGGGTCGCCACAGCAAATGATCTGCCTCCATCTCTCCCTATCCTCTGCATCTTCTACTCTTACTCCAACGACCTTCATGTCCACCTTCACCGCATCCATAAATCTTCTCTTTGGTCTTCCTCTGGGCCTTTTGCCTGGTAGTTCCAACCTCAGCATCCTACGACCAATATACTCACTATCCCTCCTCTGTACATGTCCAAACCATCTCAATCTAGCCTCTCTGACTTTGTCTCAAAAACATCTAACATGTGCTGTCCCTCTGATGTACTCATTTCTGATCCTATCCATCCTCGTTACTCCCAAAGAGAACCTCAACATTTTCATCTCTGCTACCTCCAACTCTGACTCCTGTCTTTTCCCCAGGGCCACTGTCTCTAAACCATACAACATTGCTGGCCTCATCACCGTCTTGTACACTTTTCCCTTCATTCTTGCCGATACTCTATCACACATCACACCGGACACTTTTCTCCATCCATTCCAACCTGCCTGCACGCGCTTCTTCACCTCTTTTCCACACTCTCCATTGCTCTGGATTGTTGAGCCTAAGTACTTAAAATCCTCCACCTTCTTTATCTCTGCCCCCTGTAACCTCAAAGTTCCTCTTGGGTCCTTGTCGTTCACACACATGTATTCTGTCTTACTAAGACTAACCTTCAATCCCCTCCTTTCCAGGGCATACCTCCACCTCTCTCGATTTTCCTCCACTTGGTCTCTGCTCTCACTACAGATCACTATGTCATCTGCAAACATCATAGTCCATGGAGATTCTTGTCTAACCTCATCTGTTAGCCTGTCCATCACCATAGCAAACAAGAAGGGGCTGAGAGCTGACCCTTGATGCAGTCCCACCTCCACCTTGAACTCTTCTGTCACACCGACAGCACACCTCACCACTGTCTTACATCTATCATACATGTCCTGCACCACTCTAACATACTTCTGTCGCTCCAGACTTCCTCATACAATACCACAGTTCTTCTCTTGGCACCCTGTCATATGCTTTCTCCAGATCCACAAAGGCACAATGCAGCTTCTTCTGACCTTCTCTGTACTTCTCTATTAACATCCTCAAAGCAAACACTGCATCTGTGGTGCTCTTTCTTGGCATGAAACCAGACTGTTGTTCACAAATGCTGACCTCTGCCCTTAGTCTTGCTTCCACTATTCTTTCCCATAGCTTCATTGTATGTGTGTGTGTGTGTGTGTGTGTATATATATATATATATATATATATATATATATATATATATATATACATACACACATGTATGTGTATATATATATATATATATATATATATATATATATATATATACATGTATGTATATATGTAGAGGATTTTCTGAGTAGATCCTTCCGTAGGAGAGTGCTCAATACTTTTTTGGTAGAGCAAATAACAAAAATAAAAGGACAGAACAAAGACTTTCTATTGAAACTCCATTTATCTCTACAGATCTGTTTCGAGGGGTGGTGAAACCACCCTCTCTCTTCAGGTGATTATAGAGGGTGGTTTCACCACCCCTCGAAACAGATCTGTAGTGATAAATGGAGTTTCAATAGAAAGTCTTTGTCCTGTCCTTTTATTTTTTTATGTATATATGTGTGTGTGTATATATATATATATATATATATGTGTGTGTGTGTATATATGTATGTGTATGTATGTATAACTGAACTGGGAAGAAGGAGGGGCATGTTTAGTCTGTAGTTTGTAAATAATGGATGCAGTGTCTTTACGTCAGCGTACTACGTAGGTACGTCTAAACTCAAAATTTGACTTTTTTGTTTTTTGGAAAAAAACAAAACGTAAAACCGAAAAAATGTAAAACAGATGAATGTAAGTCGGGGAGCGTCTGTGTATGTATGTGTGTCTGTGTATATGTGTGTGTGTGTGTGTGTATGTGTATATATATATATATATATATATATATATCTCACAGTACAAAGTTAAAGTTTTTAGGTAATCCTTACTACTTTTTATATATATATATGAGAACATAAAAGTGTAACTTAATGAACTTTCAGCCGGACCCAGAATGCAGGAGGCAGTGTGAGATTGAGATTGCACAGAGTGGATTTATTCTTCAGTGGGAAGCACTTAAGCAGAGCGCGCACATTTCAAATACAGTCCTGAAGACGAAGAAAAACACAAACAACATTAAACACTGGAATCCTCTGATGCAGAGGTGAGTGTGCGGTTTGTGTTTATAGGGAGTAGATGAGGAGAGTGAATTCAGGTGTGAGCTTCTGCAATCAGCCCAAGCAGCTGAGCCACGCCCCTCAGCCAGAGCTGGGAGAAAATAAGAGCTGGAGAACACAGCCGCCAAAATTAAGTCCCCAAAAAACACAGACCATAACAAAAAGAACATGAAGTGTAATAAATTGGATAAACAAAACAAAAGGATAAACATGTTACAGCACAGTACATAAAATCTCTCACAAAAATATTCTAAACATTAACTTGGGTACAGTACTGGAATAATAATTGAAAAAGACTTTAATACTACAGTGCTTTACAACAGTTCACATAATTATTCCTCTTCAGGCACTTCAGAGCAAACTGTTGTTTCTTCAGGAGAAAGTCTTATTTCTTCAGAAGAGACATCCAATGTCACTACCTTTTTCTGGCACTTAGCCAGAGAAGATGCACAGCATTTGAGTGGCATCATAGAACTTAACTGGTAATTAAAACACACAAAAAAAATGCACATTGACAACTTGAGCGCGACTGAGAAGAAAGGGGCATATACATCATCTCAACCAATCAGCAGGAGGGAGAACAGCCATTGGATGAATTTGAATCACATGACAGTTACTCGGCAATCCGTGAATATGCGGGGACATGAGTGCAGAACTGCGAATAGCCAAGGGCCGACTGTATTTAATCCTCAGATCCATTTGTGTATATTACGTCCACAATATTCATACTTTCATGCAGTTTCTTACCCCATGTGTGGAGAGCTCTATAATGCAGGTGTAAGGCTCATCAGTGAGGCTCTTGAAGTTTCTTACTGGAGTTCAGCTCATACTCATCATTGCCAGGGTTCTACTTGTGTTTTCTAGGTGAGAGAGGCGACCTCTAATGATCCCTGGGGACCATCCAGCTCACAGATGGCAGATATCTCAGACCTGACCTACAATGTGGTGGCATGCAGTGAAATTATGGGAATGTTATGGAAGCGCCTGAATGATGACAAAAACTGGAGACATGTATACAAGGTGAGGGAGGACTGAGAGGAGGAAAAAGTAAGCAATTATTCTTTTTCAGAAATATTAAATGGGACCTGTGGAGAATTAGTGTTATTAGCTCTTTAAACCAATCACATATTACATCAGTGCTTCCTTTCGGTAACGTCTGTGCATGAGAATATTCAACTCTAAGCATGCTCAGAGAGAGGTCGCGTCCTGATTGGCTGTTCCAGCCTGATGGTAATGACAGGAAAGCGAGTTGGCAAAACATTAGCTGCATAAGCCATTTTGTATTTATCATCACACTCATGTCTAGCACCATTCTCATCCTCAAAGTCACTAGAATGTGTTTCATAAGCGATGTCCACCCCTCCCCCTCCCAACCCGTTGACATGACATCTGGGGAAAATGGTGGCTTAGCTGCTAACACCTGTAGTTTAGCTCAGCACTAGTGATAAATGGGATACAATCATGACTTTTGGGAATTTTATGGTAATTTATGTTAAAATACACATCTGTATCACTTAAACATATTACATAAACAGTAATTATAGTGTAAGGATGACACTTCAATGGTTAATTTTTAACCCTGAACTAGTGCTGACGACATCAAGTTATAATTGACCACAAAACACACGGAGACCAAAGTACCTCTGCCGATGGCACTAGTTCCTGCAGGAGTCATGCTTTGCACATGTATGGTGCTCCATGAACACCACCTGAAAGATGTTTGTGTAGCTAGGTCACCGATGGCAGGTGTGCTGCAGTCAAGTAAAGGCTCGTTTACGTTCCTTTTACGTCCGTTTCGGTTGTTTCAACCAACAGCATTTGCAAACTTGCATCTGTCACTTGCGTTGATGTATTGGCACTGCGGTGTACTGGTTAGCATTACAGGTTGCCTTACAGCAAAAGATCCATGGTTCTCCCCGTGCTTGTGTGGGTCAGCTCGGGGTACTCCAGTTTCCTCCCACAGTCCAAAGACATGCATGTTCGGCTCACTGGCTGTTCCAAATGGCCTCTAGATGTGGTTGGGAGTGTGAATGTGTGTTGGCCTCAGTGTTCCGATGAGGTTAAATCATCGTGACAGTGGCGCAAGTCAGTTTAGATTGGCACAGAGAATTATTGGCGCTGTGCCAGTAATTTTTTCACGTCTTTATTTATGAACAAGCTGTAGATTGTGAAACTTAAAACAAAATAATGTTAAAAAGCTGTCAAAATGTTGGGCATCTATTGGAAATGCATCGATTCACGAATGAGATATTTCAGAGCAGACCACTTCCAGTACCACCAAGGTCCCACTATGTTATATGTACAATGAATACATTCTATGAACGTGCACAACCATACATGAGAGAGCATGCTCCGGGTGATTCTGATTATGAAGACAAGTTGATATTAGAACTTGTTGTTTTCACGAGTTAAATAATAAATTAGCTACCAATGAACTATGAATAAAGTTAAAAACACTAAAATTCTGCCAGTACATACAAATTTTTCTTCTTTTCCTTTCGGCTGTTCCCTTCAGAGGTCGCCACAGCGAATCATCTGCCTCCATCTCATCTTCTCCTCTGCATCTTATTCTTACACCTACTACCTTCATGCCCTCCTTCACTACATTCATAAAGCTCCTCTTTGGTCTTTCTCGAGGCCTTCTAATTGTAGTTCCAACCTCAGCATCCTACTACCGATATATTCACTATTGCTCCTCTGTACATGTCCAAAACCATCTCAATCTAGCCTCTCTGACTGTCTCAAAAAACTATTTTATATGCTGTCCCTCTGATGTACTCATTCCTGATCCTATCCATTCTCGTTACTCCCAAAGAGAACCTCAACATTTTCATCTGTGCTACCTCCATCTCTGCCTCCTGTCTTTTCCTCAGCGCTACTGTTTCTAAACCATATAACATCGCTGGGCTCATCACCATCTGACCCTTGATGCAGTCCTACCTCCACCTTGAACTCTTCTGTCACACCGACAACACACCTCACCACTGTCTTACATCTCTCATGCATGTCCTGCACCACTCTAACATGCTTTATATGCTTTCTCCAGATCCACAAAGGTACAATGCAGCTCTCTCTGACCTTCTCTGTACTTCTCTATTAACATCCTCAAAGCAAACACTGCATATGTGGTGCTATTTCTTGGCATGAAACCAAACTGTTGTTCACAGATGCTAACCTTTTGCTCTTAGTCTAGCTTTCACTATTTTTTCAACTTTTGTCCCTCTGTTGCCACAACTCGGCACGTCTCCGTTGTTTTTAAGAATGGGCACCAGCACACTTCTCCTCCATTCCTCCGATATCTGCTCACTCTCTAAGACCTTGTTGAATGTTCTTGTCAGAAAATCTACTGCTACCTTACCGAGACACTTCCGTACCTCCACAGATATGTCTTCAGGACAAACTGCATTTCCACTCTTTGTCCTCTTCAGTACCCTCATTACGTCACCCTTAATAATCTTTGCTACTTCATGGTCCTCAACGGTCACCTCTTCTACTCTTCTTTTTTTTTTTGTCTTCTTTCATTTTTCTCATTCATCAACTCTTGAAAGTACTTGAAAGTATTCCATCTTCCCAACACATTTCTGTCATTAGCCAGTACATTTCCCTCTGTTCGTAATCACCCTAACTTACTGCACGTCCTTCTCATCTCTATTTCTTTGCTGTGCCAACCTGTATAAATCATTTTCTCCCTCTTTACTGTCCAGCCTAGCATCCCAGTCGTCATACACCCTCTGTTTGGCCTTTGACACTGCTACCTTTGCCTTGCGCTGCATCTCCCTGTACTCTTGTTAACTCTCTTCAGTTCTTTCAATGTTCCACTTCTTCTTAGCTAACCTCTTCATTTGTACACACTCCTGTACGTCATTATTCCACCACCAAGTCTTATCTATTTTCCTTCCAGAGGACACACCAAGTACTCTCCTTCCTGTCTCTCTGATCACATTAGCTGTGGTTGTCCAGTCATCTGCAAGCACTTCCTGACCACCCAAAGCCTGTTTCAACCCTTCCTTGAAGACAACACGACACTTCCTTTTTCAGCTTTCCTCCACGTTGTCTTCTGCTCTGCCTTTGCCTTCTTCACCTTCCTCACCATCAGTGTCATCCTGCACACCACCACCCTATGCTGCCTGACAACACTCTCACCCACTACTACTTGTCAGTCACTGACTTCCTACAAATCTACACAAGATACAGTCTACCTGTATGCTCCTGTCTCTTCTGGAAGAAAGTATTTACCACAGCCATTTCCATCCTTTTTGCAACATCTACCAACATCTGTCCTTCTGTGTTCCTGTCCTGGATACCAAACCTGCCCATCACTTCCTCATCCCCTCTGTTTCCTGCACCAACATGTCCATTGAAGTCTGCCCCAATGACCACTCTTTCACCTCTGGTGGTATTCTGCATCACGTCATCTAACTCACTCCAGAATCTCTCCTTCTCTTGTAGCTCACATCCTGCCTATGGAGCATAAGCACTAACAACATTAAACATCACGCCTTCATTTTCTAACTTGAGACTCTGTCTGACACTCTTTTCACTTCTAGAACATTACTGACAAACTCCTCCTTCAAGATGACTCCTACTCCATTTCTCTTCCCATCCACACTATGAAAAAACAGCTTAAACCCTGCTCCTAAGCTTCTAGCCTTGCTACCTTTCCATCTGGCTCTTGAACACACAGTATGTCCACCTTCTTCCTCTGAATCATGTCAGCCAGTTATCTACCTTTTCCTGTCATAGTTCCAACATTCAAAGTCCCTACTTTCAGTTCTAGACTGATGCCTTTCCTCTTCTCTCTCTTACTATGGACACGTCTTCGACGTCTTTGACCAACAGCTTTTTTGAACAGCACCCTGTTGGTTAACGGCACTGATTACGGTCATTGTTAACCCGGGCCTCGACTGATCCGGTATGAAATTTTTTGTTGTGACTCGCATATTTTATTTGGCATTTGTTTTACGCCGGATACCCTTCCTGACGCATTTATCCAGGTTTAGGACCGGCGTGAGGGAGAGACACTGGCTTGTGCCCCTCCCTCATGGCTGCATTACTCATTAATACACTATTAATATTAATACACTCATTAATACACTATTTAAAAAAATTAAAACGTTTTTCTTAATCATTACTACATTTTACTACTCATTAATTTCTTAATTAGTCATGATTAAGAAAAACTTTTTAATATTTTACTGTGATATTTATTGATAATAAAATATTAAAATATAAACCTTATACAGCATGCACACACACACACACACATATATATATATATATATATATATATATATATATATATATATCTTCTTCTTCTTCTTTTCCTTTCGGCTTTTCCCTTCAGGGGTCGCCACAGCGAATCATCTGCCTCCATTTCACCCTATTCATCTTCTTCTCTTACAGCAACGACCTTCATGTCCTCCTTTACCACATCCATGAATCGTCTCTTTGGTCTTCCTCTAGGCCTTTTGCCTGGTAGTTCCAGCATCAGCATCCTATTACCAATATACTCACTATCCCTCCTCTGTACATGTCCAAACCATCTCAATCTAGCCTCTCTGACTTTGTCTCCAAAACGTCTTACATGTGCTGTCCCTCTGACGTGCTCATTCCTAATCCTATCCATCCTCGTTACTCCCAAAGAGAACCTCAACATTTTCATCTCTGCTACCTCCAACTCTGCCTCCTGTCTTTTCCCCAGGGCCACTGTTTCTAACCCATACAGCATCGTTGGCCTCTCAACACCGTCTTGTACACTTTTCCTTTCATTTTTGCCGATACTTTCATATCACACATCACACCGGACACTTTTCTCCAACCATTCCAACCTGCCTGCACACGCTTCTTCACCTCTTTTCCACACTCTCCATTGCTCTGGATTGTTGAGCCTAAGTACTTAAAATCCTCCACCTTTCTTATCTCTGCTCCCTGTAATCTCACCGTTCCTCTTTGGTCCTTGGCATTCATGCACATGTATTCTGTCTTACTGAGGCTAATCTTCATTCCCCTCCTTTCCAGGGCATACCTCCACCTCTCTAGATTTTCCTGCACTTGTTCTCTGCTCTCACTACAGATTGCAATGTCATCTGCAAACATCATAGTCCATGGGGAATCTTGTCTAACCTCGTCTGTCAGCCTGTCCATCACCATAGCGAACAAGAAGGGGCTGAGAGCTGACCCTTGATGCAGTCCCACCTCCACCTCCACCTTGAACTCTTCTGTCACACCGACAGCACACCTCACCACTGTCTTACATCTATCATACATGTCCTGCACCACTCTAACATACTTCTCTGCCACTCCAGACTTCCTCATGCAATACCACAGTTCTTCTCTCGGCACCCTGTCATATGCTTTCTCCAGATCCACAAAGGCACAATGCAGCTCCGCCTGACCTTCTCTGTACTTCTCCATTAACATCCTCAAGGCAAACACTGCATCTGTGGTGCTCTTTCTGGGCATGAAAGCAAACTGTTGTTCACAAATGCTGACTTCTGCCCTTAGTCTAGCTTCCACTATTCTTTTCCCATAACTTCATCGTATGGCTCATCAACTTTATCCCTCTGTAGTTGCCACAACTCTGCACGTCTCCCTTGTTCTTAAAAATGGGCACCAGCACACTTCTCCTCCATTCCTCTGGCATCCTCTCACTCTCTAAGACCTTGTTAAATGTTCTTGTCAGAAAATCTACTGCTACCTCCCCTAGACACTTCCATACCTCCACCGGTATGTCATCAGGACCAACTGCCTTTCCATTCTTCATCCTCTTCAATGCCCTCCTCACTTCACCCTTACTAATCTTTGCTACTTCCTGGTCCTCAACAATCACCTCTTCTACTCTTTTTTCTCTCTCATTTTCCTCATTCATTCAGCTCTTCAAAGTACTCTTTCCATCTTCCCAGCACACTTCTGTCATCAGTCAATACATTTCCCTCTGTGTCCTTTATCACTCTAACTTGCTTGCACGTCTTTCCCATCTCTATTTCTCTGCTGTGCTAACCTGTATAGATCATTTTCTCCCTCCTTACTGTTCAATCTATCATACAAGTCATCATACGCCCTCTGTTTGGCCTTTGACACTGCTACCTTCGCCTTACGCTGTGTCTCCCTGTCCTCCTGTTTACTCTCTTCGGTCCTCTCAATGTCCCACTTCTTCTTGGCTAACCTCTTCTTTTGTACACACTCCTGCACTTCCTCATTCCACCACCAAGTTTCCTTATCTACTTTCCTTCCAGAGGACACACCAAGTACTCTCCTACCGGTCTCTCTGATCACATTGGCTGTGGTTGTCCAGTCCTCTGGAAGCACTTCCTGACTACCCAAAGCCTGTTTCAACTCCTCCTTGAAGACAACACGACACTCTTCCTTTCTCAGCTTCCACCACTTTGTCTTCTGCTCTGCCTTTGCCTTTTTCACCTTTCTCACCATCAGTGTCATCCTGCACACCACCATCCTATGCTGTTTGGCAACACTCTCACCCACTACTACTTTGCAGTCACTGACTTCCTTCAAATTACATCGCCTACACAAGATGTAGTCTACCTGTGTGCTCTTACCTCCGCTTTCATAAGTCACCCTATGCTTCTGTTTCTTCTTGAAGAAAGTATTCACCACAGCCATTTCCATCCTTTTTGCAAAATTGATCAACATCTGTCCTTCTGCATTCCTGTCCTGGATACCAAACCTGCCCATCACTTCCTCGTCCCCTCTGTTGCCTGCACCAACATGTCCATTGAAGTCTGCTCCAATGACCACTCTTTCACCTCTGGGGGTACTCTGCATCACTTCATCTAACTCACTCCAGAATCTCTCCTTCTCTTCTCGCTTACATCCTGCCTGTGGGGCATAAGCACTAACAACATTGACCATCACGCCTTCAATTTCTAACTTGAGACTCATCACTCTGTCTGACACTCTGTTCACTTCTAGAACATTCCTGACAAACCCCTCCTTCAAGATGACTCCGACTCCATTTCTCTTCCCATCCACACCATTATCAAACAGTTTAAACCCTGCTCCTAAGCTTCTAGCCTTTCTACCTTTCCACCTTGTCTCCTGAACACACAGTATGTCCACCTTCCTCCTCTGCATCATGTCAGCCAGCTCACTATCTTTTCCTTGCATAGTTCCAACATTCAAAGTCCCTACTCTCAGTCCTAGGCTCACGCATTTCCTCTTCTCTCTCTGCCTACGGACACGCCTCCCGCCTCTCCTTCTTTGACATCTTCGACCAACAGTAGTCCAATTTCCATGAGCACCCTGTTGGTTGACAGCACTGATGGCGGTCGTTGTTAACCCGGGCCTCGACCGATCCGGTATGAATTCTGTACTGATCATTTGCATTTTTAAATGTGGCAGAAGTTTTACGCCGGATGCCCTTCCTGTCGCAACCCTCTGCATTTATCCGGGCTTGGGACCGGCATAAGGGGGAGAGACACTGGTTAGTGCCCCCCCCAAAGCCTCATGGCTGCATTAAATATATATATAATATATATATATATATATATATATATATATATATATATATATATATATACAGTATGCTCTTCCCTATTCGCGGTTTTGCACCCACGGTTTGAGTATTTGCTGACTGCCGTGCAACGTGATTCAAATTCAGCCAATGGCTGTTCTCCTTTCTCCTGATTTGTTAGGTGATGCCCTACCCCTTTTTTCTCATTCGCGCACAAGTTTTCAATGAGCCTATTTTTTATTTTTTTTTAAATTACCGGTTAAGCTCTGATACCACTCAAACGCTATGCGTCTTCTCTGGTTAAGCCATAGAAAACGCTGGATGTCTCTTCTGAAGAGATAAGACTTTCTCCTGAGAAACGACAGTTTTCTCTGAACTGTTGTATTAAAATCTTTTTCAATTATTATTCCAGTACAGTACCTAAGTTCATGTTTATGCGTGAGATTTTATGTTCTGTAGCATGTTTAACAAACGATACCAAAAGGATAAACTTTATCACAGTACTCTTCATGTCCTTTTACATTGGAGTTGGAGTTCTCAGAGTCAAATTGTTTCTTTGTTCGTTTTAATTTGTTTTATTTGTTGTTTTGTTTGTTCATGTTTTGCACTATGCTCGTCTACAACCGGTCGACTCTACTACAGCTATAAGATCGGAGTATCTTCGGGCGTGTATAACTAAGCAGAGCTAACATGCTATTAGCGGAGCTAAAATGCTATAAGCAGAGCTAAAATGCTATGGTAGGCAGCTCAATGCGAGCCGCATCCCAGCTAACAAAGAAGCCCAGGCAGGAAGGGGCCGAACTACGACTCCGGCACTTGGGACTGCAGGGGATGAAGGCCGTGTAGCTGGTTGGTATAATCGCCTTATCGGGTGTACTCTCCTCGAGCCATGTTTCACAGTAGCCCAGTCCTGTAGATCCCTCTGCGCTGCAATCTGAGCATGAAGCTCGTCCATCTTGCTTCGCAGGGACTGAACATTTTCAAGCAGAATGGCCGGAAGACCTAACCAAGTGCCGGAGCATCTGAGAACTCCGCCTGGGCTTATTGTTAGCATTGAGCTCCCATAGCATAGAAGCTCACAATAGAAGTTGTTGCGTGCTTAGGTGCCCGAAGCTGAAGCTGCTCATAGCTGTAGTAGGGTCAACCAATCATAGATGAGCATTGTGCAAAACATGAACAAACAAATTAAAACGAACAAAGAAACAATTTGACTCTGAAAACTCCACGATGTTGCCCTCTAGGCAGCGCCATCTTGGAGACGTTACTCCCAAGACTTCACTTCAAGTTCAATGTAAAAGGACATGAAGTGTAATAAAGTTTATCCTTTTGGTATCGTTTGTTAAACATGCTACAGAACATAAAATGTCACGCAGAAACATTCTCAGAATTAACTTAGGTCATCATCATGTTTCCCCTGTGGGTTCGTGGACAACCTTGGGGCACTTTTGCTGGAATCGGGTGAACCCAGCAATCGCAGGAAATCGGTCTTCGCCATCTATGAGGACTCAATTTCATTACCTTTTAAAGCACTGTTATAAAATCGCTTAAATTAACTAGGAGAAAGAGGTTACTTCACTTCCTAGTCACCAAGTGACTCCGTTGGCTCAATCTGCCGCAAGGCCAAGCTACCCACGGTGCACCTGTCCTAATGACGGAGGTGGAGTCTGGCTTGAGTGTGATAGGCGTTTAGATTTAGCAGGGCTTACAGTACAACTGCCTTCTAAGTCTAGCGGATAAATCCGAAAGTTGCCCTTCAACACCCCATGCACTCCAGAGGGTGGTACTGTACTGGAATAATAATTGAAAAAGACTTTAAAACGAGTGCTTTACAACAGTAGATGCTGTATAATGTTTATATTTTATAGGTACTGTACTGGAATAATAATTGAAAAATACTTTAAAATGAGTGCTTTACAACAGTAGATGCTGTATAATGTTTATATTTTATCATTAATAAAAATAAGAGTAGAAATTGAAAAGTTTTACATGATGACGTGATACATGGGGTTTTACTTCCTGGTACAAAACTCGCTTATTATCTCGATTCGCAGGAGGGCTCGGAACCGAACCCCCACGAATGTCGAGGGCCTACTGTAGTCACAATCTTTTAAATAAACTTACTTACTGTTATTGAAGAGAAAGTCGGGGATAAATTCAGCATACAGTAAAACCAGAAGCAGGACACACTGAGCATGTGCAAGCCCGAGCTGTGTGCTCGTTTCAGATCTTCCTTAGCAACTAGCCTTCATTGTTTACGTGCATATCATCTTTATAACCTTTATTTTATTCACTGAAATGGCAATTTTAATATCAAAACAGTATCCAAAACGGAGAGAAGACTTCATGACCGTTCTTCTGGTGTATGGATTATAGTGTCTTGTACCGAACTCAGTGAATAATTGCAACGAAAACCAGTAAGTTTGCTCCATTTTTCTAGTTTTATGAGGGTACTCGTCAGAAAAATGGAAATAAAATACATTTTTAGTGAGTTTTAGTCAATTTCACTTGAGCAAGTGGTAGTTGAATACTTGTTTTAATAGTTTATGCAAAAATGCGAATTTCGATTGAAAAAAATGACCATTTTTACTTTTTTGGCCATTTTCTCTAAAGTATTCCGTCTACATTCGCCTCACATATATTTTGCTGTTACCATGTATGCATTAACTTGGGTGCAGTACTGTACTGGAATAATAACTGAGAATGGAACCTGCCTTAGTATTCTGGATGCTTGTAGTTACGAGAAGTATCCAGAAATCTAATGCAGGTTCCATTCTAATGATGACCTTGTTTCATACAACATTCACCTTCTTAGCACTTCCACAAAAACTCCATGCTAGACTAGCTCTGATTTCCTTTTAATTTTTCTTTATGTAGTGGACTGTACTTTCATTCACTTTATAATGGCACCCTACTGCAGCAAAACGTTTTCCTTCCTGAGTCATATCAAGCAGTTCTACTTTTTTATGCAGTGTCATTACCTTTTTCTGGCGCTTCGGCACCTTACCAGAAGCCTGAGAAGGTGCACAGCATTTGGGTGGCATGATGGAGCTTAACTGTAATTAAAAACACACACACACACACACACACATTAAAAAAGCACATGCATAAAGTGTGCCTGAATGAGGAAAAATGGGCGTTACATCATCTCAACCAATCAGCAGGAGGGAGAACAGCCATTGGCTGAATTTGAATCACGTGACAGTTGCTCGGAAATCTGTGAATATGCGAGGGTGCGAGTGCAAAACCGCAAAATAGTCAAGGGCCTACTTTACTGTATTAATAAATAAGACTCTATAGAATGTGTTTAAAAAGCATATTTTAGCGCATGTAATTTGATACATAGGGCTTTGTTTCCGCGTGGATCATTCTCGTATGTAATATGATACATAGGCTTTTACTTCCGGGTACAGAACTCGAGGATTATTTGCGCGAGGGGCCAGAACTGAAACCCCGTGAATAACAGGGGCCTACTGTATTAAAGTCAGCAGAGCCTAGTAGCTAAAAATAGACATCATGTGACTGAATCTTTTTATGCACAAAATACGATTATGGGTTAAATAAAAGAAAAATAAAGAGTTGTAGCATGAAACATTGAGGACAAGCTGTATGGATTTTCAACAAAGTTAATGCAGTGATGGAATTTTTGCGGATTCTTTGATGCAAGGAAATCGTCAGAGTAGAACGACTGAACAAATGTGATACTGCATTCTGGGACATGCGATCTTCATGTCACTTACTCATCCACTTTGCAAACTACTCTTGTCCCGTTTCAGCCTGTAGCCATCATGCTCGTGTATATAGTAATCATTATGATCTATTTTTTTAAAGAAAGCTACACTTACAACAAAACTTTTTTATAATTTGACCTTGGGATTACTCTGAACCATGATGCCTGTAATTCTGTGAGCCATGATGCCTATGAATTTGTGGAGCTCCACTATTTATAACTCTTGAAGCATGATTAGTGTATTAAAAAGGTGGCAGGGTGCATCCAAGAGCTGAAACTTGAAGGAGTTGTGCTTCCATGTTTATCAAGATTCCCTACGATGGCACGTCAACGTCTGTTAAGTTCTACTGCATTCTACTATGACAGGGGTCGGCAACCTGCGGCTCCAGAGCCGCATGCGGCTCTTTCATCCTTATGCTGCGGCTCTGCATGGCTCGGGAAAATAAATTGCAAGTATCCGATTTTAAGTATATTGCAGGGAGCTGAGTACAACAATTAATACACTGCTTCTGTCTGCTGTGCAATTGACAACTGACAGCTACTTTTATTGTGACATGTTCAACACAACGTCGACAGCACTTGACGCGTGGCAGATTTGACAGCCGGCATGCACGGAAAGCCCAGCAACACCAAAACTGCACAATATCTTAAAGTATTTTATTTGTGTCTGTTCGTTTGTTTAATTGTAGCTGTAAATTGTATGATTATTGTGATCTGTAAATATTAAAATAAAATAATATATATAGATTGTATTGTTTTTCGTTGCTTAAAATATGCGTCACACTCTCCGACAGCCCGCCAAAACGCCGTCCATTTATCGAGACTTTCAACCCTAGGTAGGCCACGGATGGATAAATCTAAGAAAAGAAAAATATTTGAAGAAAACACAGCATTTAATGGTGAATGGGCAGATTAATTTGTAAAAGGTTCAAATCACCTTCGGTTTCGTTCATTACTGGATGAGGTGGCACGTACTCTGATCTGATGCATAACAGAGTGCGGTGGCTGTCCAGAGAAGTGCTGAAACGCTTTGCTGTATGTCTGGGACAGGTGAAGACTTTCATGAGCAGCAAAGGACTCACCTTTCCTGAGCTGGAACGGCAAGAGTGGCTGGAAAGGCAGTATTTCATGGTGGACATGACGGCGAACCTGAATGCGCTGAATACAACTCTTCAGGGGAGAGGAGGCACAGCGCTACACATGCTGGAAGAGGTGTTGGCGTTTGAGCGCAAGCTGACAGTGTTTGTGAGAGATTTAGAGAGAGGAACACTGTCTCACTTCCCCTCCTTAAGGGAGTTCAAACAAGCGAGCAAGGTGATAAATTCAGAGTATTTGCAGTCTGCAATCACTACAATGCAAGCATTGTTTGGAAACGATTCCAAGAGTTCAGAGAGGAAAAAGCCACATTATCCTTCCCCGTCGCTCCCCTGACCATCGACCCATCCCTGTTAAATGTGTCTGCATTTGCAGGTGTAAGTCAACCTGATCTTGAGCTGGAGCTGGCTGACATAGCTGACAGAGATATATGGGCGTCTGAGTTTGAACACATGAGAGATATATTTATATATATGCGAACATATTCATTTCAGATGTCAAAAAGTGTTTGCGGCTCCCAGTGTTGTCTTTTCCGTGGAAACCGGGTCGAAATGGCTCTTTGAGTGTTAAAGGTTGCCGACCCCTGTACTATGATTTCTATTATGACTGGCATAAAATCATAATACATTTTAATAATCATGGCAAGATTTTGGACAGTCATAATTTTTAAAATCAAGGCAACATTGTGGCTGTATAGCCCGATACGAGAGTAACGGTCATGGTTGTAGTGGTAGCAGATGCTTGATTGTGGTGTCTCTTTCAATGCATTTTTTCAAGCTAATCTTTTTTCTTCGGCAGACTGATGGAGGCGCTCCTCTCCCCTTCTGAATCCGTTTTTCAGCTCATGTATCCAGAGGGTTTGGTTGTCTGCAGTTTTCTCCCAGTTGCCCACATCCAAACCCAGAGCTTTCATGTCTCTTTTGCACAGATCTTTGAAGTGGAGATGTGTCTGACCTCGAGCTCATTTTCCAAATGCAAGCTCTTCGTAGAGAATATCTTTCGGTATTCTTCCATCCGGCATCTGATGGACGTGTCCCAGCCAGCAGAGACAACACTCATGGAGCAGGGTGAATAGGTTTGGTAAATTTGCGCAAGAAAGTATCTCGTTGGTGATAGTCACTCCATTTAACATTGAGAATCTTCTTGAGAACTTTTTATAGTCCTTCTGGCTAACTGTGTCGAAAGCTTTTGTCATTGACATTGGGATTCAGGATAGACACTTTCTGCGAGCTTCCGAAGACAGCTGAGAACCACACGTGCGAATGCCTTCCCTGTGACACTGGGCAAGGATATCCCACGATAACTGTCACAGTCGCTTCTGCTACCTTTTGTTTTTTTTACGGTGTCACTATATTGCTATCCTTCATGTCTTGAGGCACCTCTCCTTCTTCCCAGCAGCGATATAGGATCTCATGGAGCTGTCGAAGGATTAACATCCTTTGAGTACTTTATAATCTCTGCTGGAATCCTATCAAGCCCAGGTGCGTTACCAGTTGGCAGGGAGTCAAGTGTTTCTCCATGGTTGGAGGGGAATTCAGTCCTTCCATGTCCGGTAGCTCCTCGAAAGTAATCAATGCTTCCCCCAAAATCTGGCTTTCTTGGGAATAGAGTTCAGAGTAGTGTTCTACCCACCTCAATCTACTCCAGTTTGTTTGTGATGATAGCTCCTGTCTTGGTTTTTAAAAGCGCTGTCTTATGTTGGGTTGATCCTATTGCTTTTTTGATCCCGTCATACATTCCACGTATGTCTCCTTTGTTGTCCGCTGTCTGGATGCCTTCACAAAGTTTCAACCAGTAATCATTTGTGCAGTGTCTGGCTGTCCATTCAGTCTTAGTCCTGGATGGCTGCAAAGATGCCTGTGTTTTGTGGGTGGGGCAATTCTTGTGTTCTATTAGAGCAGCTCTTTTCCTCGAGGACGACGGCCAGTTCGCTGGAGTTTGCCTGGAACCAATCGGGTTTGTTGCCTCGCTTTTTGCCACATGTGCACAGAGCGACGCTATGGATGTGGTCTCTTGGGGTGTTCCATCTTTCTGCAACATCTGCCTTGGGTAAGGTTGCAATAGACTGCATCAGCTTTTCTTTGAATCCGATGATTTTGTCTGTTTGTATCATCACCCTGGCGTCAATATGCTGTCTTCCAGGAGGCTTGTTGTAATGCATGACTTTGGGAACAAGCCTGACCTTACAACAAACGAGTGAGTGATCTGTGTCAAAGTCAGCACTCTGATATGAGTGGGTGAGCTGTACATCCCGCAGATGATGTTGACGTGCCAGTATCAGGTCCAGTTGATGCCAGTGCTTAGAGCGCAGGTGCATCCAAGAAGCTTTGTTGTTGTTTTAGTTAAAAATAGGTGTTCGTAATGCAGAGTCCTTGGATTGAGCACAGTTCCAGCAGTCGTTGTCCATTTTCATTCATCTTACCAGTTCCATGCTTCCCTATACATGTTGGCCAGGACCCTGAGTCAGCACCCACTCTGGCGTTGAAATCTCCCAATAAGATCAGGTGTTCTCTGGAGATGTTCCCTTTGTATCATCGATGACAGCTAGCTATAGAATTCCTCTTTTATGTCCTGCCCAGAGAACCAGGTGGGGGTGTCGACACTGAGTAGGTTGACCGGTCCATCTGAGGTGTGCAGTCGAAGTGAGAGCACTCTTTCTGTTTCTCCTTAGGCAAGATCCACCATCTTCAACAGAGTTTTTCACTGCAAAACCGACTCTGTGCTCTCTTGTCTCTTCTGCACTTTTTCCCTGCCAGTAAAAGTAATCTAGTTCACATAGTGAGCCTCTCTCTGGTAGGCTCGTTTCTTGGATTGTGGCGATGTCCACATTGAGCTTTAGTAGTTCGTTGTTAATTACCGCAGTCTGGCGTGCATCCTCTTTATGACGGTGATCGCTCAAGAACCCGAGAAGTAGGGTTCTGACGTTTCAGCAGCCGAATTTGAGTGGGTTTTTTTTTTTTGTTGTTGTTGTTATTTGGTACTTTGTGTTTGTTTGGTGCAGGTGTTGCAGTCCATGATTCAGAACATAAGTATTTCTGAGCCTTACACACTCTGAGGCGAATAGACTGTGGGGGAACAGCACCTTCTGAGTTGACTGTGGGTTGCCCAGCTTGAGGCGGGCAGTAGCTGTCCAGTGAGATACTATGACGTCTCCCACCGTTGAAAACAACCCCTGGCACTCAGCTCTACGCCAATTGAGCAGAGGCTTATAACCAGTAAACTGTTGTTTCCCGTGTTTTTCCGTCACCTGACATGACATTGGAGAAGGAAAAAAAGGTAGTAATGATTAAGTAAAAACTTTTTAATTTTGTACAGATGCTCCCCGACTTATTTTTTAATTGGTTCCGGACGGCCGAATGTAAGTTGAAAGTGAACGTAAATTGTTACAATGACGTATGACGCTCATACTGTACTATACATCCATAAATACCATTTACCGTCTCTCATAAAACACCCCTAAATCAATTATTATAAACATAACATTGTAAAATTGTAAAATTATATCAAATAATATCAACATTAATTTCAAATAAGTCACTTATTTATACCGAGTCACTTTACATGAAGCTTAAAACAGCCAATCAACACTTACAATATGTGAGGCGCTCAATACCGAAAGTAGTATACTTGCAAAAGTAGTGTACTTGCTATGGGTTATACAGACTATACAGTCTTTCAAGTGCACAAGAGTGCCGTTGAACTCGTTTAGAACACAGCCTGCACTGATGTAAATCCCAACAAAGCGGAGAGTTCTTTCTTTTGTGTAAGTCAGTAAGTAAACTTAATTCAAGTGATGCATACAAAGAACAAGTACAAATCCTAATGAATATTAATGAATTATTAAAAATAAGTATACACTCTTAGGATTCTGCTAAAAGATAATAAGTATCTGTAATTGTTCTGTAATTTGTGGATTCGGATTTTCATTCATTTTACAACTCTTTGCTTAACTGAGTATGCATTAGATTGCGCTTACACTTCTGACGAACCATATTTGCTTAGGGTTACAAAAGTCAGCAAACGAGTGTAAATACAAAGATCACAGAGACGACGCCTTAACACCAGGGTAACACGCTATATAACTGATATATATATAGTCAGTGCTGGTCTGGGGTGCCATGTCAGCTGCTGGTGTTGGTCCACTGTGTTTTATCAAGGGCAGGGTCAATGCAGCTAGCTATCAGGAGATTTTGCAGGATTTAATGCTTGCATCTGCTGAAAAGCTTTATGGAGATGAAGATTTCATTTTTCAGCACGACTTGGCACCTGCTCACAGTGCCAAAACCACTGCTAAATGGTTTACTGACCATGGTATTACTGTACTCAATTGGCATGCCAACTCTCCTGACCTGGACCCCATAGAGAATTTGTGGGATATTTTGAAGAGAAAGTTGAGAGACACCAGACCTAACACTGTGGATGAGCTTCAGGTCGCTATCGAAGCATCCTGGGCGTCCATAACACCTCAGCAGTGCCACAGGTTGATTGCCTCCATGCCACGCTGCATTGAAGCAGTCATTTCTGCAAAAGGATTCCCGACCAAGTATTGAGTGCATAACTGAACATAATTATTTGAAGGTTGACTTTTTTGTTTTAAAAACACGTTTTTTTTTTTTTTTATTGGTCGGATGAAATATGCTAATTTTTTGAGACAGGGATTTTTTTTTTCTTTTTTTTTTTCCAAAATTATCAATATTAAAACAATGAAAGGCTTGAACTATTTCAGTTGTGTGCAATAAATCGAAAATATATGAAAGTCTAATGTTTATCAGTACTTTTTCTTTCGGCTTTTCCCTTCAGGGGTCACCACAGCAAACCATCCGCCCCTATCTCACCTGATCCTCTGTATCTTCTACTCTTACTCCAACTACCTTCATGTCCTCCTTCACCACATCCATAAATCTTCTCTTTGGTCTTCCTCTAGACCTTCTGCCTGGTAGTTCCAACCTCAGCATCATACCACCAATATACTCACTATCCCTCCTCTGTACATGTCCAAACCATCTCAATCTAGCCTCTGACTTTGTCTCCAAAACCTCTAACGTGCTGTCCCTCTGATGTACTCATTCCTGATCCTATCTTTGATGTACAGCCTTCTGTTACTCCCAAAGAGAACCTCAACATTTTCTTCTCTGCTACCTCCAGCTCAACCTCCTGTCTTTTCCACAGGGACACTGTTTCTAAACCATACAACATCGCTGGCCTCATCACCGTCTTGTACACTTTTTCTTTCATTCTTGCCAATACCTTCCTATTGCACATCACACCAGGGACTTTTCTCCAACCATTCCAACCTGCCCGCACATGCTTCTTCACCTCTTTTCCACACTTTCCATTGCTCTGCACTGTTAATCCCAAGTACGTAAAATCCTCCACCTTTCTTATCTCTGCTCCCTGTAACCTCACCGTTTCTCTTGGGTCCTTGTTGTTCACACACATGTATTCTGTTTTACTGAGACTATCCTTCATTCCTCTCTTTTCCAGGGCATACCTCCACCTCTAGTTTTTCCTGCACTTGTTTTCTGCTCTCAATACAGATCACAATGTCATCAGCAAACATCGTAGTCCATGGAGATTCTTGTCTAACCTCGTCTGTCAGCCTGTCCATCACTATAGCAAACAATAAGGGGCTGAGAGCTGACCCTTGATGCAGTCCTACCTCCACCTTGAACTCTTCTGTCACACCGACAACACACCTCACCACTGTCTTACATCTCTCATACATGTCCTGCACCACTCTAACATATTTCTCTGCCACTCCAGACTTCCTCATGCAATACCACAGTTCCTCTCTTGGCACCCTGTCATATGCTTTCTCCAGATCCACAAAGGCACAATTTAGCTCCTTCTGACCTTCTCTGTACTTCTCTATTAACATCCTCAAGGCAAACACTGCATCTGTGGTGCTCTTTCTTGGCATCAAACCAAACTGTTGTTCACAATGTTTATCAGTACATTTCAGAAAATAATGAACTTTATGCTAATTTTTTGAGAAGGACCAGTATTCAGGAGAAGCACTCAAACACACACACACACACACACACACACACACACACACTTACTAGTGAACATCCAGGGACAGGACATTGAGACAGTGGACAGTTTCAAGTACCTGGGTGTTCACCTTAACAATAAACTGGACTGGTCCCACAACACCAACGCCCTGTACAAGAAGGGCCAGAGTCGCCTCCACCTTCTGAGGAGACTCAGGTCCTTCGGCATATGCAGAACCTCTGCTCAGGACTTTTTATGACTCTGTGGTAGCCTCTGCAATCCTCTACGCTGCCATCTGCTGGGCCCCGGGCAGCACAGAGCGGGACAGGAAGAGACTGAACAAGCTGGTCAGGAGGGCCAGCTCTGTCCTCGGCTGCCCACTGGACTCTGTGGAGGAGGTGAGTGAGAGGAGGATGGTAGCAAAGCTCACATCCATCCTGTTCAACAGCTCTCACCCACTGCACCAGACTGTCGAGGAGCTGAGCAGCTCCTTCAGTGGACGACTGAGGCATCCTCAGTGCAGGAAGGAGCGCTACCGCAGGTCGTTCATTCCCACCGCTGTCAGACTGTACAACGCCACTTTGTAACTGTCTGTGAAAATACCGGTTATGTGCAATAAAAACCCTGTGCACTTTAATCAACCACATCTACTCCACTGTGAACCATATCAACCCATCTACTCTGCCCTCAGATACATTTACACTTTAATATAGGCCAGTCTATAAAGTTGCTCCATTCTTTTCTTTTATTGTTTATTAATTTATACTATTTATGTATCTATTTATTATTTACTTATATAATATATATGTATGTGTGTATGTTTGTACTTGTATCTATTTTTGCACCCCCTACTGATAGTACCTCAAGAGCCTGTAACAGTGAATTTCTCCATTGTGAGATTAATAAAGCTGTATCTTATCTTATCTTATGTATGTGTGTGTGTATGTATATGTATATATATATATATATATATATATATATATATATATATATATATATATATATATATAAAACACTCAGTCTGTAGTTTGTAAACAATGAATGCAGCGTCATTACGGCAGCGTACTACGTAGGTACAGCTAAGCTCAAAATTTTACTTTTTTTTTTTTTTTTTGGGAAAAAAACAAACTTAAAACGGATGAACGTAAGTCGGGGAGCGTCTGTACTCTGATAATATTTATGAATAAAGCACTTAGGCTCCTTACCAGAAGCGAGAGAAGATGCAGGACGTTTTAGTGGCATCATCGGGCTTGAATAATCATTAAAAACGCACAAAAACCGTGAATTCACAATTCAAGCAGTCACGTTGATATGTACGAGAAAGGACAAAAAAAAGAGGTGTACACATTGTTTGCAACCAATCAGCAGGAGGGTGAAACAGTCTTTGTACTCATCACAGTTGAGTACATGTGATTGACATTGAACAGACAGCACTGTTGTGCAGGTATTTAAACTCTGATGGACCGCTGATTTCTTTATTTTCTATTTATTTCTATTATTTCATCAATGCAACAAAACACAATGTATTAATATAGTAATAGAAGTTAAACTTAAAGCACCAAATATCGTACAACAGAGTAGTCATGTGGTGTCATTCTCTCCAGGATGCACTGCAGGTAAAATAACATTTAATCATTAATGCGCTTTACGTATTTGTAGCCTATTTAGTCATTTAGATAGTTGGCGAATATAGACTTACAGTCTGTGTTGCATTCATATAAAGCTTATTTGAGGGTTTTATTTTTTTTGGCTCCTGACAGATTTGTTCTTAGTTTTTTGTGGTCCAATGTGGCTCTTTGAACTTTTTGGGTTGCCAACCCCTGCTACAGACAATGGCAGACATGGCTGGCCTTTGATAACCCACTTAGTGGCACTGGGGAACATCAACAATCCATTGAGAGTGGCGCTTGAACCGTCAATCTTGTTCCGCCAAGCGATCCAGCACCTTAGCACCAGGTCGCCACTGCCCCTTTGTTCAAGCAACATTTGACAATTAAGATATATTTATCTTCTCGGTATTATACTCACACTATAACTCCATACAAAGGAGATTTGATTCACAAATCTTATAAGATTCCATCCTTAAGTATTACACTCCATGAAGAGTTTTTGATTTCGCTCACATTAATGCTGCAAGGTAAAGAAAACTTCTGCCTATTCCCTTTTTCATCAGGTCTGAAAGAAAAATAGAATAAAGATATTGCGTCTACTGCTGTCTATATTTTATGAATGTCTGGTTGTCCAGCATGGTCTTGGGTCGTCTCAGAAACCCATGTAATTTAAACTGTGTGAGTGTGTATAAAGTATGACATGGATAGACAGATGGACAGAGAGCTCTATTAACCAAATAAATTTCTTTGTTTCTTTGCAGTCTTTAACACTATTAGAGTATCTCCTGAAAACTGGTTCTGACCGCATTCCAAAGTTGAGTCAGGAGAACGTTCATATTATTAAACCTCTTGTAGAGTACCGCTTCACGGACAAGGACGGGAAAGACCAGGTACCTGAACTAACATCTTCACTGATATTTTGTGCTGCCTTCTTACATCACAGGTGTGTGACCACAACTTCCATTCTTCACATTTCTTATTTCATTAATTTATATTTTTAGGCATTAAAGTGTATTACTACCAGCAGGATAATATTAATTAGTAATAATTTTATAAGTTTACATAAGGTCAACAGGTGAGTTTCAATGTGTGGTGCAGAATGGAATAGCACTGAGGGTGTACATCAAAGTTAAACATTCACTTAAAGAGCACAATTCACCAATAAAAAATAAAACAATGAGAATAAATTCCACTTTTAATTTTTGTTTTCATTCATGTATTTACTATGTTTTGATGTATTTGGCCATCGAAACTGTAATAAACTTCAGAGGTAGATTTACCATCATATGCCAACTTGGATTAAATTTTTATTTCTGGTCAAATAGTTGAGTACAATTTGTTGGGTGAATTGTGCCAACTATTTAGTTATGAGGTAGCTAACTTTATTTCAATTAAAAAAAATTGCACAAAAACCATGTGTCAGTGAACGCATACATGTTCAATAAGATTAGGAGATTAAGATAATTTTTCTATGTTTCTTGAATCTACATTTTTACCACATCCTGCACTGCTAACTGGTTTTAAACCAAGAATCGACTCCTTCTGAAGCCAGAGATAAACAGTCAGCAAACTTGCACCTGGACGCATTCAAATTAATTATATATTAATATTTTGATTTACTCTTTTTGACGATTATTAAAGTCTAAATTTTGTGGCGGATTTGTCCCTATTCATGTCGACTTCATTAAAAGTGATCTTCAGGATCTGTGACATTTCTCATATTCCTTTTCTTTTTTGTGAGGTTTCTTTAAAAACATTGTAAATAAATATACGGTGAATAATATATCAGATGCTGGAAGACTTGTTTGTGCATTTTTAATCATGACATCTTTTCTTTAGGGTGTGAATGTCCGGGAGAAAGCCAAGATAGTGATGGTACTTATACAAGATGAGGAGAAACGTAAAGAAGAGAGGGAGTTTACTATGAAGACTAAGGACAAACTGGCAAATGGTAATGTTTTATTTAATAACGCAGAGTTTAGGACTTCATCAAGCACAAAACAGTTGAAATTATTCTTACTCTTACTCCAATGTGTTAATTTTCTTTGATTATGTATTTTTTAGCCTCCTTGGAAGCCAATGACAAAGTGAAGACTGCAATTCCTCCATATACGGGGCTGCCTTCTTTAGATAACATTCCCTCTGTGGCAGATCTGACGGCTAGCATGGCGAAGAAAAAAGAAGAGAAAAGGATACTAGAGGAAAAGAAGAAAGAAGAAGACAGAATTGTGAGTTGTGTATACAGAAGATGAATCTAAATTCGTTTCATTGCATAATGTATATAAACTATATAAATGTCTCTTAGGGAAAGGGAGGTGACACCGCGCCAGACCTGTGGGAACAAGCAGCAACAGTAGCACCTCCTCACAGCTCGGATCCCTGGGGAACTTCAGCTGATGTTCTGACAGCCATGGGTCCTGCTATCAATGACCCCTGGAGCGCACCCACAAATGACTCCCAAGATTCAAATGTGAGTTCCGGTGATCCTTGGGGGGAATCTGCGGATAAAGTGAAAAACGATGGCAGTTCTTCCAACGACCCTTGGGGGGGATTACCAAATGAGAAGACATCACCTCCAGCAAACAACTGTCCATGGAGTAACTCGACAGAACCAACAAATGACAAAGGGTTAGTTAATGACCCCTGGGGCACGTCAAATGAGCCGGCAAAATCAGATCCTTGGGGTGCACCACTAGAGTCTGCATTAGAAGAGTCAGTCCTTAAAGCATCAGACCTCTGGGAGACACCATCGGAGCCACATTTGGTTAAGTCAGACCCATGGGCTGGAGATAATGGAAGTTCAATATTGTCAACCAATGATCCATTTAATGACGGCCCCAAAGCTGATAAGGACCTGTGGGGCACAGTCGGTATGTACAAGGCATGGATAACACTACTTGCTAATAAATTAATTACTGATGTTGCCAAAGCTGCTTGATGTACAGTTGTGGTCAGAAGTTTACATGCTCTCATCATGGGCATGAATTTGGGTGCTGGGTCAAAGGTTTACTTACAGTGCTGTGCAAAAGTTTTATGCACATGTAATGGAATTATGTAATGGAATGGTGTAGAACAAAGTTTCCTTTTATTTACATATAATGACGTTAAATTGAACATCACAGAAAAATTCCGAACCCTACATTCCGTGCCATAAGGCACACCGGATCATAAGGCGCAACGGCGATGCACGATGCCCCCCCCCCCCCCCAACCCGACCATACATACCGTGCACCACATTATAAGGTACATTAAACCAAACAAAAGTCTCACAATAACTTTCAACATGGTTCAGCTGTAACAATTTAAAACAATAAACTCACTTTTTAAGTTCATTCCTCTTACACAAATCCATCAAGTTCTTCATCTTCACTGTCGGAGTTTAACAGTTGAGCGAGTTGGACATAAAGCCCGGATCCTTCTAACTTACGACCTGTTGACACCAATATCTAGTGGTTGGAGTTCTTTGGTTAATCCACCGGGATGATGGTAAGCACTGAATTAGTTTGCTTCACTTGGGTTTTTACAGTGTCATTGAGATGGAGCCGAGGCTGCATCCTCGCATAAGGCGCAGATTGGATTATAAGGCGTACCGTCAGCGTTTTTGGAAGATCAAAGGCTTTTGGGTGCGCCTTATAACAGTAATAAATTAAACTAATTCAGTATTAGGTGTGACGATGATTCTTTGTTTAAAAATATAAAACCATCAGGTCCAGTTTGTGCAGTTTTACAAATCCAGTGTCTACCAGGTCTCTTACAGAACCAACCACAGGTCTCCTGAAATTGTTGACTGTTGCACTTGATTTTTTATTTACATGTAAATCGCAGCAGCTTCATTATATTTTTTTATCTGAAAAGTTGTCTCTTATACATATACTGCTTTCATTATTCACATCCTGTACTAACATTTTTTTAATCTAACATTTCAT
>CM045746.1:5452500-5530000 GCA_024760905.1 Plotosus lineatus
CCCACGAATCACGGATGGCCTGCACAGGCAAAGAAAAAATTCCTCCCTCCCAAGTGAATCTTTTTTATCATGTTATTGCCAACAGAGAATTTTTTGAGCCTGGCCTGACAGAGTCCAGCAGGTATCATCTTTGTTTAATGTAAAGGCTTTATCAGTACTCACTGTATTAACGAATACACAGTACAACTGGAAAGTCTGAGGAGTTCAGTATAGACTTCACAAAGATTGTACACTGGAAACATTTCTAAACTTTCGATGATAAAATTGTCAGTTCACACAATTATATGGAAGAAATCCCAAATTGTCAACAGTAGCTCAGAAAAACATCTGGTTCTAATGATCAGGAACAACTCGGGAACCAATGAGGCACACTGGAATTCTGCACCATTTGCAGTCAATTGAGTTGATATCAGCGTGGACAGAGAAGTTGCTGCTCAACTTTAAACTTTTGCAACAAATTCTGTTCTTTCTTTTTTAATTAAAATGTTTTTTATATCATTATTTTGCCCCAAACATAAGTGATGAATGGCTGATATTGATGAGATAATGCAAAGTAAACTTCTGACCACAAAAGTATGATTTGGAGATATTGTGAATTAAAGTCACTTGAGATATAGAACTGCTGTTCTGTGTACAGTGTGTGTTGGGATATGATGCATGCTTATTTTTTTGCTTTGATCTGCCACTTGATTGTGTGAAGATTAGTGATGGTGTAGACATATATGAAACCCTTAGAACAAAGGCATTGTTCATCAGCAACAGGTACATATTAATCACAGCTGATTACTATCTTGACATAGTTAATAATACATTAGCTTCACCTGCAGTAAATTAATTATTTTGGTTGGTTTTAGAAATTGAACCAACAAAGTTTATGAAATAATGCTAAGATCAAAAGCAATGAAAAATGCACCTTTGTTATTCACTGCCCACAGCTAACTTGTAAAGCACAATGAAAGGAAATCTTTCAAAACTCTATTGTTATATTGAAGATGTGTATCGTGTATATTTTCAGTATCAGGTGGTTTTTATTTATGTGTACGAAATTGCAATCGACTGAAAAATGTTGACTTTGCATTTGTCTGTTTGAAAAGGCCATTTTGTAGTCTGTTTCACTCCTGAGAAAGTGCAAAATCATGACAATAGGACATGGACGTGCCAATCCCATTAAAGGAAGATAGCGGCAAACATAACAGTACATAGTTATTAAACTAATAATTTAGATACAAACAAATGAACTTCTGAATAAAATAAAATTCGGCATATTTGCACATGTCAGACAGGAATCTGGCCATTCATATGAATACATGGTATATTCCTCACACATCATTGCTATATTTGGAATATCCTTCTTTTCACAGTACAACACCCCAGGGAAGGATTTATTACTTGCTTTTTTTTTTTTTTTTCCATACTGAAGGGTAGGATGCTTTTGATAGGAAAGGCAATAACTTCGATGCAAGCTTTTAATTTTGGGCTTAATTACCCGTTAAGCTTTATTTTTGTTTGGGTGCATCATATCTTGCATGGTATATGATGTATATGCATGTGATGAAAAATACCATACTTCCACTAAAGTGCACCTGACAGTCGAAACTAAATAAGATTTTAAATTTAATAAATTGTGTCTGCAGCTTAAGATAAAAAGAACTGACGTATAGCTCACAACATCTCCACTAAAATTAAATAACTTTCTTATTCATACACTTTCCATCACTTTTATTTGGAGTACAGAAGTGCGGTTTCATGACTTTTCTTATTCAAAAACTACACATTAATGACAAATATACACTTTGTTAACATCATTAGGTAATGCTTATTAACTGAATTTTCTGAATTTTCTCACCCACTTTTAGCTTCATCAAATACAACGGATGATCCCTGGGGTGCTCCAGCAACTCCCACTGATATCTCAGGAAAAGCTGATCCCTTTGGTGATGGAGGAAACCCCGATCCCTGGGGGACTCCTGCAGAGAGTAGGACCAATGAACAAACATACTTTTAACTTTCTAGGAATTCATAGTAACCTTTAACACTAAAGCTTCTTTGACTAACCCACTCACCCTCGGCCTTGGTTATTCAGTAAACAGATTTACAGTCGGCCCCCAATTTACGAAATTAATCCGTTCCAGAGGCATTTTCGTATTGCGGGGATTTCGTAAGTAGGGATCGCATCTTGCATGTTAAACACCTAATTCGTTCCAAGTCTCCAGTCCTTGGACTGGATAAACCCTTTAAAAAATTAAAAGTACACCAATTTTGTATGAAATATGTGTTAAAAGTAAAAGAAAATTATTTATTAAACCATTTTATTAATATATTTATTAATTAAACCATTATTAAGCATTTTTATTAACACACACCTCTCTCTCTCTCTTTCTCTCTGTCGCTATCTATCTCCTTCTCTCTCGCGCGCGCTGCGGGCCACGCCCACAAGACGTGGAATTCAAAGCGCACTCCCTGCTTGACAGACTCGCTTTAATTTGATTCCTTGAGGGATCGGGATGCCAGATAAGCTCAAATGCACCCACGTTTATTAAACATTTACTGAATTAAACAATTTAAAAAAACTAAAAACTAAAGTGTTATTCCTTATCTCTCTCTCTCTCTCTCTTTCTCTGTCCCGCGTGGGCACGCGTGCGCTGCGGGCCACGCCCACAAGACATGAATTCAAAGTGCATTGCCTGCTTGACCATTTACTGAATTAAAACAACTTAAAAACTAAACAAAAAACTAAACTAAAGCGTCTAAATTCCTTCTCTCTCGCTCTCTCTCTCTCTCTCTCTCTCTCTCTGTCTCTCTCGTGCACACACTGCGGGCCACACCCACAAGACGTGAATTCAAAGCGCATTCCCTGCTGGACAAACTCAACTTTAATTTGATTCCTTGAGGGATCGGAATACCAGATGAACAACTTAAAAAAACTAAACTAAAAACTAATGCGTGAAGCTTCTTTCTGTCTCTATCTGGGAGGCCAGGGGCGGGATGTTGAGAGACAGCCAATGAGAGAGCAACTCGCGCGTCGTGTGCAATTTTGATTGGCGCGTTTGAATTTTGAATTTCTTTTCGTAAGAGGGGGTTGTTTCGTATTTCGGGGACGGGAACTCAAGAAAATGTTTTTCGTAATCCGCTGATTTCGTACAAAGGGGTCTTCGTAAATTGGGGGCCGACTGTATTTGTGATATCATTTATTGAAACCTTTACACAAAAAGGAATAACAATAATATAGTTTCAGGGAGGAAATTCCTGTGGTGTAACTAGTTAGAATGTCGAGCACGCAAAAAGTGTGAGTCCCGAGTTCGAGTCCCAAGCTCAGGGCGTTTCTGTGTTAGGTTTGCATGTTCTCCTCGTGCTTGTGTGGAGGTTTCTCTGCGTATTCCAATTTCCTCCCACAGAACAGAAACTGGCTGTTTTAACTTGCCCCAAGGTGTGAGTGTGAATGGTTGTATGGGTTGATCAGCAGTGGGCTGGATATGTGTTCAAATCAGTGGGTTGTCACTGCTGGTCCCCTCAGTACAGCTAACTGGGTTATCAAAGGTCAGTCATGTCTCTCACTGTCTGTGGTGAAGTGTTCATTTGAAAAAAACATTTCTGACTTTCATCTAGAGTAGGCCATTGGGTTGCTATCAGTGCATTTCTGTGTGAATGAAGTCGACTAAGATGGGTGCCAACCTCCCCATGACTCGAATTAAGCATCGTATAAAATGAATGAATGAATAAATAAAATAATTTTATCCCCAAACTTTTGAACAGTATTCTCACATTTTAGCTCTGAATTATTTCTATTTCTGTATCCATCTGCAGGTGGCACATCCTCTTCCCTGCCTACTGAAGATTCCAAAAAGACATCTAGTTTCTTGGGAGAAGGCACCGTGTTGGTGGATCTCGACTCGCTCATGTTGAAAGGAAATTAAATTACTTGAATATCTATTTTCATCCATTCAGATTAGATTCTGTTTTGTGGATTGATGTTGTCACTGTAGTGTAACCGTTCGTTTTTGCTCTCCACTTTCAGCACTCTCGACTCGTGTTGGACTCGACCAACATCACGTGGTTACGATACATCAAATATTTTCATTATACTAGTAATTTCATTCTTCCTCTACTCTCACAAGCCCTTGTGTAAAAATCACCTTTTATTCCAGCCTGTTTAAAAAAGGATGCACAGAATGATCCACTCAGCACAGTTGGATGTCAGTGTTATCATATGTTGAGATCTTCACGAGTCTCCAGTAGGTTGTATTAGTGGTACGGTCAAATCTATAAGCAGATATTTCATTCTTGCATTCTGTAAAGATGTGACTTTCACACATTTCGTCACTAAATACCAGATTACAGCCTACTGGGTATATATATATATATATATATATATATATATATATATATATTATTATTATTTTTTTTTTTTACTTGTCCTTCTCAAAAAAATTAGCATATTGTGATAAAGGTCATTCTTTTCTGTAATGTACTGAGAAAAATTAAACTTTCATATATTTTAGATTCATTGCACCCCAACTGAAATATTTCAGGTCTTTTATTGTTTCATTGTTTATTGTTACAGCTCATGAAAACCAAAAATCCCCATCTCAAAAAATTAGCATATTTCATCCGACCAATAAAAAAAAAGTGTTTTTAAGACAAAGTCAACCTTCAAATAATTATGTTCAGTTATGCACTCAATACTTGGTCGGGAATCCTTTTGCAGAAATGACTGCTTCAATGCGGCGTGGCATGTAGGCAATCAGCCTGTGGCACTGCTGAGGTGTTATGGAGGCCCAGGATGCTTCGATAGCGGCCTTAAGCTCATCCACAGTGTTGGGTCTGGTGTCTCTCAACTTTCTCTTCAAAATATCCCACAAATTCTCTATGGGGTTCAGGTCAGGAGAGTTGGCAGGCCAATTGAGCACAGTAATACCATGGTCAGTAAACCATTTCCCAGTGGTTTTGGCACTGTGAGCAGGTGCCAGGTCGTGCTGAAAAATGAAATCTTCATCTCCATAAAGCTTTTCAGCAGATGGAAGCATGAAGTGCTCCAAAATCTCCTGATAGCTAGCTGCATTGACCCTGCCCTATGCTAATTTTTTATATAGGAATTTTGGGTTTTCATGAGCTGTATGCCAAAATCATCAGTATATATTTAATTTTTATCAATAATGAACTTTATCACAATATGCTAATTTTTTGAGAAGGACTAGTGTGCGTATATGTGTGTGTGTGTGTATATATATATATATATATATATATATATATATATATATATATACACACACACATACATACAGTCGGCACTCAACCTACAAAATGAATGTGTTCCAGAGCCTTTTTCGTAACGCGTGGATTTCGTAAGTAGGGGTCACATCTTGCATGTTAAACGCCTAATTCGTTCCAAGGCTCTAGTCTTTGGACTGGATAAACTCCATAAAAACTTGAAAATTGAAAGGACACCAATTTTGTATGAAATATGTGTTAAAAGTAAAAGAAAATTATTTATTAAACAATTTAAACATTTTATTAACATATTTATTAGTTAAATCCATATTAAACATTCTAAACATTACATAAACATTATAAACCATTATTAACACACACAGAAACACCTGTCTCTCTCTCTCTCTCTCTCTCTCTCTCTCTCTCTCTCTCGCACGCACGTGTGCGCGCTGCGGGCCATGCACACAAGACATGGACTTTAACTTGATTCCTTGAGGGATCAGAATTCCAGATAAGCTCAAATTCGCCCACATTTATTAAACATTTACTGAATTAAAACAACTTAAAAAACTAAGCTAAAGCATTATTCCTTCTCTCTCTCTCTCTCGCGCGCGTGCGCACTCTGTGAGCCACGCCCACAAGACGTGAATTCAAAGCGCATTCCCTGCTTGACAAACTCAACTTTAATTTGATTCCTTGAGGGATCGGAATTCCAGATAAGCTCAAATGCGCCCACATTTATTAATCATTTACTGAATTATACAACTTAAAAGACTAAAGAGTTAAACTTCCTTCTGTCTCTATCTGGGAGGCCAGCGGGGTGGGATGTTGAGAGACAGCCAATGAGAGAGAGCAACTCGCGCATCGTGTGAAATTTTGATTGGCGCGTTTGAATTTCTTTTCGTAAGAGGGTTTTTTTTTTTTCCCGTATCACGATGGCGGAAACTCAGGAAAATGATTTTCGTAACCTGGGGATTTCGTACACAAGGGTCTTCGTAAGTAGGGGGCCGACTGTGTGTGTGTGTGTGTGTGTGTGTGTATATATATATATATATATATATATATATATATATATATATATATACACACACACACACACACACACACACACATGTGATGATGTATAGAATCAAAAAACAGCAATGTATTTAACACATCTAAATATCTCTCTAGAGGAAGTCTGTGTAGACATTAGGAAGTGCAGCTACACCGGGATCAGACTACGCAGTACTGTTTTTCTTTTACACTGGTCATCAGATCAGGTGATCTCTGTATCATAAATCCTTTTCGTGTCTTAGAGGAGTGACAATGTGGCAATTGTGAGCAGGGCTGTAGAACTCGGACTTGAGTCCAAATTCAAGGCATATTTATTTATTTATTTATTTATTTATTTATCGTTTGGAATTGCTCTCTGACTTGTCATGGTGTTGGTTATTGGTATCACCATATATTCTTGTTGGTCTGAACTGTGGCCATCTCAAGTAAGAACATTTCAAATCAATCTTGGTGATAAATGAGTTTCTAATTTAGCATCGGTGTAATTAATTTAGAATGCTTCTAATATAATCCTGGATTTTGGACAAAGTTTACTTGCACTCATCTAGTTCTTGTCTTGGAATTGTCTTATTCAGCCATCCATCCATTCATTCATTTGCTGAATCACTTAATCCTGTTAGGTTCACCGGGAGGCTGGAGTTTATCTAAGCGAAGAACATTTCAACACCCTGAACATTTCCATCACAAATCCATCACAGGATAACAAACAATCACTCACAGTCACTCGTAGGGCGATATGGGACCGCTAATTAGCCTAATGTTCACGTCTTGGGACTGTGTGCGGAAACCGGAGTACCCAGAGGAGACCAGTACAAGCACAGGGAGAACATGCAATATTAGTGTCCTGCATGTTGAACTCCTAAACACTGTCATATACATGTCAAAATTCTGCTCTGACTCTGACCAATCACCGTTCATATTCTTACATGATATTGAGGCGGAGGATTGAGAAACCCTCAATCACAGCTAGCAAGGGACACCTCACAGGATTCAACAAACTGGGGATTTAGCTCAGTTGGTAGAGCGTCTGCTTTATCCTCTGGAAGATCAGAGTTCGAATCCGGCCGCGTCATACCATAAGACGTTAAAATTTGGGAGTTGTTGCTTCCTGCTTGGTACTCAGCATCAAAAGTATAGAACAACGCAATATTCTCATGCGCATTGAGCATACACGTGTAAGTATAATGCACTATACAAGCATCCATAATAATAATAATAATAACTACATGAGGAGATGGGGAAACATTCTGAAATGCCTGACTGATATTGAAACTGGAAATTCATCAGTCATGACAAACAGGCTGGTTAGTCTTGTGGTCTGCCGTGTCTCAGGTTCCTGTGGCACTCGTGGTTTTCTGGTGTAAGGCTTTAGGCACCACCCCATAGAGGAGAGCAGAGTAATGTGGTCTTTATTTTCCTGCCACGGGCAAATATATTAATTTCTCCAAACTCAGGCCTGAATCTGACCTGTTACACTTAACCACCACATGATGGATTTAGCAGGGACACCCCAGGCAGGACGAGGCTCTTCACCTCATGAGTTATTCAGACCTGGAGGGTGAGCTTGCAATTACGCCTCACCAGCTGACGTGTAGAATGACGATCATTTGTTGCTATGCGATGAACAGAAATGGCCCATGAAATGCCCCATGAAAAGGAAGTCGATCTCCTTAAAGCCTTTCGACAATCACAGATTCTAAAGATACATCATTGTCATGCTTCAGAGAACCAGTCAAACCTCGGTCTGTCTTAAACGAGCAGACATTGTTTATATTGGTAATAGACCTGTGGAATGGATGGATGAATATTGGCTGCCAAAGTATTTAGACTTGGATCCATGACATGTCATTTCCAGGTTGGAGTGTAGCAAGTGAGAAAGATTTGTTCAGGCTTGTGCCTGAACATGGGAAATTATTGGTCATGGACGGTGAGGCACGGGGCACCTTGGTACTACCAATTGCAATCGGATGAAATGGGTGTCAGCCTCCCAGCAACCTGATGAAGTGGCTTAAAAAAAATCATGAATAAATTTCTCCATCACTACAAGGGATTTCTCTCATACTCAGCTGGCCGGGGATTTCATCATAAGAAAGATGCAATCGGTGCAGTATATAGAAGAGTATACACAGACCGTGTACTTTCATATCAGGGTAAAATTAATTTCAATACTTTCATACAAGTTTCATATCTTCGTCACCTGCATGGACCTGATGATTCTCTGTGTTAAAGAGGGAGTTCATCCTACGGCAGAGGAAACTCAGATTCTATAGCTGAAATTAATTACAGTATGCAACAGAAAAGAAAATTGGAAGGGTTTAGTAATGTTTTATGCAGTTTTTATAGGACAAAAAGGACAAGTACTATAGCAGGTCATGGTGCTGCATGGAGCTGAAGGTGAATAGAGAGTACTGTTTCCACGCAGCTTTGTATTTATGCACTATATATATTTACACATATATATGTATGTGTGTGTATGTGTGTGTGTATGTGTGTATATATATATATATATATATATATATATATATATATATATATATATATATATATATATATATAAAAATGTGTGTGTGTGTGTTTGTCATCTTCGACATAAGAAGCAGCGTCATACTCCAATAATCCCTCCCTATGGTTTTTTTATCTTACGTCTAATAACCGACCATGTGTCCTGGGAGCAAAATCGTAGATCAAACTCACTAATTGTATTCGATTAGTCTCCGTAACTGTAAAATGAGGCGTTCACTGCCTGTAAAAGTGAGTTTACATGGTATTTCAAGACCCTATGTCACTGGGGAATGTCTATAATGTTCATCAGAAACAACACATTTGATTGTTCCACCATGCTTTAAAAAAAGGAAAATATTCATTCAGAGAATCAATGGAACGATGAACCAGATATGGACCTATCAGAAAGTGATGAGTATTTTTCACCGGATTCTCCTGGTCATTAACTTCATAAATTTAAAAGACATTCCTGGCCATGTGCTTTTGTTTATGTTCGTGTTGATTGGTTCAATGTGCCATGAGCTAAAGTTGACATTTGTGTTGATTGGCTCATTTTACTTCCTGGAAAATGTTGAAAGGAACATCACCATGAGGGAAAACTAAGGGGTCTTTTTTTTTTTAGCCTGTTTTCTGTTTATTTTCAGCTTTCATGTAAGTACAGTCGGCCCCCTTCTTTCAAAATTAATTCGTTCCAATGCCTTTTTCGGAAGCTGGAGTTTTCATAAGTAGAGGCGCATTTTACATGTAAAACGCGTGATTCATTCCAAGGCTCCCAAGACTACCCCATAAACCCTTTAAAAATTATAAAAGTACACCAATTTTGTATTAAATAGGTGTTAAAAGAAAATTATTTATTAAACCATTTTATTAACACATTTATTAATGAAACTATTATTAAACATTTTTTATTAATTTTTACATTCATTATGTGTGGGGTGCCGCCCACACTCGGCAGTGTGCGCCACATTTGTATGATGCACCAAAACTTGAGTCCAGAAGGTAGAAGCAGACGATACCCAAAAATAAAAAGAGCTGACATAAGTTAGAGTGCTGCGGTGAGGAGCAAAGAGAAGCCGGAAGCCTGGAGATCTGATATAGCAGGATCCGCCTCTCGATAGCCTTCCGGCAGATGGGGCACTCACTCATGCGGTCGCCGCATAGCTGGCAAGTGCCATGGCCACACATGAAGATCATGTTCTTTAGACAATGCGGGTGGCGTCGCAGCCGACGCCGGAGCTTTTGAGATGGGGCGCGGCTCATCCGTACCTCCGATCAGTCAAGCAGGTAAGTGTGCTTTGAATACTCATTTAGTACTCAACATTCACCTGTTTGCTTGAAGGATCGGAGGTCCGGATGAGCCGCGTTTTGCCCACATTCGACAGAGTGCACCACATTTATTAAACATTTAGTGAATTAAACAACTTAAAAAAAATGAAAAATAAGTTGCAATGAGCACTCTCAAAAAACTCACGAACCAACAGTACGCGTATGACAAACAAGCATTATAGGTTCAGTACTATAGGGATTTAGCTCCCTTCTGGCCAATGGGAGGCCAGCGGGTCGGGATGTTGGGAGACAGCCAATGAAAGAGCAACTTGTGCATTGTTTTAATGTTTGAATGGCGCATTTGGCACTTTTCTTAAGAAGTTGTTTCATATACAGAGGACAACAATTTAGGAAAATGTTTTTCGTATACTGTATTTTTCGTATTCAAGGGTTTTCTTAAGAAGGGGGCCGACTGTAGTTTGGTTGATAACACAAAATGAATAACACAAATACCAGAAAAAATCTTTTATTGTTCAGTAATTATTCATGTTTTCCACCTCGATGATAAGCACTTACCACTCCACTCAGCTGATAACATTTTAATAAGCATCCACCCAATCCAAATTTTTTAAGTGCCCTGGCGCTTATCACGTCGAGTACGATATATATTATACAGATGCTCTCCAACTTACGAACAAAATATGTTCCGGACAGCCGTTCATAGATGAATTTGTTTCTAAGTCGTTACAGGGCGTTCTTTAGAGTGGAACTTAGGTTTAAAGCTTGTATAAGTAACCTATACAGGTTTGTACTGTATACAATATCTCTCTGTCTCTCTCTCAGCATAATCATCTTATTTCATTGTATTGAATTTATCATTTATTGGTATAAGGTGAAAACCTAAATCCACCATTAATTATCAAGCTAACTGTGACGTCAGGAACTTTCAGTTGGAACCTAAAATACAGGAGACAGTAGGATGAATGCAAAGACACTTTATTGTTACAAAGGAGCAAGGGAAAAACACGCTCATTGCTAGTGACGAGGAGAAGCACGAAAACTTTAGATGTGGTTAACTATGGCGTGGGAACTGGTTGAGCGCCGAGCAGAAACCAGGAGCCAGAGCAATCACAGGAAAACAGGGATGTGAAGAGGGACAATCTTCTAGCATCTTTTAGTGTGCTGCTCGTCTTTATAGCACGGTAGATTGGTGAGTAGGATCAGGTGTGCACATTGCAATCCACCTGTGTGTGTCAGCCGCGCCTCTCTCCCGGAGCCTAATCGAATACAAAGTGTACCTCAGGATAATGTTTAATCATATTTCACATTTATGTACTATCTTTCAATAGATTTTACTCAATTTCTATCTCTAATTGTTCTTAAATTTCATCTCACTTTCGACCTCGGACAGCCCAGTTCGTATGTCCGGATGTTCGTAAAACAAATGTTCATAAGTAGGGTAGTGTCTGTGTAGTGATCCCTCGCGACTCCATGGTTCTTTTTCAGTGGCTTCAGTGTATTGCGGGTTTTTCAAAAATATTCATCGAAAAATAAGGAAAAATAGGGAAAAACCTAAGAAAATTTCGCAAAACAAGGTCAATTATGCAAAAAAAAAACCAAACAAACAAAACGACTTCCATTTTTATGTGAAGTGCACGTCTGTCTGTGTGTGTGTGTGTGTGTGTGTGTGTGTGTGTGTGCTCGCATGTGTTTGTATGTGTGTATTTTTATTTTATTTACTTTTTATGCATTATTTTTGACTATTTAATTGTTATTATAACCATTTATAGCGTTGGAATATGTATTTATTGATATTACATACACATATACATGTACGTACATGTCAGTCAGGAGGGTCTACTTCGCAGAATTCGGAGGGGGGCTCAGTCCCCATTAACCATGGAAAGTGAGGGATCCGCGTGTGTGTGTGTGTGTGTGTGTGTGTGTGTGTGTGTGTGTATATATATATATATATATATATATATATATTTAAACAAATCCATCAGAACAGTTCCGGCTTTACCATTTATATTAATCTTTTTTTTTACCCAGAATGCCTTGTGTTTGATGTAGGATATGGCACTTGATAATTGTACAATGATCGCTGGTTCGATTCCTGAACCGACAACTTGGGGAATGTGAGCAGCACCTTCCTCTTTCTCCACCTTCCTGGCTAAAGTGCAATTGATTAAGGCACCTAAACCCAAACCGGTCTCTGGGCACCCCGGTGTCAATGCCTAATCTGTGTGTGTGTGTGTGTGTGTGTGTGTGTGTGCTCAGTGTTTACGTGTGTGTGTGTGTGTGTGTGTGTGTGTGTGAGAGAGAGAGAGAGAGAGAGAGAGAGCACTCTGGATGGGTTAAATGCAAATTAAAATTTAAAGTCTGAATATATTACTGAAATATAAACAGAAATCATCACTTCGTAAAGAATATCGATCACTTATTTATTTGTTTGTTTGTTCATTTATTGTGTTTTTTTTTTGTAGCCTGTGTTGAAGGTCAGGTCTTTGAGGAAGCAATGGTACTGTAAATATAAGTAGTATTTTGGAAGGTAAAGGATTATATTTATTCTATTCTGAGTGTTGTTTCTTGTGAATGTGTACACTGGAAGAATAAAATAGATCTGAATTCAGGTTGAATCGTTCTGTTGTGTATAATCTAAAGCACTGTGCGTATGTGATCACACCCCTCCTGCAAGGCATTGTACTGTGTCCTTTTCAGCTACGTATGATAATGTTATCCCGGGGTTTGTCTTTTAGCTTTCTCTGAGTAGCGATACCAGGGTAAAAGCTTTGCAAGCAGGTGTAGCACATCATACAATAACATTGTTGAGCCAGAATTTCAGGAGGACCGTGGTGGGGATTTAAGAGGTTCTGTTTATTGAGGAAATTATGCTGTAGAAAAAAAAAGAGAAACCTGAAATAACAAGCTGGGCCAGCGCACCTGTCTATTTAAAAAACAATTGTCTTGGCATAAATTGACACTGTGCGATGCACGTTGTTCCACTTTTCGAGGTGGTACAAGTGGTTCCAAAACATTTGTTTCCGGACACAGTTTCTCACCTGAACATAAGTAGGAAGGTTTCCGTGTGCACAGTTTCATCCATGAGGATTGTTAGGTTGTTTCACAGACCTTGAAGGCAGATAGGTGTTTCTTATCCTGAGGTTTGTTTGTGTTTTTCCGTATCATCTGGCTTACCACTGATTCGAGAGTGACCATGTAAACACAATGTAAAGTGGGTGTGACTTCTTCAGGCACAAGTTGTACCAAGGGGAACTTATTCCTGCTGCCTGTGTAAAAACTTGGTGATATGAAGGAGTTTTGAACTCTCCTATTACCCATGTATATTTTCATCATTAGGTGGTTTTTACTTACACTATCTGCAATCTGTAAAAAGACGTTTAATAGCAAGTTTCCACAATTGACACGACCCGACAGTCGATCCTGTGATTGGTCGGCAATCTTTCAAAACCCGTGAACGCTTAAGCAGTGGCGTACATATTTCACTTCCGCATTGCAGCGTGTGATACCGCCACTGCTGAAAATGGGTTCGTATGTCGTAAACAATAACAAAATCGTCCAACACTGCATGAGTACACGCCAAAACATTGAGGAAAATATTTGTTTAAAGATGACTTTGAAATACTGAACATCAATGATTATGGCTATGTTACCAAAATAAGAAGCAAGATTTGCGACAAGTATATTATACAAATTGGGGAAGAAGCTTCTGCATTTATTTACTACCTTATGAATTATCAAAATAATGTTATACTGACACAATGGCATTCCACGTATTAATGTTAGCGATTAGTGACCGTCCCACTTTAGCCAGTTAAAGGTTCAAGTCGGTGCCGCTGGTGTTTGGCGTTTATGCTGATATGCTTTGCATGTTCGTGTATTAAAAGTATTCCAGCAGTTTTTTTCAGAACATTGATTATTTATATTAAAATTTAATGTTTCAAAATAATTACTTGTGTTGTGAATAATTTAATCCTTTAATATTACAAAATTCAACAATACATATATTATACACACATCTACTGAACATAAAGCTCAAATCTAATAGATTCAATAACAGGTTTGTTTAGTAATTTACTTTTAGTTCAGAAACCATTGTACACAACCTGTGGGTCACACAGCTCATTTTCAGCTGAACCAACTTTGGGTTACCGGAGTCATTTACTCGTGATACATAAACTGGTTTCCCAAGTTGTTGAAATGTCGAGGCCTGAAATAATCTGCATAGAGTTTGAAAAGCCTGCTGTTATACTTGTGAGCATGCAAAACGTTGAGAATAGGAAGATTCATCTATTAGTTCATTTAAGGTAAGATAACAGCGATAATAACAGTACATGGATATTAGTCTAAGGAATCAGATATAAATTAGCGAACTTCTGAATTAAATAAAATGAGCACATCTGCGCATAAAACCGCATTACAATTATACCCATCACAAACTTCGGCTTGTTTCTGGGAACAAATTCTATAATTTGACGTACATTCATATGCAAATGAAATGAAAGTAATTTTTACCATGAGACACGGATGACGAACCTGACTTTTTTCAGTACAATGTCACCCCTGTGTGCGAATTATATATTTTTGTGTGTGTGAATGAGGTGTGTGTGTGTGTGTGTGTGTGCGTGTGCGTGTGTGTGTGAGAGAGGGGGGGGGTCTGTAAGTGAGGCTTGTGTGTGTGTAAGTGAGCTGTGTGTGTAAGTGACTTTCTGTTCTGTGCTAGCACTTAGCATTGTTTCTGTTTTTTGAGCTCCGCCAATTTTCTGGGTAAAAATTATCTTGTGCGGCAACAGATCTGAAAATGATTTCTCTTGAAGAAGTCAAGTAGCTCATGAAGAGTGAGTTAGCCCTGGTTGGGGAAAAATTCCAATCTTGCAATGCCAAAATTGCTGAATTTCACAATTCGCTAGAGTATCTCCCAACCAAGTACGATCAGCTCCTTGCTCAAATCCAAACTCAAACCTCGAAGTCAACAAACTTAGTGGCAGAATGTAAAACAGCTAAGGATCAGATAAAGGATCTACAATCATCAATGTATCCATTGAGGCAAACCGTGAAATCCATGACATAGCCCCATACCTAAGGAGGGATTGCGTCGAAATCGGGGATCGACTCCGTGGAAACCGAGATGTCCTGTGTAAACAGTAAAGTGGCAGATGAAATGAACATCGAACTGAAACCCGAGGGCATATCGATCGCTCACTCCTTACTCACATATAACCAAGAAAACAGGTTGGCTGGAAAAATCATAATTAAATTCACTAGAAGGGATACCAGGGACAAGTTCTATGTAAATAGAAAGAAAGTTGCTAGCAATAAAATGAAGAGCATGGCAGCTTCTTGAGATACAAGTATACAAGGATCGAATTCAAAGCTATACATATCAGAATCGCTAACAGCCAAACGCAAGAAACTGTTTGGCTATGTAAACAAGCTGAAGAAAGCACTACAATGGAGGTTTTTATGGAGTAATAATGGATGGCTTTACCTTAAGGAATCTGAAAGAAGTGAAACTATCACTTTCAATTCGCCGAACGATGTAGCGGAGATGACCGACCTAAGGTAGGTTAAGTTTTCCACCACATCAAGGGTGTGGTTGCCAATGTTGATACTGAGAGGACTGCTGGCATCCTGGTCCATGACCTTGGTCTTATTAAGGCTGATGGTGAGGCCAAACTCAGAGCAGGTACCAGCAAAGCAGTTGATGAGACACTGGAGCACTTCCTCGTTGTGAGCAACAAAACCAACATCATCAGCAAAGAGCAGCTCCCTGATGAGAACGCTCCGCACCCTGGTCTTTGTTCTGAGGCATGCCGGGTGAAAGAGGCCTCCATCACTCCTGGCATGGAAGAAGACGCCGTCTGCAGAGTCCCGGAAGGCGTAGCACAGGAGCAGGGAGAAAAAGATGTCAAAAAGGGTTGGAGCAAGGACACGACCCTGCTTCACACTGTTCTTGATTGGTAAAATCACCAAAAAAGAGAACAACATCAGAAATTAATATAGACTTACCAAATAATGATGGCACAAAATGCAAGCTAAAGAGAACTACCAATATACAGTAAAATACATTGGTGTTATGCTCGATGATAACATAAATTGGAATGAACATTGATCATTGGTCTCTTCTTAAACTTCAAGAGATACTGGTATATTCTAGAAACCCCAGCATGATGTCTCTCTCTCTCTCTCCCAACTCAAACAGCTTTATTATAACCTTATATACCCATACCTTTCATATGCAATATTGGCTTGCGGGCGTGTAAGTAAGCCACACTTAAAAACTTTGCAAGCAAAACAAAATCATATTATTTTTGTCACCTTGTGATTTGCTGTGGTGACCCCTGAGAAAAAAGGAACAGCCGAAAGGAAAAGAAGAAGATATGGCAGCAGTATATAGTACACTTCCACTTATGAACCTCTTAGAAATCCTTAACATCCATCATATTTTTGAGATTCAAGTCTTGAAATTCATACATCGCTGGCATAAAAATGAACTACCATCTATATTTACGAATTACTTTTATTATGAAAACACGTTCACTCCTATAATAAATATATGCTTCACAAGATGGTCTCTTTTAAAACTTTAAAACTAATACTGGTAAGCAGACCATAACAAGCATGGCAACAGAACTCTGGCTAACTTTACCATCCGAATTAAAACAACTTGGTTCACTTACCTATGCTAAACAGTTGAAGCAGAGACAGTGGTGACCTGGTGGTAAAGGGCACTGGATCGCTGATCCTGAGGTTGGGGGTTCGAGTCCCACTCTCCACAAGGTTGTCACTGTCCCCCCAGTGCAGCGAACTGGGTTATCAAAGACCGGCCATGTCTATCACTGTCGATGGTGAGAGGTTCATGTAAAAGAACCAAAGAGGAGCTGCATAGCTGTCAGTGTGCCCCTTGCTAAAGGGTTATGTCAGGAAAGGCATCTGATGTAAAAACCTATATGCCAAATCAAATATGTGATGATTCGTTGTGGCGACCCCTGAGAAAAAAAGGGGGAAAGCCGAAAGGAAAAGAAGAAGAAACAGTAGAAGAAGCACTTGCTCTTGAAACAATTTTCTATCTAAGCCCCAAGTCGTCATTTTAATTCTATATTATTTCTTTTTTTTATTACAAATGATCTGTTCTTGAATTCTTTCTTTTTATAATAGTTTAATACTTACAGATTGTGATCCGTTTATTGTCTTTTGTGTTTTGCGCTTTTTTTCTATAATTGTTATGTTATTTGTATAATATATGCTGATGTGTTTTAAGCAAGCTGTGCTTACTTTCCTCACTTTATCTATCTAGTGTCTGACTCAGAAACCACTTACGGTTATTTAGACGCTAGGCATTTCCTGATAATTCCTTTAGATAGGTGATAATTTAACTATAAATCTCCAGCTTTTCCTTTGAATGTTGTAATTTTGTTCCAGAAAACTTGTTGAGTGAAATGCAAATAAAGTTGGGTTATTGTATTTTTGGTACCATATTACTGGACGATAATCGATCACATAGCACCAGAATGGTTGGAAATCAAAGGAAAAATGAGAGAAAACTATGAGGAAAGCCAGCTTTTTCCAGTTTGGGTATATCGAATGAGCCCAGTTAGTTCGCAGATCGGTCAACACTTAACAATTTTACCACGGACCGGTGGGGTGGGGGTGGGGGTTGTCATAGATAGTTTATAATATACGCCACGGACCGGTTTCATAACGGTCAATATTTTGACGGACCGGCCTTTAAGGTGTGGCAGATAAAACAACAAAATAAAATGATATGACCCCAATAAAAACTGGTATTTTCTAAATACTATAATAAACGTGAAACTACTGTGTAACATCGTGCCAACATCATAACATGACTAACGGCCTCTCAGCCCCACACTCTTTGATCTTAATGGTAAAGGCCTACATGCCTTCAACATAAGAATATAAAATGCATGAAAAATACAACTCACCAGAACGCTAAATCAGTGGGAGATCTGAGCTTGTTTCTCTGCAACGAGACGGTCTCATCTAGGGCTAATGGGGAAAACTGATAGCCGAAGTGGGTTGCTGTCACTGCAGAAAACCTGCTTCACACAGATAGGAGGTCGGAAATGGCAACAGTGTTGTTGTGGCGATCTCGGGGTATTCTGCCATGACATTAATCCAGAACACCGGTAGAGTTGTCTCAAACGTACTTTTAAGGCCGCCGTCATTTGCGATCTCCAGAAGTTGATCTTCTTGTATAGATATGCTGAATTCACCTGGTTTGTTGACAAATGGGTCGCAGATCTATTCCTTGGCAGTTCGTGGGTCTTTTGTGGTTGGGAAGTAGCGCACGAACTCTTTTAAAAGCAAACACGGGTGATCCTGCACCAGCCGGGAGAATGAAGGCTCCGGCTCGGTCTCCTCCAAAATCCCTGCCAATGTTTGAAACATGTTTCCCTCTGTTCACGTGCCATCCCCACAAATCCAGGTTGGCTTTAAATGCAGCCACTTTATCTGCCAACTTGAAGTCAGTTGTCATTTTCCCCTGAAGTGACAGATTGAGTTCATTGAGCAGGTTGAATATGTCACACAAGTAAGCAAGTTTTGTAACCCATTCCTCGTCATTGAACTGTGCAGCCAGTGGTGGTTTTTTTCTGAGAGAAATCTCTGCAGGGGCTGTCGTAATTCAAACACTCTGGCCAGCGATCTCCCTCGGGATAACCATCTTATTTCTGTGTCTAAGAAAAGGTGTCTGTGCTACGCGTCCATCTCCTCACAAAGCTGCTCGAACAGGTGCGAGTTAAGGACATGCTTTGATGTGGTTAATGACTTTAACATCATCCAATATGCTTTGCAGTTCCGGTAGCATTTTTCTGCTAACCTGTATTTCCCTGTGAATGACACAATTTGTAGACTCACATTCAGGTGCAACTTGCTTAATCCAAGCAGTTAAACCAGACAGCTGTCCGGTCATGTCAGCAGCTGTCTGTGCATATGCCAACACAAAATGGCCATTTCAGTTTTCCTGATACATAATCATCCAGCGACTTGAATAGTTCTGCAGCTGTGGTTCTGGTTGGCCACGACAGTGCACGTAACATATCCTCATGCACATCCTCCTGATAAACATATCGCACATAAACAAGAAGTACTGCTTTGTAGACTCGTCTTGAGACTCGTCAACCTGGAGTGCGTATCACGGTGATGTATTAATCCTCTCCAACAATTGTGTCTCAATGTCTTCTGCTATTTCCCCAATACGCCGAGTAACGGTGCTAGTCAAGAGAGGCACCTGTGCTATCTTTTTAACCGCAGCCTCTCCTAGAATTTCACGGCAAATGTCTTTAATGACGGGAAGGATCAATTCACCAATATTGAATGGCTTCCTAGCCTTAGCAATACAGTTCGCCACCAAGAATGATGCTCTCAGTGCACTTGAACTTGTTGATGTGGTGGCCCTCAGTAATTGCTTCTGTCCTTCTTGTTCACACTTTTTTTCTTTCAAAATACTCCAAAGGCTCATCTTTAAATGCAGAATGCTTGGTCTCCAAGTGGCGAAGCAGTTTTGAAGGCTTCATTGCCTCATTAGAGAGCCGTTCACTGCATATTAAGCAGAGTGGGCTTGGTACATGGGAACTACCTGATGCAATAAATCCATACAGTACATTACATAGCCAAACAACTGACACGTCACTCAAATTCAGCCAATGGCTGTCCTCCTTCCTGCTGATTAGTTGAGATGATATAACGCCCCTTTTTCCGCATTCGCGCACAAGTTGTCAATGAGCCTCTTTTTTTAGTGTGCTTTAAGTACCAGTTAAGTGCTATGATGCCACTCAAACACTGTACGTCTTCTCTGGCTAAGTGATAGAAAACGCTGGATGTCTCGTCTGAAGAAATAAGACTTTCTCCTGAAGAAACGACAGTTTCCTCTGAACTGTTGTATTAAAGTCTTTTTCAATTATCATTCCAGTACAGTACCGAAGTTAATATTTATAATTTTGTTCATGAGATTTTATGTGCTGTAGCATGTTTAACAAACGATACCAAAAGGATAAACTTTATTATGCTTCATGTCCATAATACCAGGGATTTAGCTCAGTTGGCAGAGTGTCTGATTTATCCTCCGGAAGGTTGGAGTTCGAATCCAGCCGCATCATACCATGAGATGTTAAAATTTGGGAGTTGTTGCTTCCTGCTTGCCGCTCAGCATCAAAAGGATAGAACAACACAACAACTGGTGCTGTACAGTGGCGATGGGTGCCCGGAGCACTGGGGTTTCATGTGCATTGAGCATACACGTGTATGAAATTGCGCTATATAAGCATCCACAATAATGTCCTTTTACATTGAACGGGACGTCTCCAAGATGGCGCTGCCGAGAGGGCGATGTCGTGGAGTTCTCAGTCAAATTGTTTTTTTTTTGTTCGTTTTAATTTGTTTTCATTTCATTTCATTTCATTTATTTATTAATGACCACACAACCAAGTTGGTGGAATTTGCTGTCGGTACAGCACTCAGCTATGACAAAAGTTACAAAGGACATTCACAACACACATCATACAACAAAGACAGCACACATGAAACCAAATGATTACAAACATATCCATAACAACTACAGTAATAACGGACAACAAAAAGACAAACAAGGCTGTAATGTACATTCAGTGCAAAGAGTTCAGAGTCCTTATGACTGTAGGGAAGAAACTGTTCTTGAAACGGGATGTTCTGGTGGGTAGAGATCGATATCGCCTCCTAGAGGGCAGCGGTTGAAACAAATGATGGCCAGGGTGAGAGGGATCAGAGGTGATTTTTTGTGCTCTTAAGATTGAGCGTTTATGATATATTGATTGGACTGATGGAAGGGGGGTGCCAATGATCCTAGATGATTTATTGACAATGCGCTGTAGTTTTTTCTGTGAGTTGCTGTCTAGGCTGCCATACCAAACCGTTATGGATGAAGTGAGAGTGCTCTCAATGATGGCGGAGTAGAAACAGAGGAGGAGATTTGTTTTCACTCTAAATTTCTTGAGCTGTCTCAGGAAAAACAGTCTTTAATTGGACTTTTTGTGAATGTAATCTGTGTTAGTGTTCCATTTTAGTGTATTGTTAATGTGAGTGCCGAGAAATTTGAAAGAGTCAGTTATGGCTATGGGTTCATTCGAGATGTGAATGGGAGTTTTGAGTGAGGCTGTGTGCCTGAAGTCAATTATTAGTTCTTGAGTTTTGGATGGGTTGAGCTGGAGATTGTTTTCTTGGCACCAGGAGACAGCTTGGGCTACTTGTTGGCGGTACTGGTGTTCATTATCCATAGTTATGAGTCCAATGATAGTAGTGTCGTCTGCATATTTAAAAATGGAAACTGAACTGTGATGGGATGTCATATGGTTTGTGTACAGAGAAAAAGCCATGGTGAGAGGCGCAGCCTGGGGACACCTGTGCTGAGGTCAGAGGTCGAGATGAGAGGTTACCCATCTTAACCCTTTGTTGCCTTTTCCATAGGAAGGCTCCATAACCAATGGCGTAGACAGGGTCAATGTTCATGTCCGTCAGTTTATTGAAGAGGTTGACCAGGTTTATTGTGTTAAAAGCAGAACTGAAGTCAATGAAAAGGATCGAGCATAGCTGTTAGGAGACTCAAGGTGCTGTAAGATGTGGTAGAGGGCTAGGAGTTGACGGCATCCTCAACAGACCTGTTGTCACGGTAAGCAAATTGATGAGGGTCAAGCAGGGGGTAGTGGATGCCTTCAGATGATTGAGGATGATGCGTTCAAGCGACTTCATGACCCGCGGATGTTAGAGGCGATTGGTCTGTAGTCGTTGAGACATGAATCTTTGATGATTTTGGGACAGGGATTATGGATGAAACCTTGAAACATAGTGGAGACTGTACAGTGGCGGAGGGGCGTATTAAAGATGGAGGTGAATATTGGGGCCAGTTGAGCTGCGCAGTACTTAAGAACAGCAGGGGTGATCCCGTCTGGGCCAGCTGCTTTCCTCTTGTTATTTTTCTTAAAAGATGTTCCTGACCTCTTCCTCCTGGATGTGAAATGAGGGGTATGGGAGGATAGGGGGGACTGGGGACTGTTCAAACCTCCCATAGAACTCATTGAGTGTGTTTGGAAGGTCCATATCAATGTCAGATGAAATGGAGGGTTTTTTTGTAATCAGTCATGTCCTTTAGTTTTTCCATACATATCGGGTGTTGTTTGATGTGATCTGATGTTCCAGCTTTATTGCATAGTTTGATTTAGCTTTCCTGATTGCAGACCTCAATTGATATTTGGCAGTGGTGTATGTCTCCTTGTCTCCGCTGAGGAAAGCAGAGTTCTTTTTCTTACGTTATGAGTAAGATATCTTTTTGTAAACCAAGGTTTGTTATTACTGTATGCCTCCACAGTTTTGTTGGGATACACAGATCCACGCGAAGTTGATGTATGGCGTCACCACGTCCGTGGGCACGTCGAGGCAGTTCTCACCTGCTGAATACATCCCAATCAGTGCATTCAAAGCAGCCTCTCAAAGTCTCAACGGCTGCCTTGGACCAGGACTTAACTGTTTGGATGTGGAGTTTGTGGATTTAAGTTTTTGTTTGTACTTCGGGATGAGAGCAGCATGGCGTGGTCGGACGTTCAGGCGGAGCCCTCGGGAAAGCTCGATAAGCATCGCTGATGGTGGCGTAGCAATGGTCCAGTGTGTTCGTGCCTCTGCTAGGACATGTGACCTGTTGAATATAGTTAGGAGTTCAGTGGACAAGTTGGTGTGATTAAAGTCACCGAGCACAATAATTACTGCATCGGGATGAGAGTTTTCAACGGTTGATATGTAGGTTGCAAGCTCCCGTGATGGCGAAGTTGGCATTAGCCGATGGCGGGATGTAGCCAATCAGTATAACGAGGCAAATTCTCTCGGGAGGTAGGAGGGTCTGCATTTCACGCTGATGTATTCCAATTGTGGTGAACAAGTAGTGTTTAATACAGTCGTGTTGCTACACCAGCGTTGGTTAATCAAGAAACAAATTTCACCACCTTTAGTTTTTGTAGATAGCTTGACTGACCTGTCGACCGCGGTAGAGTGAGAAGCCGGGTTGGGGTTATCGCCTGGTCTGTACGCTGTGGTCGACCAGGTCTCGGTCAGGCAGATGGCAGAACAGTCTTTGTAATCCTTCTTATTTTGAAGAAGAAGGAAGAGTTCGTCAATTTTATTTCTGATAGATCTCACGTTTGTCAGCAGCAGAGCCGGTAAAGGTGGCGATGCGACCGCTTCCTGAACCTGGAAAGGGCGCCTTGGCTCGTCGCTTCCGCCTGTCTCGCTTGCGTCTCAGGAGGTCGGATATCCAGATGAGTTGTTCATGTCTAGAATTTCCGCAGGTAGCGATGAGATCATGGATGAAACAGTCGCTGCTGAGTTAGCTCTAAGGGATAGTAACTCCCAACGAGTGTATGTGAGAAGACATTCCGACTTTTTAACATAAAACATTGACAAAAGTGCAAGACATAGAAGCAGAGCTTGTACCGGGGCGAGCCTCACTTTATTTGTTGTTTTGTGTGTTCATGTTTTGCACTATGCTCGTCTATGACCGGTCAACCCTACTACAGCTATGAGATCGGGATCTTCGGGTATGTATAACTAAGCACGCTCCACTCCTATCCTGAGCTAATGTACTATGGTAGCTCAATGCTAGCCGCACCCCGGCTAACAATAAGCCCAGGCGGGGAGGGACTGAACAACAACTCCGACACTTGGAATCGCAGGGGATGAAGCCCGTGTAGCCAGCCGGTGCAATCGCCTCGTCGGGTGTACTCTCCTTGAGCCATGTCTCTCAGAAACACAGCACGGAGAAGTCCTGTAGAACCCTCTGCGCTGCAATCCAAGCATGAAGCTCGTCCATCTTGTTTCGCAGGAACTGAACATTTTCAAGCAGTATGACCGAAAGTGCTAACCTTCCACTTCTAACCAAGCACCGGAGACTCTGAGAACTCGAACCTGGGCAGTACATTACAGAAAATAATGAACTTTATCACAATATGATAATTTATTGAGAAGGACTAGTATGCTATGGTAGCTCAATGCGAGCCACACCCCAGCTAACGATAAGCCCAGGTTCGAGTTCTCAGAGTCTCCGGTGCTTGGTTAGAAGTGGAAGGTTAGCACTTTCGGTCATACTGCTTGAAAATGTTCAGTTCCTGCGAAACAAGATGGACGAGCTTCATGCTTGGATTTCAGCGCAGAGGGTTCTACAGGACTTCTCCGTGCTGTGTTTCTGAGAGACATGGCTCAAGGAGAGTACACCCGACGAGGCGATTGCACCGGCTGGCTACACGGGCTTCATCCCCTGCGATTCCAAGTGTCGGAGTTGTTGTTCAGTCCCTCCCCGCCTGGGCTTATTGTTAGCCAGGGTGCAGTTTAATAAACATTAAACTTTCATATATTTTATATTCATTACACACAACTGAAGTAGTTCAAGCCTTTTATTGTTTTCATATTGATGATTTTGGCAAAAAAGTAAAGAAAAACAAAAAATCCCTATCTCAAAAAATTAGCATATTTCATCCAACCAATAAAAAAGTCAACCTTCAAATAATTATGTTCAGTTATGCACTCAATACTTGGTTGGGAATCCTTTTACAGAAATGACTGCTTCAATGCAGTGTGGCATGGAGGAAATCAGCCTGTGGCACTGCTGAGGTGTTACGGAGGCCCAGGATGCTTTGATAGCGGCCTCAAGCTCATCCACAATGTTGGGTCTGGTGTCTCTCAACTTTCTCTTCACAATAACCCACAGATTCTCTATTCTCAGGTCAGGAGAGTTGGCAGGCCAATTGAGCACAGTAATACCATGGTCAGTAAACCATGTACCAGTGGTTTTGGCACTGTGAGCAGGTCCCAGGTTGTGCTGAAAAATGAAAATCTTCATCTCCATAAAGATTTTCAGCAGATGGAAGCATGAAGTGCTCCAAAATCTCTTGATAGCTAGCTGCATTGACCCTGCCCTTGATAAAATACAGTGGACCAACACCAGCAGTTGACATGGCACCACAGACCATCACTGACTGTGGGTACTTGACACTGGACTTCAAGCATTTTGGCATTTCCTTCTCCCCAGTCTTCCTCCAGACTTTGGCACCTTGATTTCTGAATGCCACAAAATTTGCTTTCATCCGAAAAAAGTACTTTGGACCACTGAGCAACAGTCCAGTGCTGCTTCTCTGTAACCGTGGTCAGGCGTTTCTGCTACTGTTTCTAGTTCAAAAGTAGCTTGACTTGGGGAATGCAGCACCTGGAGCCCAGTGAACTGCTTCCACAGGTCCCTCAAGGTCTGGAATCGGCCCTTCTCCACAATCTTCCTCAGGGTCCGCTCACCTCTTCTGGTTGTGCAGTCTTTTCTGCCACACTTTTTCCATCCCACAGACATCCCACTGAGGTGCCTTGATACAGCACTCTGGGAACAGCCTATTCGCTCAGAGATTTCTTTCTGTGTCTTACCCTCTTGCTTGAGGGTGTCAATGATGGCCTTGTGGACAACAGTCAGGTCAGCAGTCTTACCCATGATTGCGGTTTTGTGTAATGAACCAGGCTGGGAGTTTTCAAAAGCCTCAGGAATCTGCTGAGGTTGGAACTACCAGGCAGAAGGCCAAGAGGAAGACCAAAGAAGAGATTTATGGATGTGGTGAAGGAGGACATGAGGGTCATTGGAGTAAGAGAAGAAGATGCAGAGGACAGGGTGAGATGGAGGCAGATGGTTTGCTGTGGCGACCCCTGAAGGGAACAGCCGAAAGGAAAAGAAGAAGAAGAATACTGTATTCCATCTCCCTATTCCGTTTCTGCATGCGCAGAATATCAGTTCGCTTGAGTAGAATATCAGTGTTCAACATACCTTTTATCTCTGCTACGTTATTTGAAATTCCTCTTGTTAGAAGTGGAAGCTCGAAGAACTTTTTGAGGACTGAATGTAATTCATTGTTTAAAAATCACTTTTGGAGACTTTTAGCTGGTTTGCTTGAACGACAGCTGTGAATTTGACCAAAACGGCCAGGGTCGTGGTCAGCCTAAAGGGCTAGAACAGTGGTGACACAAAGAGTGCCTAGCAACAATGTTTCTCTTTTGAAATTCTCTCATTGGAAGTGGAAGTTCGAAGAACTTTTGGAGGACTGAGTGTGATTCTTTGTTTGAAATCACTTTTGGAGATTTCCAACTGGTTCTCTTGAACGGCAGCTGTGAATTTGACCAAAACGGCCGCGAGTCGTGGTCAGCCTAAAGGGCGAGAACAATGGCAACATGTGGTGTGTCCAGCAACAACTCCGAGGGGGTAGAGGCTCGTGAGGGAGCACTTGGCATTGTACAGAGTATGCCGTCAACTTTCAGAAGTGGAAAGAGAAGGAAATCCTCATGGGAAAGGAAAGAGCAACCAAATGTCGAGCACATTGCTGCCTCAGACAGAGAAATTGAATCGGGTGGTGAGAACCCTGATGATCTAGTTTCGGCCAAACCTCGAGGCGACAAGCCAGCGAGCAACAAGGAAGGCGCGGTCACTGCTGATAACCATCTCATGAAACTTTTAGATTTTATGGTGAAAAATCAAGTGATCCAGACTGCAGCTATGCAGAAAATGGAAAAGACGTTAGAAAATGTTGGTAGGAATTTGACCACTTTTCACTGTGACGGAAACTCACGGCCATCTCCGATCCTGCCCACTTCCGATTGTGTACCAGGCGGAAGTAAACTAACAGTGGCGGAAGACAACGCCACTTCGGATACAGATGAGGAGGACGGCGCTGAATTTGATACATTAGAGTTAAGGTATGTGGAATGATAGTAAAATCGGTGACCCAGATACAGAAGACTCCGATGCCTTGTTCATGTCCTCATTAATGAATGAATTCGCAGATTTCTTTGGTGACAATGAAAAGACTTCAGACGGTATAAAACCGGTGTTAGCGAAGTCGATTGGGGATGGACTGGCCAAAGCGCCAGATTTCACAAAGTTGAAGGTCCTAATGGACAAATATTTTCGTCTCAAGAATTGTGAAGGCTTAGTGGTGGTGAAAGTAAATGAAGAAATCTGGCACGAGGCGAAAGCATAAAGCAAAACAAGAGACATAAAAATGTAACATGGGCAAGGCTTACTGATTAAATCCATGATCCCTATCATTCAAGTTGCTGACTTGCTGATGACAAGCGTTCGTGGTATAGTGTTGAGCATAGCTGCCTTCCAAGCAGTTGACCCGGGTTTGTTTCCCGGCCAACGCACCAGGGCTCAGACTGCTGACAGATGCACAAGTAGACATGAATGTGAAAAGGCGCGATATATTTAAGCAGTACTGTACTTGACTGGGCCATATAAGAGCCTTTGTACTTCTGGTATGATCACCACCAGTGAGTATTTGTTTGGCACTAAGCTGTATAAGAAAATAAAGGACATTGAAGACTCTGAACAGATGGGAAAGAAAGTTTTTGTGTCTGACAGACCAACAAATCGTCAGGAAAAGCCACGGTTTCATCCATATAACAACAGTGGCTCTGGAGGTTCGCGCCAACAAACATTTTAAGACCACAGCTACACAGCTAAGCAAGGTCAAGGTGGTAGAAAAGGACAGAACACTTTTTTCCAGAAGTGTCAGAGGGACGAAGGGTTCTGCGAGCAAAGGCAGAATTGTCAAAAAGGTAACTAAGTGAGGCACATACCTGAGGAGTTTTTTGTGATAAACACTCCTGAAAACTTTTATGCTGCGAAAGTGCAACATTTTGCGAGTAAATGGGCTGACATTTCATCTGATCCTTGGATGTTATCTAATATTGAGGGTGTAGATATAGATTTTACTACAACACCATCCGAGCAGACTATACCTAATGCTTTTAAGTTTACAGAGAATGAGTGCATGCTCATTACAGAAGAACTTTCCCATATTTATGACAAAGGTATCACAGAGGCATGTGAACATGTAGTAGATGTGGAATTTATATCAAATATATTTTCTTGCATCAAGACAAATGGTTCCTTGAGAATCAATTTGAACCTCAAAACATTGAACGACAATATTGACACCTGCCAATTTAAAATTGATACTTTCAGGTCTGCCATTTTCTGGTGAGAAAAGGGCTGCTATTTTGCCTCTGTAGATTTAAAGGCGCCTACTTTAGTTTTCCAGTAAGACATGAAGAAAGTAAATATTTGAGATTTGTCTGGAATGAAACTTTATTTCAATTTTCTTGTCTTCCAAATGGGCTTGCATCTGCACCTAGACTCTTTACTGAGCTGATGAAATCAGTTTCCATCGCTTAGAAGTCAGGGGTTTCCAAACACCTCCTACATTGACGACTCTCTTTTGATTAGTTTGACAAAACAACACGAAGGAAAATGTGGCAACTAGAGTGAAACATCTTGACAGTTTAGGTTTTACTGTACATCCTGATAAGTCTGCTCTTACCCCAGCTAAAGAAATTACATACCTTGGATTTATTATCAACAGTGAGAGCATGACTGTTATATTGACGGAGAATAAGAAGAGCAAAATTGTTCAAAAATGTTTGGAATTACTAAATGGCGAACGGGTCACCATCAGAGATTTGGCTGTTTTGATTGGTCAATTTAATGTGGCTGTACAAGGAATGAAACATGCCCCTGTTTTCTCCAAACGAGATGAAACTCTCAAAAATCATAGCTTGAAATTAGCTAAAGGCAATTTTGACTCGACAGTGTTGCTTGATTCAGATTGTGTGAATGCTTTGACTTTGACTTGGTGAATAAACAATATAGGCAATTGCCCCAAACCAATTCATGTTCCTCAGCCAGACGTGGTAGTTAAGACTGATGCATCAAAAACTGGTTGGGAAGGAGTGAAAGACTGATCAAACTAGTATTAGGGGTTTATGGTCTGCTGAAGAAAGTGAACTTCATATCAATATTTTGGAACTAAAGGCAGCCTTCTTCTGTGTACAAACCTTCTTTTAATCCCAGACAAGATATTCATATCAGGCTAGTGTTAGATAATACAACAGCGTTGTCATATATTAAACATATGGGTGGGATGAAGGTTGGATGTAACAATGCCACTAGGGAACTGGGGCTATGGGCCACTGACAGGAATATTTGGTTGGCAGCTGCTCATTTGCCTGGGCTGCGTAATTATGAAGCAGATGAGTTTTCAAGCAAGTTCCCAGATGACAAAGAATGGCACTTAAATGAACAGGCGTTTATACAAATGTGTCATGTGTTTGGGAAGCTGGTTAGAGAATTTTTTGCTTCCAGATTAAATACACAATTGAACAGGTACATATCTTGGTACCCTGACCTGATGCAGAAGCTGGTGATGCTTTTTCTGTGTTTTGGGGAAATTCTTATGACTATATATTTTGCCCTTTCAGTATGATTGGCAGAGTTCTGCACAAAGTAATTAACAAAGAGGCAGAAGTGCTCATGGTGGCACTGATATGGACAACTCAATTATGGTTTACGAAGTTACTGGAATTGTCAACAGACTGTCCAAGATCGTTGCCAAAATCTCAATCCCTGTTACGACTCCTCAATCGGCCACAGTTTCGACATCCACTTCACAAGAAACTCAAACGAGCAGCATTCAGGCTGTCAGAGAAGGCTTGGAAAGTCGGGGCCTTTCACCATCAGTTACAAACATTATCTTGCATTCATGGAGACATGCGACACATCATATGGGACATAGTATTACCAAAAGTGGTTATGTTTTTGCATTGCAAGGGGTGTTGATCCCCTTTCACCACCTTTGGGTGAGGCTTTGCATTTATGGTCAGTGTTATATGACTCTGGTTTTTGGATACTCTGCAATTAATACAGCTAGATCAACTTTATCTAATTTCTCACTTGGAAGGTACAGCATGTGTTGTTGTATTTGAGAGATCAATTGACGTGTGAATTGTTAAAAGGATTGACACTTAAGTTACCCATGCTTATTCTGCTTTTATCAGGGCATAGACTTCAGGCCCTCCATCTTATTGACATTAGAAATGTACATATTTCTGATGACTGTGAAAAAATTAGACTAGAATTGGGGATCTCCTCAAACAGACTCAAACTGGTTTTCACCAAGGTGAACTCTCTCTCTCCAGAGCTATACGCCTGCTCAGAGACTGGGCATTGTGAGTGTGATGAAGCTATATCTGGATATGACTCGCGACCTCAGAGGAGACGAGACAGCTTTGTTCATAAGCATTACTAGGCCTCACAAATGAGTGAGTAAAGACACTATAAGTAGATGGATAAAGCTTGTTCTCAAAAGTGCAGTTATTGATATGTCAATATTCAAACCACACAGTGTAAGATCAGCCTCTACTAGTGCAGCATTAGCTTTCAATGTGCCAATTCACACGGTTCTGCGGACAGCAGGTTGGAGCAGTGAATGCGTGGAATTACAATCATATATCAACTTACAGGTAAGTCTCATTGTGTAATGAATGAGTAAGACTACCTATAGAATGTGTTTAAGAAGAATATTTTAGCGTATGTAATAGATACACAGTATTTTACTTCCGGTTGCTCATTCGCGCATGTAATATGATACATGGGGTTTTACTTCCGGGTACAGAACTCGCGAATTATCTTCATTAGCGGGAGGGGCCGGAACCGAACCCCCGCGAATATCGAGGGCCTACTGTATTTGAAGTAGGACTCCTGATATTGTCTGTAAAATACAGCTTTCTTTTTCTTTGAAGTCGTCGGCTCTTCTTTTGTCTCCTGACTGGCTCATTTACCCTTTCGCAAAGAAACTTTCCAAACACATTTGTGTTTTGTTCATTTTGCTAGCTTGGGGGTTTCAATTTAGCAGTAATTCTGGCCGGAGCAGCCCCTTTAAGACGGTAGTGGATGTAACATGTGACCGAGGCAATCATCTTGACATGAGTCAAGAGTGAATCATAGACGGATGCGGTGGAGAGAATCCGGTGATTTTTCAAAAAAAAAAAACATCCTTCAGAATCCTATAATAAATAAAACGGAAATAATACAAGGTATTACTGTGCTCAATTGGCCTGCCAACTCTCCTGACCTGAACCCCATAGAGAATCTGTGGGATATTGTGAAGAGAAAGTTGAGAGACACCAGACCCAACACTGTGAATGAGCTTAAGGCCGCTATCGAAGCATCCTGGGCCTCCGTAACACCTCAGCAGTGCCACAGGCTGATTGGCTCCATGCCACGCCGCATTGAAGCAGTCATTTCTGCAAAAGGATTCCCGACCAAGTATTGAGTGCATAACTGAACATAATTATTTGAAGATTGACTTTTTGTTTTGTATTAAAAGCACTTTTTTATTGGTCAGATGAAATATGCTAATTTTTTGAGATAGGAATTTTGGGTTTTCATGAGCTGTCTTTTTATTTTTTTAATATCAATATGTCAATATGTTTATAATTAACAAGATGTTTATGAATTACAATAAATGTAAAAATTAACATATGTTAATTATGTCATAATATCAATAATATCAAATAATGTTATTTGCACCTTCAATAAATCATTTCAGACTAAAAACCAGGCACAATGCAGCTGTGAGGGGGTGGGGGAACACAAGCCAGTGTCCACCCACACGCTGGTCCCAAGCCCAGATAAATGCAGAGGGTTGCATCAGGAAGGGCATCCAGCGTAAAACCAATGCCACATAAAACATGCGAATCAAAAATACGAACCCCGTACCAGATCGGTCAAGGCCCTGGTTAACAACGACCGTCATCAGTGCTGTTAACCAACAGGGTGTTGGTGGAAATTAGACGACTGTTCGTCGAAGAACGAGAGGTCGAAGAAGGAGAGATGGGAGGCGAGTCCATAGGCAGAAAGAGGAGAGGAAAGGCATGAGTCTAGGTCTGAGAGTAGAGACTTTGAATGATGGAACTATGACAGGAAAAGGTAGAGAGCTGGATAACATGATGCAGAAAAGGAAGGTGGGTATACTGTGTGTTCAGGAGACCAGGTGGAAAGGTAGCAAGGCTAGAAGCTTAGGAGCAGGTTTAAGCTGTTTTATCATGGTGTGGATGGGAAGAGAAATTGAGTTGGCGTCATCTTGATGCAGGGGTTTGTCAGGAATGTTCTAGAAGTGAAAAGAGTGTCAGACAGAGTGATGAGTCTCAAGTTAGAAATTGAAATGTGATGTTCAATGTTGTTAGTGCTTATGCCCCACAGGCAGGATGTGAGCTAGAAGAGAATGAGTGATTCTGGAGTGAGTTAGATGAAGTGATGCAGAGTACCCCCAGAGGTGAAAGAGTGGTCATTGGGGCAGATTTCAATGGACATGTTGGTGCAGGCAACAGAGGGGACGAGGAAGGGATGGGCAGGTTTGGTATCAAGGATAGGAACACAGAAGGGCAGATGTTGAAAGATTTTGCAAAAAGGATGGGAATGGCTGTGGTAAATACTTTCTTCCAGAAGAGACAAGAGCATAGGGTAGGTAGGAGCACACAGGTAGACTACATCTTGTGTAGACGATGTAATTTGAAGGAAATCAGTGATTGCAAAGTAGTAGTGGGTGAGAGTGTTACCAAACAGCATAGGATGATGGTGTGCAGGATGATGCTGATGGTAAGGAAGGCGAAGAAACAAAGGCAGAGCAGAAGACAAAGTGGTGGATGGTGAAAAAGGAAGAGTATCGCGTTGTCTTCAAGGAGGAGTTGAAACAGACTTTGGGTGGTCAGGGAGTGCTTCCGGATGACTGGACAACTCGTCATCGGCAGCCGTACGTCTCGAGAGATGATGGTGTAGTGCTATGGTAGGCATTTGCGAGAGTGACTGTAAAGGCACACCCTAGAGTGACAGTTTCTTAAACAATTACTGCATACAAAAGGGCTTTGAGGTGCCATGGGGGATGCCCTTTCTTTCCTCTTTGCTCTTTTCTCAGATAGCTTGTTTATTCTGTTACTTTCAGCTTTGTTGACCCCCTCGTTGACAGTTGTCTTCCAGAGCTGGGGTATTTCAGCAGTGCCTTCCCAGGTGTTCATGTCGATGCCAGATAATTTCATGTCCCACTTGCACACGTCCTTGTATTGAAGCTGTGGTCTTCCTGTGCGGCGGGAGCCCTCACTCGGCTCTCCATGAAACATGTCTTTAGGGATGCGCCCCTCGTCCATTCACCGTTCGTGACCCAACCACCTAAGTCGTCTCTGGCAAAGCAGTGCGAGCAGACTTGGCATGCCAGCACGCTGTAGCACCTCAGTGTTGGTTACTTTGTCTTGCCATTTTATATGGAGCAGACGCCTGAGACAGCGGAGGTGGAAACTGTTGAGCCGCTTTTCCTGACCAGCATACGTGGACCAGGCCTCATTGCCATAAAGGAGTGTGCTGAGTACACAGGCCTGGTAGACACATAGCTTGGTGTTCTCCGTTAGCTGGGTGTTACTCCATACACGCTTGTTCAGTTTGGACATCACTGCGGTGGCTTTCCCGATTCTGCATGAGATCTCTGTGTCAAGAGAGAGTGTTGGTGATAGTGGATCCCAGGTAGGTGAAGGAGTCCACGACCTCAAGCTGCGTGTTATTTATGCTGATGTTTGGGACTGTGTTTGTGTGTTTGTGTCCTGGGCCAGGATGTTTGTCTTCTTCAGGCTGATGGTCAGTCCGAATTCAATACAGGCATGGGACAGGCGATTGACTAGCTCTTGAAGACCAGCCTCAGTGTGGGACGTCAGTACAGCGTCATCCGCGAACAGCATCTCACGGATGAGGACCTGCCTCATCTTCGTCTTAGCGCACAGTCGAGCTATGTTAAACAATTTTCCATCTGATATGGTGTGGATATGGATCCCTTCCTCACTGTCAGAGAAGGCATACTGAAGAAGCATCGACCACTGCTCACTGGGAAGGCTTCAGAAGTCCCACCATTGAAGCAGACTGTGCTGTGCATGCCCTCGTGAAAGGAGGTCACGATTTGGAGTAACCTTTGAAGACATCCAATCTTCTGTAGGAGGCTGAAGAGTCCGCTTCTGCTGACCAGGTCAAATGCTTTAGTCAGGTCTAAAGGTGTATATATAAAGGTAATGTACAGGGGCTTCTGCTGCTCCCGACACTTCTCTTGATGATGGTGATGTATGTTAGGTTGGACATTAAGGAGGTAGAAAATTATTTATACAGGTTGCCACAGCAGAGAAATAGAGATGGGAAGTACATGCAGCAAGTTAGTGATTAAAGACAGAGTGGGAAATGTATTGACTGATGACAGAAGCGTGCTGGGAAGATGGAAAGAGTACTTTGAAGAGCTGCTGAATGAGGAAAATGAGAGAGAAAAAAAGAGTAGAAGAGGTGACTGTTGAAGACCAGGAAGTAGCAAAGATTAGTAAGGGTAAAGAATGGAAAGGCAGTCTGTCCTGATGACATACCGGTGGAGGTATGGAAGTGTCTAGGAGCGGTAGCAGTAGATTTTATGACAAGAACATTCAACAAGGTCTTAGATAGCGAGAGGATGCCGGAAGAATGGAGAAGTGTGCTGGTGCCCATTTTTAAGAACAAGAGAGATGTGCAGAGTTGTGGCAACTACAGAGGGATAAAGTTGATGAGCCATACGATGAAGATATGGGAAAGAATAGTGGAAGCAAAACTAAAGGCAGAGGTCAGCATTTGTGAACAACAGTTTGGTTTCATGCCAAGGAAGAGCACCACAGATGCAGTGTTTGCTTTGAGGATGTTAATAGAGAAGTACAGAGAAGGCCAGAGGGAGCTGCATTGTGCCTTTGTGGATCTAGAGAAATCATATGACAGGGTGCGGACAGAGGAACTGTGGTATTGCATAAGGAATTCTCGAGTGGCAGAGAAGTATGTTCGAGTGGTGCAGGACATGTATGAGAGATGCAAGACAGTGGTACCACACCGGTGTGACAGAAGAGTTAAAGGTGGAGGTGAAACTGCCTCAAGGTTGAAAGAAGAGTTTTTGGAGACAAGGTCAGAGAGGCTAGATTAAGATGGTTTGGACATGTACAGAGGAGGGATAGTGAGTATATTGGTAGTAGGATGCTGAGGTTGGAACTACCAGGCAGATGGCCTAGAGGAAGGCCAAAGAGAAGATTTATGGATGTGGTGAGGGACAACATGAAGGTAGTTGGTGTAAGAGAAGAAGATGCAGAGGATGGGGTGAGATGATGGCAGATGATTCGCTGTCGCAACCCCTGAAGGGAACAGCCGAAAGGAAAAGAAGAAGACTAAAAACCATGCACACAAGTCCAAACCAAAGTGATTAGAACTTCAAAACGTTATTACATGTACAGGAAAACAGAAAAAATAGAGTGAACGAACTGGAATAATTTAATAAATTGAAAAAAAAAAACCAAGTCTCACAGGTCACAGGTGGAGTTTGAGTCCTCTAAGTCAGAGGTCCCCAACCTTTTTATCAACGCTTGACAATTTTACCGCATTCTGGGGTGGAGCTTGCTTATATTGTAAATATAATTCCCCACCCTTTCCCAGAGTCAACTGAGATGTGCGCCAGCCTCCCTAATCAGGATTAAGCATTACATTTTTAATTGAGATCAAACTCTTCTTTAAAAAAACAAAAACAAAAAAAACCCAGAGGGGATGGTGCACCAGCTGGGAGAATGAAGGCTCAGTCTCACCCGAAATCCCCACTATTGTTTAAAACATGTCCAACTCACCTTTGTTCATGTATCAACCCCTTGTCGGTTACATTTTAGCGCTCAAATGACCGACATGTAATTGAGAGACTATCATCATCATCATCATCATCTTCCACTAAGTCCGGGGTCGGGTTGCGGGGGCAACAACCTAAGCGAAGAGGTCCAGACATCCCTCTCCCCAGCCACTTCCTCCATCTCTCCCGGGGAACACCGAGGCGGTTCCAGACAAGCTGAGAGACATTGTCCTTCCAGAATGTTCCAGGTCGACCCCAGGGTCTCTTCCCGGTTGGACATGCCCGAAACACCACACCAGGGAGGCATCCGGGAGGCATTCTGACCAGATGCCCGAGCCTCCTCAACTGACCCCTCTCAATGTGGAGGAGCAGCGGATCTCGTCCGAGCTCTCCACGGATGGTAAAGCTTCTCACTGGTAGAGCCTCGACTGCAGCACGTTTGGCCTGCCGGTACCTGTTTGCTGCCTCGGGAGTCCCACAGGCTAATAAAACATGATAGGCCTCCTTCTTTAGCCAGACGACCCCCTTCACCGCAGGTGTCCACCACCGGGTTCGGGGATTACCACCACGACACGCACCCACGACCTTACGGCCACAGCTATGGGCTGCCGTCTCAGCAATGGAGGCACAAAACATGGCCCATTCGGATTCCATGTCTCCCACCTCCTCCGGGATGTGGTTGTAGCTCTGCCGTAGGTGGGAGTTAAAGACCTCTCGTACAGGGGACTCCGCCAAACATTCCCAGCAGACCCTGATTACACGCTTGGGCCTGCCAGGTCTGGAAGGCAGCCTCCCGCACCAACTCACCACCAGGTAATGATTGGGAGACAGCTCAGTTCCTCTCTTCACCCGAGTGTCCAGAACATATGGTCGCAAGTCCAATGACACGACGACAAAGTCAATCATCGATTTGCCACCTAGGGTGTCCTGGTGCCAAGTGCACTTATGGGCACACATATGTTCAGACATGGTGTTCGTGATAGACAAACTGTGACGATCACAGAAGTCCAACAACAAAACACCATTCGGGTTCAGACTGGAGAGGCCGTACCTACCGATCATACCTTTCCATGTAACACTATTGTTGCTGACATGGGCATTGAAGTCTCCCAAGACAACGATTGAGTCTCCCGAGGGAGCGTTCCCCATACACCCCCCCCAAAGACTCCAAAAAGGGTGCGTACTCTGAACTATCATTTGGTGAATAAGCACAAATAACAGTCAGGACCCATCCCCCCCGCCCGAAGATGGAGGGAAGCTGCCCTTTCGTCAACTGGGGAGAACCCCAACATTTGGGCACCGAGACGGGGGGCAACAAGAATACTTACACCTCGGCACCTCTCCCCATGAGCAACTCCAGAATAGAATAAGGTCCATCCTCTCTTGAGATAGACGGTTCCAGAGCCCAAGCTATGCATTGAGGTGAGCCCGACTATATCTAGTCGGTATCTGTCCACCTCGCGCAAAAGATCAGGCTCCTTCCCCGCCAGAGAGGTGACATTCCATGTCCCGAGAGGCAGAGTAAGTAGCCGAGGATCGGTCCGACAGAACCCATGCCTTCAGCTGCCACCCAACTCACACTGCGCCCGATCCTCTGACAGGTGGTGAGTCCATGGGAGGGTGGACCCATGTCTCCTTTTTGGCTCTGCCCGGCAGGCTCCATGGGCCAAAGCCCAACCACTAGGTGCTCACCTTCAAGCCCCTCCCCCGGGCCTGGCTCCAGGAGGGAACCCCGGTCACCTGCATCTGGGCAAGGGAGACTGCTTCCTGTGATCTCTCTTAGATGTCATTGGGGTCTTTTGAATCGCACTTCGTCTGGACCTTCACCCAGGACCTGTTTGCCTTGGATGACCCTTCCAGGGACATTATGCCGCTGACAACAGAGCTCCTAGGATCATTAGGTCACGTAAACCCCTCCACCACGATCAGGTGGCGATTCATGGAGGGGGGGAACCGAGAGAATCCGGTCATTTTCAAAATAAAAGTTTTTTCAAAAATAAAAATTGTTCACACTAAGATAATAAATAAAACAGAAATAAATGATTATTTCTTGTGTGGCCCGGTACCAATTAATCCACGGACCGGTACCGGTCTGCGACCCGGGGGTTGGGGACCACTGCTCCAAGTCATTACAACACTGCCTGAGCACACTGGAAAGGTGGGCTCACTTCCACTTGTCTCTCTAACCACAGGGGTGGTTAAAGGCGTCGATGTGCATGTAACCGGAGGACAAATGACTGGTCTGCTGGGTTGTGGTTGCTGCAGATGACATTGATTGTTGTGGGCACGGTGGACCTGACAGCTGCGTGGTCCACGGCGTCGGTGGGGACGGCCAGTATAGCTGCTGGTGTTACAGGTGGTGCAGAGGTGGTGTTGCTGCGAATGCTGCTGAGGAGGCTGGAGCTGCTGCGACCGCTGCTGTGTAGGAGGTGGTTGTTCCTGTGGCTGCACCTCCAAGGCTTCAGCTCTGTCCAAGCCTTCATTCAGCAGTTCTTGGATTTTCAATTTGGCATGCCTGTACAAAGATTTATGTAGGGGCAGTGGTGGTCTAGTGGTATAGGGCACTGGATCGCTGATCCAAAGGTTGGGGGTTTGAGTCCCACTCTCCACAAGGTTGTCACTGTCCCCCCCAGTGCAACAAACTGGGTTATCAAAGGTGGGCCATGTCTCTCACTGTCTATGGTGAGAGGCATGTAAAAGAACCATTGCTGACTTTCGTAAAGAGTAGGCTGCAAAGTCGTCAGCATGTTTCTGTCCCTTGCTAAAAAGGGTTGTGACAGGAAGGGCATCCGACGTAAAAACCTCTGCCAAATCAAATGTGCGAATCAGATGATTCGCTGTGGCGACTCCCGAGTAAAAGGGGGAAAAGCCGAAAGGAAGACAGACAGACATACAAAAATTTAGGTAGATTCTGCAGTACAGCTGCTGGCCAACTGGTGAAACTCACCCTCTGGGACTCATAGGCCAATCCGTACCTCTCTTCTCTTGTTCTCCAGCTGTCCGGCTACTGTCGTCAGGGCTGGACATTGGTGCCCAGACCTTGCCAAGGTTGACCTGGATGCTACAGTGGCAGGCGTTGTGTCGAGGGGGCTGACGGGTGTTGCCTTTTCTGCCAGCTGGAGGTCGATATGTCCACGGTTCTATGATTGCTCCAGCGTTTATGGCAGTGGAAATTCTCCAGCTGTGGTGGGGGGTGGAACCAACGGAGCCAGCTGCAGCAGCAATCTTTGCCTTGAGAGTACAGTCCTCCGCTGTACCTCCACAATATGTAAACATAGGAAGCTAAAGCTGTCGTATAACCACTGGTCCCTCTGCGACATGTTCAGGTCAGCTTGCCCAAGTTTCCAGATGCTTTTCCAGCCTCATCTGCATGCCGTACAATCATTGTTTCAGCCTAGAGCTTGGCCTGGTGTGCTTTGTCCGTCCAGGACCGGAGTTTCTTGTTGTACAAGCACTTGTTCGCCAGGATAAAGTCCACAATGGCCTGCTCCTCATCGTCGGTGAGCTTTATGTAGATGTGTGCCTTCTTGTTCTTAGCGGTGAAATCGGCGGAAGCGACATCCAGCTCGGTGTCGACCTCAGCTTCCTGAGAAGGCTCTTCAAGTGGGGTTTCCGGCATTGGAGACCATGGCCTCTTGGTGGATGTCTTGCGCTGGACTTTCTGCATTGTGGCATCTCTCGAAATGAATAGCTCTTTGTCTTGCACGCCTTATTTATAGTGGAAGTGACTTCCATGAATGTTCCGCAAGACGGAAGTGCTATCTGCAAACGTTCTGCATGTATTCCGCAAACGTTCTGCTTTGTTTTGTCTACGGTAATTACGCAGTGTTTCTCCATTGTTCCATATGTATTCCGCGCCTTCTGTGAGTATTCCGTAGGGATCCGTAGATGAACGCAAATGTTCCCAGGATGCTTTTGACCATTGAAAGAGGAAGAGAAGGCTTGCGGAACAGTCATGGAATACTTGCGGTATAAAAGGAAAGATCATGGACCATTTGCAGAAATGATGGAATGTTTGTGGAAGGACTTGCAGAACCAAAGGGAACACTGTCGTAAAATTTTTCCATGAACGTACTTTTGAACATGTTAAAAAGCACATTCGTGGAAGATTTTGGTCTGCCGGAAGTGGAGGAACAAATTCTGAATGATATGGACGGACAGGGAAGATCAGGGAATGACTGAGGAACGTTGGAGAATGTTTTCACTTTTGCTTCTGTGAGTCTGCCACGCTCAAGTGAAATGGGGGTATAAGAAGCAATGACTTTCATCAAGTTGAGGTATTGCGAACATGCTGGTCAATATGACCAGCTGGTCAGTATGAGCTTTCCAGGTCAGTGTTGGATGGAGAGTGGGACCAAGGATTTTGGATGTTTGTTGTATTTGATCTTTTTGCCCTTCACGATGCCCGTCATCGATTTGTGATAACAGTGTACAGTGGTGCCTCGGTACGCGACCATAATTCGTTCCCGATCGTAGTCACTGTTAAAGAAGCCCTGTCATTGCTAAGTGAAATCAGATGTGTATGTGTGTGCTTATCACTCCACCCGCATGTGACAGCTACCCCCTCTTCAGCACTGCATGCATAGAGAGAGTTAGTCACCAAAACCAGAGTCTCTCACAAAAGAGACCATAAAACACTAAAATAAAAACCACAGTACAGATAAAGCATAACAACAATAAAGATAAGAATTCACCTTTATGGTGGTGAGCAAGTTGGAATACGTAAATGTTGGGGAGCGAGAGAGGAAGCAAATCTCCTTCCATAACAGAGAGGAAGCATATCCCCTTCCATAACAGAGAGGGATAACAGAAGCATAACAGATTCAGGTGCATCAGCCAAAGGTGTTTTTTTTCTCTTGGTACTCTGTCATTCATGACTCTTCTTCAGCATGTCTCTTTCTTTTCTTGAACATTTCTAACATGGCTTGTTTCTGCCTTTTCAAAACCTGACTGAAATTGCTCATGATTTATCATTAAAGGTGTTCACAGTGATATACCCCCATTTCACTTGAGCCCAGAATGCAAGGATCATGACGGAAAGGCTCGGATCACCTTCTGAACCAGTGCAGACAGCAAAGGAAGACCTTCAGACAATTCACGGAATGTTCACGGAAAGGACAGATTGTTTGCAGAACAACCACGGCACTACTCCTTTTTAGAAGGAAGACCCACGGAATGATTGTGGAACAGGCAGAATGAAGGCGGAACGTTCACATTCAACACAGAATGACTGAGGAATGACTGAGCAACACCCGGCGTAACCACATTTTAACGAGGAAAAATTGACAAAGATCAAAGGATTTGCTCCTGATTCCGCTATAAATACGCGGAATGACCAAGGAAGCTCATTCTCTCATTCATACTATATGTTTATAATGTATAATATGTTTATAATCTACCATAAAGTTAAAATTTAACATATGTTTGTAATTTACCATATGTTTCCAATGTGCAATATGTTCATAATTTACAATAAATAAATTTAACATTTAACATATGTTAATATGTTCCTTTTATTTGCATCTCAGTCATTCCAGACTAAAAACCATGCACACAAATGTTTATGACATGAACAGGAAAACAGAAAAAATATAGGGAATGAACTGAATTTATAGTGGAAGTAACTTCCTTGAATGTTCCGCGAGTCTTCTGTTTTATCTGTACCCATTCTGCAAATGTTTCGCATGTATTCCGCAGAATATTGCAGTATTGCAGAATAAAAGGAACGATCATAGAACGTTTGCGGAAGGACTGGGGAACGTGCGGGAACACTGTCAGAAAGTTTTTATGTGAACGTGCTTTTAAACATGTTCAAAAGCACGTTTGTGGAAGATTTTCGCCTGACTGAAGAGGAGGAATCGTACGGAAGGACATGGAAGGTGACGGAATGACTGAGGAATGATTGAGGAACGTTGGAGGATGACTACAGTTTTGCTTCTGCGAGTCTGCTGTGCTCCAGGTAAATGGGGGTAATATAATATCAACAACTTCCGGACTTCCGGAAAGCACGAATTTCCCCTCCCTCTTGGTCTTGTTTTTTTCTTGTGCTTGTTTAGGCATCGACTTCTGGATTTTGGTCGACTTCCCGGACAAAAAAATCCCAGATACTTTGGTCAAATTCTCATTTGTTTGACCTCTAAAGTGTTCGAGTACCAAGGTACCACTGTACATAGTTTTTTCTCAGACATGGCCAGTTTCCATTTGTTGGACCTCCTTTCAATGTTCTCAATGGCCTGGTTGTTCTGTAATGACTTTTAAGGTCAAATAAAATCAACAAAATCAACCCCATCACAGGTTCAAAAGATCTACCACTGCCCTTACTGACAAATACACAATGGTATTTATTCCCCCGGCGGCACGGTGGCGTAGTGGTTAGCACGTCTGCCTCACAGCAAGAAGGCCTGGGTTCGATTCCCGGCCTGAGCGTTTCTGTGTGGAGTTTGCATGTTCTCCCCGTGCTTGGGTTTCCTCCGGGGTGCTCCGGTTTCCTCCTGCAATCCAAAGACGTGCACTGTAGGTTAATTGGCCATTCTAAATTGACCGTAGATTCTCTCCTGCAACGGCACTGGAACCCAGTCGTATCGGCACTTGCCTTTCCATTGGATCCTTCCTGTGGCGCCGAGACGGGGGACTTGCTGCTTGGGTAACAGCTTGTCCCTCGTTACTCCCTACCCAGGCTCTGCGCACTGGGGAGTATCACCAGCCAGAGCGCAGCCATAGTCCTTTCGGGACTGACGGAGGCCTACCATACCATACCATTTATTCCCCAATCATCACTCACAGTAAAAACAGTTTATGTACTTTTTTCCCCCACATGAATCTGGTACAGCTTGTGGAAAAGCCCGAGTTACTATGAACTGACACAAATTTTGTCTACAAATACTCTAATCTATATATCGGTACTACACATACATATTACATACTGTATTCTTGTATATAGTGTATTAGATGCTGTATTCTCAGAAATCTGGTCACACACTCTCTCCTGTGGTTGCACACAGATTGTACCCATCATGCACAATAAATACAGTTTGTGTATTTTTTTTTCCATGAATGTGATACAGCCTGCTGAAAAGCCCAGAGTTCCTATACACTGACAGAAACTTTGTCTCCAAATACTGTACTCTAATTTATATATATGTACGAAAAATATTTCAGACTGTATTCTCGTATATAATGTATTTCGAGTACTTCATCTACTAAAAATAATTTGAGCTACACATACATGAGCCACTACACTGAACGTAGGCTCTTGCATCCAAAAATGAAAAATGACAACTTTACAAAGTCAGATAGAGGAGGCCCAAAGCTGCAAAATGCATCAAAATACCTATTTGTCAATACCTTGAAAGCTGACCGAGCTATGCCATTTCTTGTGTCAGCATTCAACTAAAAATTTCAAAAGACATTTTAGAGAAAAATGAGCACAATGAGCACCCTTCTTCCAAGATCATTCGCCCTTAGCAACCAAATATTTTCATGCACCTCAGCCATATCAACGTTTAGAAAACATGTCGAAGAAAAGTTTTAGGAAAGGGTGATGAGCAATGATCCCCATTTTAATCTGGCACGCCCTTTTTAATCAGTCACCATGGTACCCCCAAAAATGAACAAAAAATGATTTTTTTTTCATTTCTGTTTATTCCGATAAGATCAGTATGTATATTTTCAACCATTATATAAAGGTTCAAATACCTTCAAATTATAGTGATTGGAAAAACAAAAACACTCTCAGGTTCAAAGAATCACACTGAAATTAAGAAAACTATAGATAAGAAAACTCTCTGATCTCTTTATACAAGTAAGCTTTATGAACTCTGCCCTCATCATCATTATCTTCATCTAATATTCTGCTCATCAGAAAGGATCACATCATCTTCACAAACACCACTCATGCATACTTTTATTAACTTATGCCTCTTCTTCATCAATATCAAAATCTTCATCAACACAGCTGGCATTATCGTCATCAGTTTGTTCATCTGTAAAAGGAATGAACCATTTAAGTATTTTTCAGTTAAGTTCATTTTCTGTAACCGCTTAATCCTAATTAGCGTCGCGGGGAGTCTGGCGCCCATCCCAGCCAACTTCAGGCGAGGGCAGAGTACACCTTGGACAGCTCGCCAGGCCATCGCAGGGCGGAAACACGCTGACAGCTTTGCAGCCTACCCTTGTCGAAAGTCAGCAATGGTTCTTTTATATGCCTCACATCATAGACATTGAGAGACATGGCCGGCCTTTGATAACCCAGTTAGCTGTACTGGGGGGACAGTGAGAACCCTGTGGGGACTCGAACCCCCAACCTTAAGATCAGCGCTCCTGTGCCCTATCCACTAGACCATCACTGCCCCTTATCAACTCATCATCATTTTCTGATAGCGCCATTCCTGGCTCATTGCTCCATTTATTCAGAGCATCCCATAGTTTTGCTGTAGCAGTTTCTAATGGTTCGATGGTTGTTGGACGTTTACCAAGAGAACACAGCAAAATATTTTCCTGTTTTTAAAGCATGGCAGAACACTCAAATGTGTTGTTACTGATGAACATTATAGACATTCCCCAGTGGCAGGGGGTCTTGAAGTTTTTACAGCCAGTAAACGGCTCATTTTACTGCTACAGACGGATCGAATAAAATTGGTAAGTTTGATCTACGACTACAGTCGTACACAGGGGCGGTTATTAGACGTGGGAAAAAAAAACAAAACAAAACACTGGGGTGGGGTGGCGCTTATTGGAGCAGAGCGCTTATGTTGAATATGGTGTATAGTATACTGTAAAGTATAGTGTATAGTATAGATCCTTTTATATACTGTGTGTGTCCCTCACTTTCCGTGGCTAATTGGGACGAGATCCCCATGCAACCATCGAAATCCATAAAGTAGGATCACCCCCTGTTGAAGTAATTGTACATATAGTTAAAACAGCTCAGCCTTGTATATAACCACAATGAACAAATGAATGCACAAAAACTGCTTTCCTAGTGTCTTTGCAGAAACCTCAACAGGATGACCCACTGACCACAAGAAGTCTTGTCTGGCTGCGTTTACTGGAAAGAATGTTCTGTCTGTGTTAATCATGCTTGTGCAAACACTTGTGTGACCTTTAAGATAAACAGTCACGTAGCTGGCTCATGTGTTGTTTCCCCCCTTCCCCTTAGGAGCCAGCCACTGCATGTAACCAGGAATCTCCCCTAAGGAAATAAAAGAGGCTCTCAACCAGACTGGGCTCAGAGTAGCTAGGTAACATGTAACTGTGTTCAGCCTGGTTGCTCTCCTCACATGAGTAAAAGGATTTACCTCTCTCTGTGTGTTCTTTCCTGTGTATTGTTTATAGTGTCTGTGTTTTGAACCTGATATCTCCCCCACCCCCGACTGACATATACATACATGTATCTGTGTCTATAATATCAATAAATGCTATAAATGCTTATAATAACAATTAAACATTGAAAAAATAACATAAGATGTAAATAAAATATAAAAAAGACACTCTCCAACTTATCAACATTCGTATTGCAAACATCTGGAGATACCAACGTTGAAAATGAATTTTTTTCTTTTTTGAAGAAAACGTAGAAATAGAAATGGAATACAATCTACAGAAAGATATATCATAAATATAAGTATGACAGACAGACATTTTATTCAATAAAAGGCCATTAGCCCAAAATACAGACAAAATTAATAAATTAAAACATGAACTGTTGTTGTAGACCAGTTGAATTTATGATTTTCTTAACATAGATAAGAAATGTGCATAGGTTTCGGATTGCATTAACATCAGTTGATGACATAATATTAATAAAACTGTGTTGTGATAAGGGGTACTTCAAATATTTACTTAATAATGAATTTTTTTTATACCTGTGTAGCCTTTACAATAAAGTATTACATGGATTTCATCTTCAATTTCATAGATATTGTTTTTCTCACATAAAGGACAAAATCTTAAATTATAAGGAACATTTTTATATCTACTAGTCTCAGTACAAAGTTTGAAAGTACCACATCGAAAATTTGCTAAACAGATTCTCAAATAAGGTGCTATATCTGAGTTTATGTATGTTTCAACATTTAGAAGGGACTTGAACAGTAAATAACTAGAGGACTTAGATGAATGCCAATTTTGGAGAGATTATCAGATAACCTCTGCTTAAAAACTGAAATAAAAATATCAACATCACCAATATCCTGTGATACCCAAGTGAAACCAAACCCCAGTCTAAACAAAATATTTTTAATATACGATGCCCATGTTGTGCATCCAGACTCATCGAATGCCTTCAGCATTAAATAGAACTGGTGAGGTAATCAAGAACTTGGAAGTCTTAAAAGTCTACCGCAAAATTTAATGGCCCTTATCATATCAGTAATTTGTAGGGGGAACCTGCCACATTCACCTAAAACCATATTATTACAACAATTTTTGCCAACTTTAAAGAAATATTTACAAGTTTTTATTTGTATTTGCTCAATAATTTTACAATAAGTGGTACCCCAAATTTCTGAACCATAACATAATATAGGTTTCACCATAGCATCAAATATTTTAAAAAGATCTACAAAAGCCAAAACCCCTGCTCTCTTTTGATATCTATGGATAGCCATAAGATAAATATAAGTATAAAATATGATTAAACGTTATCCTGATGTACACTTTATACAAGACTCCGGCAGAGGGGGTCGTGGCTGTGCAGACACACACAGATGCAACAATGAATCCAGTTTTGATGGAAGATTTTCGGTTGTTTTTTGTTTTGTGTTGGTTTAGGGTTTTAGGGGTTTTTTTTTTGCATAATTGACCTTGTTTTTGTGACATTTTCCTTGACTTTTCCTCCTCTTCTTCCATAATTTCCTTATTTTTTTATTTGATGAATATTTATTTTTTTTTTTAAAAATGCGATGCACTGAAGCCGCATTAATTGAAGCGCGAAGTAGCGAGGGATCCATACAATATATACATATATTATCCCTGTATATATTTGGAATATGTCATTGTTGAGTGAGATGCCCTTCCTGACACAACCCTTTAGCAAGGGACAGAAACACACTGACGGCTTTGCAGCCTTCACTTGACGAAAGTCAACAATGATTCTTCTACATGCCTCAGACCATAGATAGAGTAGTGGTGATCTTGGGGTAAGGCATCAATTCACCGATCCCAAGGTTATGGGGTTTAAGCCCGACTTACAACGGGTTAAAACATGATTAGAGTCATACCTAATTCAAAAAACTTCATCTTCCGTCAGCTTCAGCCCCTTATCAGACTGGCTTTCGAGCTTTGATACATTTCAAACACAAAATGAAGACAAAACAAAATCAACCCCCCCCCCCCCCATCACAGGTTCAAAAGATCTGCCACTGCCCTAACTGAAAAATGCACAACGGTATTTATTCCCCACCCATCATTTACAATAAATACAGTTTGTGTATTATATTTTTTACAGCCTGCTGAAAAGCTGGGCATTCCTAGACACTGACTCAAACTTGGTCTCCTTCTTCTTCTTCTTCTTCTTCTTTTTCTTTCGGCTGTTCCCTTCAAGGGTCGCCACAGCAAATGATCTGCCTCCATCTCTCCCTATCCTCTGCATGTTCTACTCTTACTCCAACGACTTTCATGTCCGCCTTCACCACATCCATAAATCTTCTCTTTGGTCTTCCTCTGGGCCTTCTGCCTGGTAGTTCCAACCTCAGCATCCTACGACCAATATACTCACTATCCCTCCTCTGTACATGTCCAAACCATCTCAATCTACCCTCTCTGACTTTGTCTCCAAAACATCTAACATGTGCTGTCCCTCTGATGTACTCGTTTCTGATCCTATCCATCCTCGTTACTCCCAAAGAGAACCTCAACATTTTCATCTCTGCTACCTCCAACTCTGACTCCTGTCTTTTCCCCAGGGCCACTGTCTCTAAACCATACAACATCGCTGGCCTCATCACCGTCTTGTACACTTTTCCCTTCATTCTTCCCGATACTCTGCTATCACAAATCACACCGGACACTTTTCTCCATCCTTTCCAACCTGCCTGCACGCGCTTCTTCACCTCTTTTCCACACTCTCCATTGCTCTGGATTGTTGAGCCTCAGTACTTAAAATCCTCCACCTTCTTTATCTCTGCCCCCTGTAACCTCACCGTTCCTCTTGGGTCCTTGTCGTTAACACACATGTATTCTGTCTTACTGAGACTAACCTTCATTCCCCTCCTTTCCAGGGCATACCTCCACCTCTCTAGATTTTCCTCCACTTGTTCTCTGCTCTCACTACAGATCACGATGTCATCTGCAAACATCATCGTCCATGGAGATTCTTGTCTAACCTCATCTGTCAGCTTGTCCATCACCATAGCAAACAAAAAGGGGCTGAGAGCTGACCCTTGATGCAGTCCCACCTCCACCTTGAACTCTTCTGTCACACCGACAGCACACCTCACCACTGTCTTACATCTCTCATACATGTCCTGCACCACTCTAACATACTTCTCCGCCACTCCAGATACTTCTCTTCATACAGACTTCCTCATGGAATACGACAGTTCCTCTCTTGGCACCCTGTCATATTCTTTTTTCCAAATTTACAAAGGCACAATGCAGTTCCCTCTGACCTTCTCTTTACTTCTATATTAACATCCTCAAAGCAAACACTGCATCTGTGGTGCTCTCTTGGCATGAAACCAAACCTTTGTTCACAAATGCTGACCTCTGCCCTTAGTCTAGCTTCCACTATTCTTTCCCATAACTTCATCGTATGGCTCATCAACTTTATCCCTCTGTAGTTGCAGCAACTCTGCACCTTGTTCTTAAAAATAGGAACCAGCACACTTCTCCTCCACTCCTCCGGCATTTGTACACTCTCTCGTACCTTGTTGAATGTTGTGGTCAGAAAATCTACTGCTGCCTCTCCTAGACACTTCAATACCTCCACAGGTATATCATCCGGACCAACTGCCTTTCAATTCTTCATCCTCTTCAATGCCCTCCTCACTTCACCCTTTTTGATCTTTGCTACATCCTGCTCCTCATTGGTCACCTCTTCTCCTCTTTTTTTCTCCCTCATTTTCCGCATTCATCAGCTCTTCAAAATACTTTTTCCATCTTCCCAGCACACTTCTGTCATCAGTCAATACATTTCCCTCACTCTTCTGGACTTGAGAATCAGTAAAAGACATGTTTTTTTACTAATGTCTCAAACTTTAGACATTAAAGTCTACTTTACTTGCTTCACGTCCTTCCCATCTCGATTTCTTTGCTGTGCCAACCTGCATAGATCATTTTCTCCCACTTCACTGTCCAACCTATCATACAAGTCATCATACGCGCTCTGTTTGGCCTTAGCAACTGCTACTTTCGCCTTACGCTGTGTCTCCCTATACTCTGGTTTACTCTCTTCAGTCCTCTCAATGTCCCACTTCTTCTTAGCTAACCTCTTCTATTGTACACACTCCTGCACTTCCTCATTCCACCACCAAGTCTCCTTATCTACTTTCCTTCCAGAGGACACACTAAGGACTCTCCTCCCTGTGTCCCTGATCACACTTGCTGTGGTAGTCCTGTCATTTGGAAGCGCTTCCTGGCCACCCAAAGCCTGTTTCAACTCCCCTTTGAAGACGACACTCTTCACTTTTAAACTTCCACCACTTTGTCTTCTGCTCTGCCTTTGTCTTCTGCTCGGCCTTTCTTACCATCAGTGTCATCCTGCACACCACCATCCTATTCTGTTTGGCAACACTCTCACCCACTTCTACTTTGCAGTCACTGACTCCCTCCAAATTACATCGCCGACACAAGATGTACACCTGTGTTCTCTGACCTCCGCTTTTATGTCACCCTATGCTCCTGTTGCTTCTTGTCATCGTCGTCATCGGCAGCCGAACATCTCCAGAGACAATGGTGTAGCACTATTGTAGGCATTTGCGGTAGTGACTGTAGAAGCCCACCCTAGAGTGACAGTTTCTAAAACAATTATTGCATATAAAAGGGCTTTGAGGATCCATGGGGGCTATCCTTTCTTTCCTCTTTGCTCTTTTCTCAGCTAGCTTGTTTATTCTGTTAGTTTCAGCTTTGTTGATCCCCTCGTTGACAGCGGTCTTCCAGAGCTGGCGTGTTTAAGCAGTGCCTTCCCTTTGTTGATGTCGATGCCAGATAATTTCATGTCTCGCTTGTACACGTCCAAGCTGTGGTCTTCCTGTGCGGCGGGAGCCCTCACTCAGCTCTCCATACAACATGTCTTTAAATATGCGCCCCTCATCCATTCGTCGTATGTGACCAAACCACCTAAGTCGTCTCTGGCAAAGCAGTGCGAGCAGACTTGACATGCCAGCACGCTGTAGTACCTCGATGTTGGTTACTCTGTCTTGCCATTTTATATGGAGCAGATGCCCGAGACAGCGAAGGTGAAAGCTGTTGAGCCGCTTTTCCTGACCAGCGTACGTGGACCAGGCCTCACTGCCATAAAGGAGTGTGCTGAGTACACAGGCCTGGTAGACACGTAGCTTGGTATTCTCCGTTAGCTGGGTGTTACTCCATACATGCTTGTTCAGTTTGGACATCACTGCGGCGGCTTTCCCGATTCTGCATGAGATCTCCGTGTCAAGAGAGAGTGTTGGTGATAGTGGATCCCAGGTAGGTGAAGGAGCCCACGACCTCAAGCTGCGTGTTTATTTATGTTGATGTTTAGGACTGTGTTTGTGCCCTGGGCCAGGATGTTTGTCTTCTTCAAACTGATGGTCAGTCTGAATTCATTACAGGCATGGGACAGGCAATTGACTAGGTCTTGAAGACCAGCCTCGGTGTGGGACGTCAGTGCAGCGTCATCCGCGAACAGCATCTCGCGTCATCTTCGTCTTAGCGCGCAGTCGAGCTATGTTAAACAATTTTCCATCTGATTTGGTGTGGATATGGATCCCGTCCTCACTGTCAGAGAAGGCATACTGAAGAAGCATCGAGAAGAATATCCCAAAGAGTGTCGGAGCTAGGACGCAGCCTTGCTTCACACCACTGCTCACTGGGAAAGCTGCAGAAGTCCCACCATTGAAGCAGACTGTGCTGTGCATGTCCTCAGGAAAGGAGGTATTAAAGGCACGATTTGGAGTAACCTTTGAGGACATCCAATCTTCTGCAGAAGGCTGAAGAGTCCGCTTCTGCTGACCAGGTCAAAGGCTTGAGTCAGGTCGTTGCAACTGACGAAGTGAGAAGATCATATCGACTGTGGATCGGCCTGCCCTGAAACCACACTGCGATTCTGGGTACACCCGGGAAGCAAGAATCTGAAGGCGAGTAAGGACAACACGAGCAAAGACTTTCCCTATGATGCTTAAGGAGGGAGATGCCACGGTAGCTGTTACAATCACATCGGTCGCCCTTGTTTTTGTCGAGGGTTACAATGTTTGCATCGCGCATGTCCTGGGGGATGAACCCTTCCTTCCAGCATAAGCACAGCAGCTCATGGAGGTGCTGCAGGAGTGCTGGCTTGCCACTCTTCAAGACTTAGGGAGGATGCCATCCTTTCCAGGGGCTTTTCCACAGGCCAGACAATCAATGGCTTTGCCCAGTTCGTCCACTGTAAACCAGATCCTCCATGACAGGTAAGTTTGGTAGGGCATTTAATGCTGCATCAGTCACCACATTGTGATGACTCTCAAGTTAGAAATTGAAGGCGTGATGTTCAATGTTGTTAGTGCTTATGCTCCATTGTTTCAGCTTAGTTCACACATACATCCATGCACATACGCACACATAAAAACACATGGATACGGATACACACATACGAACTCACCCATACACCCACAAACACACGCCCATACAGGGAGACACACATTCATACACACACATACATACACATATGCACACGCACATACATACACCCATCGAGACATACACATGCGCACACAAACATATACACATGAACACAAACCTACAAACACATACAAATGCAAGCACACACACACACACACACACACACACACACACACACACACACACACATGCGCCAGACGCCGATATACAGACATAGACACACATTCACACTGACCAAGTGTCTGATCCGAGTAAAAATGGGGTTTTTTAAAGCCTGAGTCGGGGCAATGGTCCATGAACCTTTGTGTTTCAGTTCAGTTCACACGCACAGACACACACTGCACGCACACACATACACACGTATTCACACAAATGGACAGACATACTATCCACACATACCCATCCACAAACACATACGCACACTCACGCACGCACGCACAGGCCCATTGTGTGTGTGTGCGTGTGGACATGTGTGTGTGTGTGTGTGTGTGTGTGTGTGTGTGTGTGTGTGCATATTTCTGTGTGTGTGTGAGAATGTGTATGTCTATGTGTTTATGTGTATGTCTATACACATTCGCACACACACACAGAAATATGCACACACACACACACACACACACACACACACACACACACACACACACACACACACATATGTCCACACACACACACACACACTTACATACACACACATATATGCACACACATGCACCAATCCACACACTCGCACACCTGCACACCTAATGACACATAAAAACACATACAGACGGATACACACATGCATGCACACACCAATTGTCTGATCCGAGTCGAAAGCGTTTTTTTTTGTTTGTTTGTTTGTTTCTGCGCGGTGGGCCATGAGCCTTTGTGTTTCAGTTCACTGCATAAGCAAAGATGCATACGACACGCACAGATACACCCATGGACACACACACATACTCACGCACACACACACCTATGCACACACACACACACACACACATATTCACGCACATACACACTCGAATGCACACATACACACACAAACACACACACGTGTGTGTGTGTGTGTGTGTGTGTGTGTGTGTGTGCATGCATGTCTCTGGATACCTGTCTGGGTGAGGGTGTGTATGTGTGTGTTTGTGGGTATGTGGTTGTGTGTGTGTGCCTGCATATGTGTTTAGATGTATGTGTGGATGTTTGTGGATGTGTGTACCTGTTCGTGAGTGTGGCTGGATGTTCATGTGTGCGTGCGTCTGTGGATGTGTGTGTGTGCTTGTTTGTGTGTGCGTTTGTGGTATTTGTGCTTGTGAATTGAACTGAAAAACAATGGCTCATGGACCACTGCTCCAACTCGCGCATAAAAACAACAAAACAACCCTTTCGACTTGGATCAGACACTTGGTAAGAGTGTATGCGTGTCTCGGTCTGCATGTCGGTGTATGTTTGCAAGTGCAAGTGTATAAGTGTGGGTGTTTCTGCATGTGTGTCCGTGTGCATGTGTGCCAGTATGCGTGTGTTTGTGTGTGTATATGTCTTGAAATGTGTGTATGTGGACTCGCATGTGTATGTGTGTACAAGTAGCATGTGTCTGTGTGTGTGAACTGAACTGCAACACAAAGGCTCATGGACCACTGCTCAGACTCGCGCATAAAAAAAACCTTTTGACTCCGATCAGACACTAACTCTGTGTGTGTATCCGTGTCTATGTTTGTATGTGTGCGGATTTTCGTGTGTGAGTTATTGAATGCCTGTGTGTGTATGCGTGTGCATGTCTTTGCACGTGTGTTCGTGTTCATGAAAGCGTGTGTGTCTGTGTGTGGATCTGTATATGTTTTATATGTGCATGTGCATATGTGTGTCATTGTGTGACGTGGTCGTGGTCGGTTAATGTGTATATGTTTGTGTATGCACAAATGTGTGCGTGTGTGTATGTGTATGTGTGTGTGCATGTATGTGTATGTGGATATGTGCGCGTGTGTGTGTGTGTGTGTGCCTGTGTGCATATGGAAGTGTGTATCTTTGTGTTTATGTGTGTTCTTGTGTATATGATTGTGTGTGTGTGTGCGTGTGTGTGTGTGTGTGTGTGTGTGTGTGTGTGTGTGTGTGTGTGTGTGTGTGTGTGTGTGTGCGGGCACGAGTGTTATGTGTCTGAGCTTGTGAAGTGAACTGAAACACGACCACTGCTCAGACTTGCGCATAAAAAACAAACAACAAACACACACACACACACACACACACACACACACACACACACACACACACCGATGTATACAATGCGCACACAAACATGAAAACACACAGACAGACACACGCTCATACACACACCTACAGATACCCACATACACGCACACAAACATACATACACACACTTCCCAACATACACACACACACACACACACACACACACACACACACACACACACACACACACACACATTTGGTTCCCACTTGTGGTTGTATGAATAAATTAACATAATAATATTATTTATGAGTAATATCAGAAATATTATTTAAAAAAATAATCCAAATTATTTATTTTTTTATTTATAATATAATATATGATTAAATATAATAAAATAAAATCTATTTATACACACACACACACACACACACACACACACATACACACGTCCAGACATAAACACACATCCACAGACGTCCGCCCACATTGACACATATGTGCACATATACACACACGCGCACACACACACACGTACATACACAGACATATATATATATATATATATATATATATATATATATATATATATATATATATATATATATATACACACTGCGACAGACGCACGACCACATTCACTCACACAGACACACATATGCATACATTCACATACACAAACACGGATACACATCCACACACACACACATTCCTTTATTCACACATACATACATTCAGAGACATACACACTCATCCCCACACGGGTACACATAGGCACACATCCACACACGAATACCCGCAGACATAGACACGGATACACACATGCACAGAGAAACCAGGTAAGTGCTTGATCGGAAAGGTTTTTTTGAATGCGTGTCAATTACCAGTTGAGCTCGATGATGCCACTCAAATGGACAAAACACTGAATGTCTCTTCTGAATAAATAAGACTTTCTCCTGACGAAACGAATTATTATTCCAGTACAGTGTCTAATTTAATGTTTTTCTAAAAAATTCTAATGTTTGTGTGTAAAATTTTATGTTTTGTAGCACGTTTAGCGAACAATACCAAAAGGATAAAGTTTATTCCACCTCATGGCCTTTTGCGTTGAATGTGACATCTTCAAGATGACACTGCCAAGAGGGCGACGTTTTTCTTTGTTCGTTTGAATTTGTTTTATTTGTTGTTTGTTGATGTTTTGCACTATGCTCGTCTATGACCAGTCGACCCGACGACAGCTTTGAGATGGGAGTCTTCAGGTCAGATCAGGTCAGGTATGAGGGCATGTGCCAGGACTGATTTTCGGTGCGTCCACCAGCTGCACCCACTCATCTGGCCGGCTCCTTTCGATCGACCAGGCCTGCGCAGGGCCCATACCCCGCGGCGTCCCCACGATCGACTCCAGCCCTGAGGATCCCGAACGGACAGGATCCGGTGTGCTGGGTCCAAAGCATATTTTAGGGCATGTCATAGGTACACAGTATTTTACTTCCGGTTGCTCATTCGCCCATGTAACATGATATACATGGGGTTTTATTTCCAGGTACAGAAATCGTGGATTATCTTCATTCGCGGGAGGTGCCGGAACTGAGTGCCGGGCCTCCTGTGTATCACTTTCAAAATTTAAATATATATTATTAATATATCTCAATTGCATGTCAACAACGTGGGGGGGAGGGGGGGCTGATATGTGTGTTTGTGTGTGAATATAAATAAATTTTATTTTATTAAATTTAATCATATATTGTATGAGAAATAAAAATAAATGAATACATTATTATGAATTTATTATTTACTAATATATATTAAATTACTAATGAAGGTTCACCTCAGTAAAAAAAAATACATGTGTGTGAATTAGAAGGAACCAGGAGGAACTGTGAGGTTCTAGGGAGCAGAGATAAAGAAGGTGGAGGATTTTAAGTACTAAGGTTCAACAATCCAGAGCAATGGAGAGTGTGGCAAAGAGGTTGGAATGGTTGGAGAAAAGTGTCTGGGGTTGACGTGGCATAGGAGAGTATTGGCAAAAAATGAAAGGAAAAGTGTACAAGACGGTGATGTGATGTTGTATGGTTTAGAAACAGTTGTATGGTTTAGAAGAGTGTTGTATGCAATGTTGTATGGCTTAAAAACAATTGTGCTGAGGAAAAGACAGGTGGCAGAGCTGGAGGTAGCAGAGATGAAAATGTTGAGGTTCTCTTTGGGAGTAATGAGGAGGGATAGCATCAAGAATGAGTACATCAGAGGGACAGCCCATGTAAGATGTTTTGGAGACAACCTGAGAGATGCCAGATTGAGATGGTTTGGACAAGTACAGAGGAGGGATAGTAAGTATATTGGTAGTAGGTTAGAACTCCCAGGCAGAAGGCCGAGAGGAAGACCAAAGAAGAGAGGATGTGGTGAAGGAAAACATGAAGGTCGTTGGCATAAGAGAAGAAGACGGAGAGGATAGGGTGAGATGGAGGCAGATGATTTGCTGTGGCAACCCCTGAAGGGATGAGCCAAAATAAAAAAGAAGAGGTAGCATTAAGTTTTAGCATTTAGGCTTCTAGTTTAAGTGCTAGTTTAAGCATTAAGGCTTCTCGGACAGGGGTCTCCACCGAACGTTCCCAGTAGACCCTGATTACACGCTTGGGCCTTCCAGGTGTGGAAGGCAGACTCCCCCACCACCGAAGCCAACTCTCCAGCAGTAGACAGCTCAGTGTTTCTCGTCACCCGAGTGTCAAGAACATATGGCCGACATGACATCAATGTCAATCATCAAACTGCGACCAAAGGTGTCCTGGTGCAAAGTGCACTTATGTTTGAACATGGTGTTCGTGATAGACAAACTGTTACGAGCACAGAAGTCCATCAATGAAACAATATACAGGTTGAGACTGGAGAGGCCGTTCCGACCGATCACCCCCTTTCGTGATCATACGATCGTTGCCCACATGGGCGTTGAAGTCTCCCTAGACCAGTGTTTCCCAACCCCTGTCCCGCGGCACATTAGTGTGCTGTGAGAAATCATCAGGTGTGCCGCAGAAAATTAACGAATTTCTCTTAGCGTGTAGTAACAGTGCTGTTCTGCTAGAGGACAGTATCATTTTTGTTCCGTGGTGTGCCTCGTGATTTTTCTAATGTAAAAGGTGTGCCTTGGCCCAAAAAGGTTGGGAAACACTGCCCAAGACAGCGAGTCCAACACCCCCCCAAAGACTCCAAGAAGGGCGGGTACTCTAACTGTCATTTAGCGCATAAGCACAAATAACAGTCAGGACCCGTCGTCCCCCCACCCCGAAGACAGAGAGAAGCTTCCGTTTCGTCAACCGAGGAGAACCCAACATTTGGGCCCTGAGCCGGGGGGGCAACAAGATCGCCCACAACTGCTCACCGCTGCTCCCCATGAGCAACTCATGAATAGAATAAGGTCCAGTCTCTCTTGAGAGTGATGGTTCCAGAACCCAAGCTGTGCGTTGAGGAGAGCCCGACTCTCGAGTCGGTATCTCTCCACCTCACGCATCAGAGTGTGCTCCATTGAACATCACACCTTCAATTTCTACTTGCGACTCATTACTCTGTCTTACACTCCTCTCACTTTCGAGAACATTCCTGACAAACCCCTCATTTCGGATGACTTGACACTATTTCTCTTCCCATCCACAGAATGAAAAAACAGCTTGAACCCTGATCCTGAGCTTCTCGCTTTGCCACCTTTCCACCTGGTCTCCTGAACACAAAGTGTGTCCACCTTCCTCCTCTGCTTCAAGTCAGCAAGCTTTCGATCTTGTCTTTGCATATTTCCAATATTCAAAGTCCCGACTCTCAGTCCCAGACTCATGCATTCCCTCCTTTCTCTCTGCCGAAGAACACGCCTCCTGCCTCCAGTTTCCATCAGCACCCTGTTGGTCCAGAGCACTGATGTCGGTTAACCCGGGCCTCGATGCTTTATAAAGTTTGGCATGGGTATTCTGTCGGATGCCCTTTCTAAGACAACCCTCTGAATTTTTCAGGCTTGGGACCGGCGGATGGGGAGAGGCACTGGTTTGTCCCTCACCCCCACTTCCCCCCTTCCCGGGTCAATTTTACAATACATTTTAAATTTTGAAAAATTTTATTTTATTATATTTAATCATGTCTATCAAATAAAAACAAATAAATACATTATTATAAATTTATTATTTAATAATACATATTAATTACTTGTAAATACTACTATGTTGTTCATATACTTATAATAATTATTATTATATTTTTATATATTATTATTATATCTCAATTTGAGTTTCAACCACAGGTGGGAGCCAAATATGTGTGTGTATATCTGTATGGGTGTGCATGTATACATGTCCATATGTCAGTCTCTGTGTGTGTGTGTGTATGTATATTTGTATGGGTTGTGCGTGTGTGTGCATATGTGAATGGGCATGAATGTGTGCCTGTGTGCATATGTGTGTCGATGTGTGCGTGAGTGTGGAAAAAAAGAACAGCAAAATGATGTTTCGCTCTTGCGAAACATAAGACAAGGGAAAAAAACCCAAACGGACACATATACAGACAACTTTGAAAAAAAGACACCCGCCCCCCCAAAAAAATATACAGAGTGTATGTAGTATGTTTTTGTCTGGCTTGTGAGTTCATGTGTTTGTGTGTGTGTGTGTGTGGGTGTGTGTGTGAGTGTGTGTGTGTGTGTGTGTGTGTGTGTGTGTGTGTGTGTATACTAGCATTTGTGTTTGCATGTGAGTGCATGATTTTGTTGTGTGTGTGTGTGTGTGTGTGTGTGTGTGTGTGTGTGTGTGTGTGTATGTTTGTGTGTGTGCACATGTGTCTATGTGTGTGTGTGTAAGTGTACATGTATGTGTCTGTAGATGTGAACTGAAATGAAACACCAAAACTCATTGCTGCTCAGATTGGCGCACAAAAAACAAACAAAACAACCTTTTCCACTCGGATCAAACACTTTGTGCGTGCGTACGTGCATATATAATGTGTGTGTGTGTGTTTGTGTATGTCTGCATGTGTGTGTGTGTGTGTGTGTGTGTGTGTGGGTTTGATTATGTTGGTGTATGTGTGGGTGTTTGTTTCTGTGTGTGTGTATGTGTGTGCGCGTATCAGAGAGTGCATGTGTGGATGTGGATGTGTGCGTGAGTGTGTAAGTGTGTCTCCATGTGCATATGTGTGCGCATGTGTGCGTGTGTCTGAGGATGTGTGTGTCTTTCTATGTGTATGTGTTTGTGGGTATCATTGCGTTCACGTGTGTGTGCGCATATGTATGTCTGTATGTGTGTGTGTATGTGTGTGTGTGCGGGAGTGTATATATGTGTGCATGTATATACAGGGGTGTGAGTGTGTGCTTGTGTGTGTGTGTGATCTGTGCGATTAAACTGAATAAAACAAAATGAGAACTGCTCAGACTTACGCACGGAAATACAAAAGAAAAAACACTTTAGACTCAGGAAGACTGAGTGTGTGTGTGTGTGGGAGTGCATATGTGTGTGTGTGTATGTGTGTGTGTGTGTGTGTGTGTGTGTGTGTGTGTGTGTGTGTGTGCGTGTGTTGATGTGTTCTGCGGATGTGTGTATGTGTGCTTTTGTATGTGTATATGGAGGTGTGTGTGAATGTATTGGTGCATGCATGTGTGTTTACCGCAATGGGCTGTGCGTGTGTGTGTGTGGGTGTGTATATGCGTGTGTATACTTGCATTTGTGTTTGCATGTGAGTGCGTGTGAGGTTATGTTTGATTTTGTCTTGTGTGGGTATGTGTGTGTGTGAATGTGTTTGTGTGTGTGAGTGTGTGCTTGTAAATGTGCATGCACATGTGTATGCCTGTAATTAGTCTGTGTGTGTGTGTGTGTGTGTGTGTGTGTGTGTGTGTGTGTGTGCATATGAGCTTGTATGTGTTTGTCTCTGTGTGTGCGTGTGTGTGTGTGCGTGTGTGTGTGTGTGTGTGTGCATGTCGGTCGGGCGTGTGTGTGGGTGTGCACGGAAGTATGCATGTGTGTGCACATGTGTCTATGTGTGGGCATGTGTGCTTGCCTGTGTGTGTGTGTGTGTGTGTGTGTGTGTGTGTGTGTGTGTGTGTGTGAGTGTACATGTCTGTGTGTGTGTGCATGAGAGTATGCATGCATGCATGTGTGAAGACCTGCATGGTTGTGAATGTGTGTTTTTGTGTGTGAGGGGGGTTTTCCTGCGTGTGTGGATGTGTGTGGATGTGTGTGTGTTGTGTGTATGTGTGTGTGTCATATGTGTGTTTGCATAGGTGAGTGTGTGTGTGTGTGTGTGTGTGTGTGTGTGTGTGTGTGTGTGTGTGTGTGAGTGTGTATGTGTGTGGGGTATGGTGTTTCAGTTCCGTTCACACCCACAAATACCACATGCGCACACACAAACAGGCATTCGCACAAATAGATACATACGCACACACAGACACACACATACAAAGATGCACGCACACATGAACACCCATACACACGAACGCACAGATACACACAGGCACAAACATCCACACCTACACATAAGCACATACGCACGCACACACACACTCACATGCACACACACACACACACACACACACACACACACACACACACACACACACACACACACACATTCCCAACAACACACACATAAACACCCACACCAAGACAGGTGTACAGACATACATGCACACACACATGAATGCACACACATATAAACACCTGCACACCCACCCCGCACACATGCAGACAGAGACACACACACGGATGCACGCACACAACAAATGAGTGATCCGGGTTGAAAGGGTCTTTTTGTTTTTTTTTAATGCGAGAGTCTGAGCTGTGGTCCATGAGTTTCTGTTCAGTTCAAACTCGTCACATCGCACACAAATATGAACATATACAGATGCATACACACACACACACACACACACACACACACACACACACACACACACAGTATAATGCACATATACACACACACAATCAAATATAAACATACCCAAACACACAACCAGATATGAACACGCACACCCATACAAAGACATGCACACGCATACACACATGCGCACACACACGACAATACAGACATGCGCACACAAACATATACACATAAACCCTCACATGCACGCAACACACACACAAATATACCGAGACAGGCACACTCACACACAAACATTCAAACATACGCAGAAATAGAGACGTTGTTGCTGGCACACCACGTGCTGCCATTGTTCTAGCCCTGTGGGCTGACCGCAACCAGTGGCCGTTTTGGTCAAAATCACAGCTGTCGTTAGAGCGAATCAGCTAGAAGTCTCCGAAAATGATTTTTAAACCAATGAATGACACTCAGTCCTCAAAACGTTCTTCGAACTTACACTTCTAACGGGCGAAATTTCAAAAACTGTAGCAGAGATAAAAAGTATGTTGAACCCTGATATTCTAGTCACGCAAACTGATAGTTCCTGATATATGCATGCGCATCTCATGTAGTCCCGATAGGACGGAATAGGGAGGTGGAACTCAGTTCAAACGCACAGACACATAACACACACACACACACACACACACACACACACACACACACACACATTTATAAACACACAGACATATACACCCACACACCCACAGACGCACGCACACACGCACACATGAACACACTCACACACACAAAACAAACACACACACATTCTCATACAATCATGCACATACACACAGAAACAAATATACACACACATACAGGCAGATACACTTCCATGGACACATACAGATTAACACACACAGATATACCCACACACACGCACACACGCACACACACACACACACACACACACACACACACACACACACACACACACACACACACACACACACATATATACATACATGGAAACACATCCACACACTCACATTTGCACACCCACTGACACACAGATATACCCACACACACCAACACATGCACTCACAAGCAACACACACATACCATACCTTACTCTTTGTATAATTTTTGGGAGGGAAGGGGGTCTTTTTTCAATGTTGTCTGTATATGTGTGTGTTAGGTTTTTTTACTTGTCCATTTCATTTTGCTGTTCTTTTTTACACACACACACACATAAACACACACACACACACACACACACACACACACACACACACACACACACACACACACACACACACACAGACACACACAAACAGATTTGGCTTAAACTTGTGGTTGAAACACAAATTGAGATTTCTTAACAATATAGAGGAATAAAATAATTATATGTACAAGTATATAAACAACCTCGTATTATGTCTTTGTAGTATAATATATATTATTAAGTAAGACATTTGTAATACTGTATTTATTCATTTTTATTTGAAATACCATCTAATATAATAATAATTTAATATAATAAATAAAAATGTATCTATGTTCACACACAAACACACATATCAGGCTCCCCCTCGTGTTGACATGAAGATTGAGATATATGAAGAACATATATTTAAATATATCATATTAAGATCATATAATACAATAAAATCCAAATAATTTATATACACACACACACACACACACACACACACACACACACACACACACACACACACACACATTTACATCAGGCTCTCCTTTGTGGTTCTAACATATTGAAATATTTTATTAATATGAACTAAGTGGAGATTGGCTGAGGAAGTGTTTGTTAAGGTTACACTACATAGGTTTTTCATTGCAATTTCATTCATGAACGAATAAATTATGAAGAAAAGAAAAGAAGGGGGAAAACGTGAAATATTTCACTGTTGTAACTTAAGTGGATGTTTTTGCATCTATTATAATATTATATAATATAATAATACATTATAATATCATAAAACTATTGATTTTTTTTTTATTAGGGTTTTTTAAATAATGTTGTCACATATGATATAATATCATACACTCAACGTTTTGCGCACACACACACACACACACACACACACACACACACACACACACACACACACACACCCATCCCGATATACACACGCACACACAAACCTATACACATGAACACACACACGCCCATACACACATACTCACACACACACACACACACACACACACACACACACATACACACACACACACACACACACATACCCACATGCATATACACACACGCACACAATCTCCACATACAAGCACACATGCATACGGACACACATCTCGAAACACGCTCACTTGCACTTGCAAACAGACGCCAATGTGCAGAACGAGAAACACATTCACTCTTAACAAGTTTCTGATCTGACTTGAAAGGGTTGTTTTTGGGGTTTTTTCTTGCGCGAGTCGAAGCAGTGGTTCATGAGCCTTTGTGCTTCAGTTCACGCAACGAGACCTAACAAGTGTCTGATTCAAGTCGAAAGGGTTGTTTTTGGATTTTTTTATGCGCAAGCCAGAGCAGTGGTCCATGAGCCTTTGTGTTTCAGTTCAGTTTACACGTACAAACAAATACCACACACATGCACACACACACACACGCATTCACACAAATAGACACATACGCACGCACACACAGAGCTGATGAAGGCTGGTAAAATGGGCCGGAAGAATAGGGGAAGATCTGCTTCGAGCACAGAGCCGAGCAAACCTGCAAAAAAGGGCTGTCATCATTCTTCAGTTGCCGTGCAAAATGACGGCGTTGGGCATCCTCCATGAATTACAGAAAAAAGGCAAAGATGCAAAAAAAATGGAAATTGAGCTTGTGCCCGAACAGCAAATCCAACTACTTCAAATCTTATGAGTAGTTGCAGGATAAAGTACTGCAGAACCATTCAGTTCAGTCCATGTTCTGTAACCGTTTAATCCTAATTTGGGTCGCGGGGAGACTGGTGCCCATCCCAGCCAACTTCGATTGTGGGCAGAGTACACCCTGGACAGCTCGCCAGGCTATCGTAGGCCGGAAACACGCCGGCGGCTTTGCAGCCTACTCTTTACAAAAGTCAGCAATGGTTCTTTTACATGCCTCATACCATAGACAGTGGGAGACATGGCCGGCCTTTGATAACCCAGTTAGCTGCACTGGGGGACTGCAGAACCGTGAACACCCTTATTTTCATGCTAAAGGATTTTTTGTAAGTTTTCTATTTCAGCATGATCCATTTTATTTTACATACATTTATAAGTACCATTTGTGCAAGTATTTCTATGCCAAAATAATATTAGACGGCTCATTTTTGAAACCGTTACTTTTGTAATAGAGAATTATTTTCAAGGTTTGTGATAAATTGTGACACGTTATTGATAATGCAATAAAGGATATGTGATTAAAAAAAATCTTTTACTTTTCACTTTACAGAATTTGCACGTTTCCTACGGATGTGAGCTCGTAGCCCATTATTATTAATATTTATTCAATCTTTCCTATCAGATGGAACTAATTAGTCACGTATTGTTATTTTTTATAATTAAGGCAAAATTCATATTTTCAGTACATATTATCTTTAACCAGCTTACCTAAGTCCCAAAAAGGCATGAAATATTTTTTTTACAGCTAGAAAATAATTCAGGGTGTAAAGGGTTAAAAACTGAGTGTTTGTACTTGCGTGGCTGAGCTGAGCTGGAATGTTCTTTCTCTAAGCTCCACTCAGTTTTTTGTCTCCCCATAAAGGTCTGGAGCGGCAACATCGGGAACAGCATCCGACCCAAACCCACCACAAAAAAAAAAAAAAATTATATATATATATATATATATATATATATATTTTTTTTTTTTTTAAACGAGACCACCTTGCATTTACAATGATATTCAAACACATGCAAAGCCATGATACACTCAAGCTCTGACTGGTACCTTTTAAATGGAATTACATCATGCAATCGTGTGTGGGGGGGGTCATCTTGAAGGAGGAGTTTGTCAGGAATGTTCTAGAAGTGAAAAGAGTGTCAGACAGAGTGATGAGCCTCAAGTTAGAAATTGAAGGCGTGATGTTCAATGTTGTTAGTGCTTATGCCCCACAGGCAGGATGTGAGCTAGAAGAGAATGAGAGATTCTGGAGTGAGTTAGATGAAGTGATGCAGAGTACCCCCAAAGATGAAAGAGTAGTCATTGGGGCAGACTTCAATGAACATGTTGGTGCAGGAAACAGAGGGGACGAGGAAGTGATGGGCAGGTTTTGTATCCAAGACAGGAACACGGAAGGACAGCTTTTGCTATATTTTGCAAAAAGGATAGAAATGGCTATGGTGAATACTTTCTTCCAGAAGAGACAGAAGCATAGGGTGACTTATAAAAGCGGTGATAGGAGCACACAGGTAGACAACATCTTGTGTAGGCAATGTAATTTGAAGGAAGTCAGTGACTGCAAAGTAGTAGTGGGTGAGAGTGTTGCCAAACAGCATAGGATGGTGGTGTGCAGAATGATGCTGATGGTGAGGAAGGTTAAGAAGGCAAAGGCAGAACAGGAGACAAAGTGGTGGAAGCTGAAAAAGGAAGAGGGTCGTGTTGTCTTCAAGGAGGAGTTGAAACAGGTGGTCAGGAAGTGCTTCTGGGTAACTGGACAACTACAGCTAATGTGATCAGGGAGGCAGGTAGGAGAGGACTTGGTGTGTTCTCTAGAAGGAAAGTAGATAAGGAGACTTGGTGGTGGAATCAGGCAGTGCAGAAGTGAAGAAGTGCAAAGGAAGAGGCTAGCTAAGTAGAAGTGGGACATTGAGAGGACCGAAGAGAGTAAAACAGGAGTACAGGGAGACACAGTGTAAGGCGAAAACAGCAGTGCCAAAGGCCAAAGGGAGGGTTTATGATGACTTGGATGATAGGTTGGACAGTAAGGAGAGAGAAAATGATTTATACAGGTTGGCACAGCAGAGAAACAGAGATGGGAAGGACATGCAGCAAGTTAGAGCGATTAAGGACAGAGGGGGACTGATGACAGAAGTGTGCTGGGAAGATATAAAGAGTACTTTGAAGAGCTGATGAATGAGGAAAATGAGAGAGAGAAAAAAGAGTAGAAGAGGTAACTGTTGAGGACCAGGAAGTAACAAAGATTAGTAAGGCTGAAGTGAGGAGGGCATTGAAGAGGATGAAGAGTGGAAAGGCAGTTGGTCCTGATGACATACCGGTTGAGGTATGGAACTGTCTCAGCGAGGTAGCAGTAGAATTTCTGACAAGAACATTCAACAAGGTCTTAGAAAGTGAGCAGATGCCGGAGGAATAGAGGGGAAGTGTGCTGATGCCCATTTTTAAGAAAAAGGGAAACATGCAGAGTGTTGGCAACTTCAGAGGGATAAAATTGATGTGATACAATGAAGTTATGGGAACGAATAGTGGAAGCTAGAGTAAGGGCAGAAGGTCAGCATTTGTGAACAACAGTTTGGTTTCATGTCAAGAAAGAGCACCACAGATGCAGTGTTTGCTTTGAGGATGTTAATAGAGAAGTACAGAGAAGGTCAGAGGGAGCTGAATTGTGCATTTGTGGATCTGGAGAGTATATATGACAGGGTGCCAAGAGAAGAACTGTGGCATTGCATGAGGAAGTCTGGAGTGGCAGAGAAGTATGTTAGAGTGGTGCAGGACATGTATGAGAGATGTAAGACAGTGGTGAGGTGTGCTGTCGGTGTGACAGAAGAGTTCAAGGTGGAGGTGGGACTGCATCAAGGGTCAGCTCCTAGCCCCTTCTTGTTTGCTATGGTGATGGACAGGCTGACAGGTGCAGTGAGACAAGATTCCCCATGGACTATGATGTTTGCAGATGACATTGTGATCTGTAGTGAGAGCAGAGAACAAGTGCAGGAAAATCTAGAGTGGTGGAGGTATGCCCTGGAAAGGAGCAGAATGAAGGTTAGACTCAGTAAGACAGAATACATGTGCATGAATGACAAGGACCCAAGAGGAACTGTGAGGTTACAGGGAGCAGAGATAAGGAAGGTGGGGGATTTTAAGTACTTAGGCTGAACAATCCAGAGCAATGGAGAGTGTGGAAAAGAGGTGAAGAAGCGTGTGCAGGCAAGTTGGAATGGAAAAAAAAATTGTCCGGTGTGATGTGTGATAGGAAGGTATCAGCAAGAATGAAAGGAAAAGTGTACAAGACGGTTTTGAGGCCAGCGATGTTGTATGGTTTAGAAACAGTGGCACTGTGGAAAAGACAGGAGGCTGAGCTGGGGGTAGCAGAGATGAAAATGTTGAGGTTCTCTTTGGGAGTAACGAGGATGGATAGGATCAGGAATGAGTACATCAGAGGGACAGTACATGTTCGAGGTTTTGGAGACAAAGTCAGAGAGGCTAGATTGAGATGGTTTGGACATGTACAGAAGAGGGATAGTGAGTATATTGGTAGTAGGATGCTGAAGTTGGAACTGCCCGGCAGAAGGCCTAGAGGAAGACCAAAGAGAAGATTCGTGGATGTGGTGAAGGAGGACATGAAGGTAGTTGGTGTAAGAGAAGAAGGTGCAGAGGATCGGGTGAGCTGGAGTCAGATCATTTGTTGTGGCCACCCCTCAAGGGAACAGCCAAAAGGAAAAGATGAAGAAGAAAGAAGACGTTGAGCAGGCTCCTTCTTAAAATAAGTCTTCATATAGTTTTCTGTGTTGCTTACATTTTTGTAAATTAAAACGATGACAAAACATAATTAATATAACGAATAAAGAAAAAGAAGATCTCACAGAGGGAGTGACAGTGAGGTAGGCTACCCAATCCGTTATCACATCTGGCTGCACCCCGTCACTTGCTTCGTGGGATAGCTATTCATTTGTTTGTAACAATACAAGGAGGACTCTGACACATTCATTCATTTTCTGAACGTCTTAATTCTAATTAGGGTCGCAGGGAAGCTGGCACCCATCCCAGCCCATTCCAGCCGAGGACAGAGTACAGATGGTTATGCAGCTCCTCTTGTCGAAAGTCAGCAATGGTTCTTTTCCAGCCACGCACATAGACAGTGAGAGACATGGCCGGCCTTTGATAACCCAGTTCAGCACCAGATTAGTGATCCAGCACCTTTTACCACCAGGGTACCACTGCCTGAGGCCTCATTTGGGGATTTTCATTGAAAGAAATTTTTTATTCAACATCTTTTTATGGATCTAAGTGTTTTGGGGGTTTTTGACAGCAGAATTGTAATTGAATTGTCTCTGCAGTCGTTTAAATCAATGTAACACATTGTTTATATATACTCCTCTCAACTTTGGAATGTATTTGTGGTATCAATGGAATAGCATTGAAGTGGTTGAAGTCATACATATCAGGCAGACAACACTCAGGGCTCCGTAGTAGGTCCACTCCTCTTAACTATCTACACTATCTACACTATCTACACTCTTGGTGCTATTGTGAGATCATTCCAATTGGACCTGCACCTTTATGTGGATGATACACAAATCTACATGACATTTAAACCACTCGACCAGTCATCAGTCAACCGCACTTTTGAATAAGTTCAACAGTGTGTCAGTAGCATCAAGGCGTGGATGTCCTCCAACTTTCTGAAGCTGAATGACGACAAAACTGAGCTTCTAGTTTTCAGTTCAAAACGATTTCGAAATTCTCTCACCATTCCAGAGTTCTGCATTGTGATTGTGTGATCTCTGTGAGCAAAGAAGCCCGGAATCTTGGTGTAATATTTGACTCCCACCTCAGTATGGAATCCCACACCAACAGCGTCATGTGCCAGAATTAGCGCTATATAAATATTTGTATGTATGTATGTATGTATGTCTATCTTTTCCTGTCAGAGTTCCGATATTCAAAGTCCCTACTCTCAGTCCTAGACTCATGCCTTTCCTCTTGTCTCTCTGTCTACAGACATGCCTCCAGCCTCTCCATCTTCGACCAACAATAGTCCAGTTTCCACAAGCACCCTGTTGGTGAACAGCACTGATGGCGGTTATTGTTAACCCAGGCCGATTCGGTATGAAATTTGTTTTTATAACTCACATTGCAAATTTTGGCACAGGTCTTACGTCTGATGCCCTTCCTGATCCAACCCTATGCATTTATCCGGGCTTGGGACCAGCATGAGAAAGAAAACTGGCTTTTGTCCCCCAACCCCCCACCCGAGGGTGTCTGTAAATCATAACTAAAGGAAACAGGTGCACTGGGAGTCTGTAAAGAATAATTAAAGGAATCGGATGCCCTGGGAGTCTGTAAATAATTAAAGGAATCAGGTGCACAGGGAGTCTGTAGGTAATAATTAGAGGAATCAGATGCCCAGGGGGTCTGTAAAAAAATAATTAAAGGAATCAGATGTCTAGGGGGTTTGTAAATAATAATTAAAGGAATCAGATACTTGTGTATTTTTTTCAGGATCATGTGATGTTTATATACCTGCTCATTATGTTATTATTGTTATTATGTTAATATTATACATGTTTATATACCTGCTAACATATACCATTTGTACATCCTCTGCCCACTATTTCCTCTGAAACGAGTTTAATTTAATTCAGTCTTATGTTTTTCTCACCACTGTGAAGATTTAGTGTTCGAATTAAATGATGTGGATGAAAACAGAACAAATCGCATCCTGTATGAACTCAATAAGAGATTTTATTTTTCAATTCCAGATATTTTAGTTCCATCAGCAGGGTTTTCTGTCTCTTTCTCATGTTGGGTTTTTAAGGTAATACTAAAGCGTGCCTTTAAGAATATGATATAACTGGTGTTTGTACTTTGGTACTTTTATTAAAAAAACTCTAAGGATTTTATGATGATTTTCTCTTGTTGTTATGTCATGATGTTTATTTTATTTCCTTCAGTATCAGCTGTGACAGAATTGGAGTAGAAAGTTGGTCAGTTCTGGTCTCAGCGCACAGCTCAGAAACCTCCAATCTGAGAGAACTGCATCTGGCTGTGAAAATATTGGATCTGTCCTGTAATAAACTCGGAGGTTCAGGAGTGAAGGTTCTCTGTACTGGACTGGAGAATCCTGAGTGTAAAGTGGAGGCACTGTGGTAAGATCATCTCTCTGAGAAACACAATATTCATGGTTCATCCGGAGCTTGAATGCCTTGAAAAGTTCTTGAAAAAATAAATTCTTTTCGAGCGCTCTGGAATTGCCAGGCCAACCCTTGAAGACCAAAGGTTCTCTTACTCCGCCCTTGAATGGTACTTGATTTTTATCTTTGGGTCGATCTGAAGATCTGTGTTATACACAATAAATGTATAACATTTTATTAGAAACCGCTGATTTTTGTCTCTTTTCTACAATAAAGTCACAGAATATTGATGCTTGTCGAGCGTCTTCTGCTAACACATTTTTCCGGAATTTCCGCTTTACGACACAGAATTATAGAAGCTTCTAGATGTTTTACAACATGCAGATCCCATTTTTGGCAGTTTGGTAACCTTTGCGCTCGGCACGAGTGAATAAATATTTATAAAAACTTTCAGAGGACTGGATTGTACCTACAGCCACAATGCCAGGCGGTTGGTGTATATTTAAAGCAAAATGGCAGGAGAACAGAGACTACAATGATTGGATAGACGGCGGCATCATGCATTTTGTAAGGTATGCGACAAAAACATTGGAGTTGGTGTTCTGAGGGAGGAGCATTAAAATCACATATAAAATCAAATGTCACCCAATCAGAAAACATGCAAAGAGTTTTAAGAACCAAGGAGCATGAGGGTCATCTGATAACAGACTATCGCAAAGGAAATGCATTTGGAACAACTGCCACAAGCACTAACATTACAGTTAACATGACTACGCCGAGTGGCTCCGCAACCAGTACAGGCGTCGACCCAAGGCCAAAGGTGAAGAAAGTGTTTACATTTTATTTACCTAAACATTTATATTTACATAAACATTTTAGAAATGATGTGGTCTTCTTGTTCCAGTTTATTATGATTTATTTTCATTTTTATTTTATTTTAATTTAATTTATTCCTAAATCTGAATCCTGATCAGTTTTCAGGAGATTAAAATGATTGTATTTCACTCTTTGAAAGTCAGAAACAGGATTTCTTGTTGTATTTTACTTTTTTAACTCGACTTGAAAATGAAAATTTTCTCCTCGAAAAGTTCCATGGCATTTGGCCCCATATGTGTGGGCGTGGTCTTGAGAGGGCTCCTCATGTCGGCGAATCCTCAGCTCATGTTTGAAAAATGTTCTCCGCTCTGTCATTGCTAATGATCATACTGGCTTCATATGTAGAAGGTTCTCCTCACACAATGTGAGACGGCAACTTCACATTATTCAGTCTCCCCCCGTACAGCGCAGAAGCTCAGGTCGTTTCTCTTGATGTGCAGAAAGCGATGAGGCTGGAATGGACCGCCCTGTTTTTCAAGCTGCAGAAATTCAGTCTAGGGGAGGAATTTATTAAATGGATTCGGATATCGTACACATCTTTCTTTCAGCTGTAATCACAAACGGACTCAGCTCTAGTCATTTCAATACTGAACACGGCACTAGGCAGGGTTGCCCCTTGACCCAACTGTTATTTACTCTTGCAATTAAGCCCTCTTGCTGCCACCATTAGACAAGACTCCAGTATTAGTGGAATCTCCTTAAATAACCACGAGCAGAAAATTCCGTGATAACCTGATGGTTTTTTGGGGTTTTTTCAACTCTCCTTCACATTTTATCCCGAAATTACAGAACAAATTAATACTTAATTATAAATTTTCCTCTTTGTTGCTCACAGGCATTGGATCCAAATATCTCACAACCTTTTCACTGGTCACAGCAGGGTCCTTATATCTGGGTATAAAAGTCTCCCTGTGTTTAATGGATTTATATAAATTTAATGCTGCTCCTCTCATACAAACTGTAAAACGCGACCTTGATAGGTGGTGCAGTTGCCCCATCCCTGTCAGGTCATATTTGATCAAAGTAAACGTCCTCCCTCGTTTCCTGGATCATTTTCAGATGAAGCCAGTTATGTTTTCAGAGAAAGTTTGTGTAAATTTAAACAGTGCAGTTATATAATTTAAGAAGAGACTCGGGCTGAGATTCAGGGTTTTTTTTACCTGTTAAAACGGAGGATTAGCAGCCCCTTTATTTCCTTTTTACCTGTGGGCTGCACAGTTCTCCTTTATTTTGAAATGGGTTCATGGCTCACCCTGGTTCTGTTTGGCTCAGTTGAGAATCTGCCTCTTTGGGTCCGATACCCTTGCAGAGTTTATTATATGTTTCTCCTGGCAATGTTACAGCTCCAGTAACAGACGATGTGTTTTTAAAGAAAATGTGAAGCATTTGGCGTGAGGTTTGGGAATCAGAAGGATACAGGAACTGTTTCTCTCTGCGAATCCCTGATTCATGATAACCTCGACTTTCAACCTGGACTCAGTGCCGGCGTTGCTGACTGGAAGCACGAGGAGATCAGAGTTGTTGGACACTTGATTCAGGAAGGTTCAGTTCTCACATCCCAACAAATGAGAAGTAAACATGATGATACTGATAGTGACGCCATAACATTTCTACAAGTTCCACACTTTATTCAGTGTAATTTAAAAGATTTCACTGGAGGTGTGGCTTTTTCTCCTCTTGTTATGTAAATACACTACACAGGGATGGAGAACCAGGTTTATTCCTCCTGTGTAGTGCATTATAAGCCCCTCCTCTCTCTCTCTCTCTCTCTCTCTCTGATTAAAGTTGATGATCAGGCTGTTGTTCTCTGTTCAGCTTCAGCTGCTGATAGTTTAATATCACTCACAACAGATGAGAGAAACTAAATGGATCCTCAGTATAATTATGTTAATGAGATGTTAATTAGAATAATCAGGTGATATTAAATCCTCATGTGATTCTGAATAATAAATTCATTTTACACACACATCATCTTTAAAGGAAATCTTCAACCTGAATAAAAACCTGGTGATGAAGGGCGTGGCACTGTGTCTCTGCAGGTTGGAGGCTTGTGGTGTTTCAGGTGAAGGTTGTGCTGCTCTGACTTCAGCTCTGAGATCAAATCCCTCACAGCTGAGAGAACTGGATCTGTTCTGTAAAAAACTTGGAGATTCAGAAGTGAAGATTGTCTCTGCTGTACTGGAGGATCCTCTATGTAAACTGGAGATACTGAGATAAGATCATCTCTCTGAGAGTCACATGATTTGCTGTTGTCACTGTCCCCCACCAGAGCATCTAACTGGGTTATCAAAGGCCGGCCGTATCTCTCACTGTCTATGGTGAGAGGTTCACGTAAAAAAAGAACCATTGCTGACTTTCATCAAGAGAAGCTGCATTTCCCTCAGTATGTTTCTGCCCATAATCTGGCAAGCCATCCAGGGTGTTCCCTGCCCGCGACCAGAGTTGACCTTTAAAATTTTAAACCTCTGTATCTCCGCCCGATGAAACAGTAACGAGGTTAGACCATATGGATCTGAATAACTGAAAAATAATTTTCTTCGCAATAATTTAATTGTTTTTGTGGTGCTTTTTCATGGTGAGAGATATTTATCATTAAAATTAAATTAAAACTTAAAATCACCGTAATTTATTCCCCCATTGCTGACTTCTGTCAAGAGCAGCTGCAGAGCCGTTAGTGTGTTTCTATCCTGCGATGGCCTGGCGAGCAGTCCAGGGTGTACTCTGCCCTGGGCCAGAGTCGGCTGACATGGGCACCAGCCTCCACGCGACCCTAATCATTGTGAAACGTTACAGAAAATGAATGAACAGTCGCTTCCTTTGTGTCTCACACCTATGAAAAGATCTTCATCTGAAAATATTTAAAAACTGAAGCTTTGTCTTGTTTTGTGGAAAATTTAAACTCTTCGTCCTTTTCCCTTGAAGCTGAAAATAATAATTTTTTGTTGGGGGCGTGATGGTGCACACATGGTGGGGTTTGTGATGTTTCTCATCGTGATGGTCACCAGTTGTTGGATGTTTATTTATCATGAAGGGAACCTTCCCATTGTACCTGATACACCGAGGCAGTCCCAGACAAGCCGAGAGACATAGTGCCTCCAGCGTGCTCTAGGTCGACCCCGGGGTCTCTTCCCGGTTGGACATGCCCGAAACGCCACACCAGGGAGGTGTCCGGGAGGCATTCTTACCAGATGCCAGAGCCACCTCAACTGACCCCTCTCAATGCGGCGGAGCAGCGGATCTACTCTGAGCTCTCCACGGATGGTAGAGCTTCTCACTTTATCTCTAAGGGAGAACCCCGCCACCCGGCGAAGGAAGCTCATTTCAGCCGCTTGTATCCGTGATCTTTTTCTTTCGGTCACTACCCAAAGCTCGTGACCACAGGTGAGGGTTGGAACGTAGATCGACTGGTAAATCGAGAGCTTCGCCTTGCGGCTCAGCTCCTTCTTTAGCATAACTGATCGGTACAGGCACCGCTTAACAGCAGAGGCTGCAGCGAATCGTCTGTCGATCTCTCGCTCCAGCCTTCCCTCACTTGTGAACAAGACCCCAAGATACTTAAACTCCTCCACTTGGGGCAGGACCTCATTCCCGACCCGGAGGGTGCATTCCACCCTTGTTCGACTGAGAACCATGGCCTCAGACTTGGAGGTACTGATCTTTATCCCGGCTGCTTCGCACTCGGCTGCGAATCGCTCCAATGAGAGCTGGAGGTCCCGACTTGATGAAGCCAAAAGGACAACATCATCCGCAAAAAGCAGAGACGAGATCCGATGGCCACCAAACCAGAACCCCTCAACGCCTCGACTGCACTTAGAAATCCTGTCCATAAAAATTATGAACAGAATTGGTGACAAAGCCTTGGTGAACTCCAACTCTCATCGGAAACGAATTTGACCTGTTGTTGCCAATACGGACCAAACTCTGGCTCCGATGATACAGCGACCGAATGGCTTGTACCAACGGATCTGAAACACCAAACTTTTGGAGCACGCGCCCCACAAGATTGTTCAAGGGACATGGTCGAAAGCCTTCTCCAAATCCACAAAGCACATATGGACGGATTGGGCAAACTCCCATGCCCCCCTCCAGAATCCTGTGGAGCATATAGAGTTGGTCAAGAGTGCTATGGCCAGGACGAAAACCACATTGTTCCTCCTGAATCCGAGGTTCGACTGTGAGTCAGATCCTCCTCTCTAGTACCCCTAAATAGACTTTCGCAGGTAGGCTGAGGAGTGTAATTCCACGATAATTGGAACACACCCTCCGGTCCCCCTTCTTAAAAATCGGGACCACCACCCCAGTTTGCCAATCCAGAGGTAGAGCTCCCGATGACCACGTGATGTTGCAGAGACGTGTCAACCAAGACAGTCCTACAGCATCCAGAACCCTGAGATATTCTGGGCGGATCTCGTCCAACCCCGGAGCTCGACCACCGAGGAGCTTTTTGACAGTGACCTCCACTCCAGTGATGGGCGGACCCCCACCAAAACCCCCAGGGTCTTCCTCTTCCACGGAGGGCGTGTTGGTGGGATTGAAGAGGTCCTCAAAGTATTCTCTCCACCTCTCGATGACATCCCCAGTTGAGGTAAGCAGCTCCCGACCTCCACTGTAAATAGTGTTTGTGGAGAACTGCTTCCCCCTCCGAAGGCATCGAATGGTGGTCCAGAACCTTTTTGAGGCCAACCGATAATTACTCTCCAGGCCCTCACCGAACTCCTCCCATGCCCAAGATTTTGCATCTGCGACAGCCTCGGCTGCAGCACGTTTGGCCTGCCGTTACCTGTTTGCTGCCTCGGGAGTCCCACAGGCTAATAAAACCCGATAGGCCTCCTTCTTCAGCCGAATGGCCCCCTTCACCGCAGGTGTCCACCACCGGGTTCGGGGATTACTGCCACAACAAGCACTGATGACCTTACGGCCACAACTATGGGCTGCTGCCTCGGCAATGGAGGAACGAAACATGGCCCATTTGGATTCCATGTCCCCCGCCTCCTCCGGGACGTGGTTGTAGCTCTGCCGGAGGTGGGAGTTAAAGGCCTCTCGGACAGGGGACTCTGCCAAACGTTCCCAGCAGACCCTGATTTACATGCTTGGGTCTGCCAGGTCTGGAAGGCAGCATCCCCCACCACTGAAGCCAACTCACCACCAGATAGTGATCGGTAGACAGCTCAGCTCCTCTCTTCACCCGAGTGTCCAGAACATATGGTCGCAAGTTCGATGACACGTCTACAAAGTCAATCATCGAATTGCGACCTAGGGTGTCCTGGTGCCAAGTGCACTTATGGGCACAGTTATGTTCGAACATGGTGTTCATGATAGACAAACTGTGACGAGCACAGAAGTCCAATAACGAAACACCATTCGGGTTCAGACTGGAGAAGCCGTACCTACCGATCACACCCTTCCAGGTCACACTATCATTGCCCACATGGGCGTTGAAGCCTCCCAAGACAACGAGTGAGTCTCCCGAGGGAGCGTTCTCCAACACCCCCCAAAAACTCCAAAAAGGGTGGGTACTCTGAACTGTCATTTGGTGCATAAGCACAAATAACAGTCAGGACCCGTCCCCCCACCCGAAGACGGAGGGAAGCTACCCTTTCGTCAACTGGGGAGAACCCCAACATTTGGACACTGAGACGGGGGTCAACAAGAATACCCACACCGGCTCGCCGCCTCTCCCCATGAGCAACTTCAGATTAGAATAAGGTCCATCTTCTCTCGAGATGGATGGTTCCAGAGCCCAAGCTATGCGTTGAGGTGAGCCCGACTATATCTAGTCGGTATCTCTCCACCTCGCGCACCAGATCAGGCTCCTTCCCTGCCAGAGAGGTGACATTCCATGTCCCGAGGGTCAGAGTAAGTAGCCGAGGATCAGTCCGATAGAACCCATGCCTTTGGCTGCCACCCAACTCACACTGCACCCGACCCTAAAACTCCTACCACGGGTGGTGGGTCCATGGGAGGGCGGACCCATGTCTCCTTTCGGGCTAAGCCTGCCAGGCTCCATGGGCAGAAGCCCATAGAAGCGACTCTTGAAAATGAAAATTGTCCATCCACCTTTCTGCCAACCTTCTTTATCGATCTGCCATTCATATCTATACTACACCTAACCTCAAGTCTTCCCTGTGCATGACTATCCAAAAAATAATGCAATGTATATTGCAAAATTTACTGACTGGTTAAAAAAAAAAGAAAGATTGTTTGTTTGCACTGTGGGTGGCACAGTGAAACAGTGATTAGAATGTCTGCCTTATAGCAAGAAAGCCTGGGCTCCATTCCGGGCTTTGGTGTTTGTGTGTTCCCACAGTCTAAAAACATTCAGGCTGTTACAAATCGCCCCTAGGTGTAAGAGTGGGTGTGAATGGTTTTGTGTATATGTATGTGTTGGCCTTATGATCGCCTGGTGAGCTGCCCACCATGTGCCAAGCCCTTGGTCAGATTCAGTTGAGATGGGCACCAGCCTCCCCGTGACCCTAATTAGGATTAAGGGGTTTAGGTTAATGACTAATACAGCTGGTAATATTAGAGCACATAGTTGAAAGTGAAATGATATTGTTACCCCAGCAATGGCCTGGAGAGCTGTCCAGGGTATACTCTGCCATTGACAAGAGTTGGCTGAAAAGGGCATCAGCAACATTATTATATCTGTGCAAAGTGAATGTACATAATCTACAGTTGTAGTTTATTTTGGCACGATACACAACAACGAGACCGGAAAGGTGAGGCGCATACTAAAATTAAACAGTTGTATTTGAATGTGCTGGCCCTCTGAGAGCACATATGGTATGCTAAGGCCAGTGCACTCAGTGGAAAGCAAAGTTTACCAGCATTATACAGCTTATCGGGTGCTTTCAGGTTATCGGGAAAAGGTAAATGTTGTATATAAAATTGATTTATTTTTTTAAAGTAAAAAAAAAAATTTTAAATATATGAAAATTAATTCATTTAAAAAAATCACAAAACAATGCATACATGCATACAGTATTGAAGCCTTTATATAAGATCTTGTGCGACCAGCGACTTGTTACTTTTAGAAGTCACATAGTGATATGACACTGGTGGCAGAGTGCTTCAGGGGATGAGTGACAATATACATAGTTGCTTCAAGCACATACAGTACTTTTATTTGTTTGTTTTTAGTCCAAATGTCAGTGGTTCAGTCCCCACTATTGAGCCCCTGAGCAAGGAGGTTGCACAGTTG
>CM045746.1:5532500-5575000 GCA_024760905.1 Plotosus lineatus
ACTCATGATAAGGAAGACACAGAGAGTCAAGTTCATTCTCATATATGAGGAGAGCAGTCAGATTGACAGCCAATTACACGTCTCCGAGCTGCTCTGGCTTGAAACCTGACTGCGAACCTCTTTATTCCATCAGGGTGATTTCTAGTTCCACATGTCATTTTGATTTCCTAACGGGGAGGGGTGTATGTGAATCAGCATCATGACCTTCATCATTGTTCTATGCTTATCTACTTTGTCTAGTTTCGAATGTTCATTTCAGCTCTCTATCCAGCTGCAGTTAGGGAGTCATCCTGTTGTTGTGTGAGAACTTCAAGGTTCTTTCCACTTGGCTGCCTCCCATGGAGATTGAGATGTTTCTGCAAAATACCTCAACAAGCAGTTTCCTATATTTATACTTATCGAGTAACAAAACAGGTTAGAGCTGTGGTAATTCATACAATTATTCCAACATCCACACACACTTTAGTTGGTATCTTGGCCCACTCTGCACAGATGTTCTCAAGAGCTGTGATGTTTGAGGGCTGTCGCTTGGCAACTCAAAGTTTTAACTCCCTCCACAGGTTTTCGATTGGGTTGAGGTCTGGAGACTGGCTATCATGCTGGAAGACCCAGCCATGTTTCATCTTTCATGCTCTGACCGAGGGAAGGAGGGTTTTACCCAAAATGTTAGAATACATGGCCCCATTCATGTTGCCATTGATACGGTGCAGTCTTCCTGTCCCTTTTGCAGAAAAGCATCCCCAAAGCATGATAATGTCCACCCCCATGCCTCACAGTAGGTATGGTGTTCTTGGGATGCAACTCAGCATTCTTCTTCCTCCAAACACGGCGAGTGCTGTTAAACCGAAAAGTTCAATTTGGGTCTCATCGGACCACATCACATCACATTCTCCCTATCCTCCTCTGGATCGTCTAGATGGTCTTTAGCATATTTCAGACGGGCCTTCACATGTTTTTTGTTTAGTCGGAGAACCTTTCGAGCAATGCAGGATTTCATCTCATGACGATGTAGCATGTTAGTTATTGTCATCTTTGTGACGGTGGTTCCTGCAGTCTTCAAATCATTGACCGGTTCCTGCCGTATAGTTCTGGGCTGATTACTCACTGTTCTCAGGATCCTTTGAACCCCACGAGGTGAGATCTTGCATGGAGCGCCACTCCTCGGGAGGTTGTCAGTGATGTTATACTTCTTCCATTTTCTAATATTGTTTCCAACTATTGATCTTTTCTCACCAAGTTGTTTACCAATTGCAGTTTGACTCATCCCAGCTTTGTGCAGTTGTACAATTTTATCTCTGGTGTCTTTGGGAAGCTCTTTGGTCTTGACCATGGTGAAGACTGCAGTCCTGCAGTTTGAAGGTGTGTGCAGGTGTCTCTTATGCATCTAATCAGTTCAAACAGGTGTCATTCATACTGTTAACGAGTGGGGGCCGAAATCATGCTTGTTTTCTAGCTGCCCAATACTTATTGGCCTCCCATTTTCACAAATAAATTGTTTAAAAATCATACAATGTGATTTCCTGGATTTTTTTTTTTTAACATTCTGTCTCTCAAGCTTGATGTGTACCTATGATGAAAATTACAAACCTCTCTTATATTTTTTCAATGGGAGAAGTTGCACATATTTACGTTGCCCAATACTTATTGGCCCCACTGTATATATTTATGTCAGCATGTTTCGGTCCATTGCTAAAAAGAGTTGTGACAGGAAGGGCATCCGACGTAAAACCTCTGCCAAATCAAACGTGCGAATCAGGTGATTCGCTGTGGCAACTCCTGAGTAAAAGGGAAAAAGCCGAAAAGAAGACAGACAGACCTCTCTCTCTCTCTCTCTCTCTCTCTCTCTCTATATATATATATATATATATATATATATATATATATATATATATATATACACACACACACACACACACACACACACACACACTCCTTCATTTTTGAGACCATTTAATCTGAATTTGAATTGTGTGAAGTCTGGTGCGTACCTCAGCCAAACTCTGGGTGAGGGTGGGTAGACCATGAACAGCACACCAAATTGATGTTATTTATATACGTATTTATTGAGTACGTAAGTTGGTAATTTGTTTCGACTGTACTGTATTATCACAAGGATTTAAATAGTATTTCTAAATTTCAGTCAGCAAAGGAAAGAAAATCATCACCTATGTGGGTACTTTTCAAATTGTTAATGGGCATTCTGTGCTTGTAATTTTATATGCTTAGAGTAATTGTAATTATAAACATACATTTCTGGTAAACAAGGTGAAATGGTAGGAGTGCCTCAAAGCAACTCCTTTCATCGATCATCAAAAATTATATTGCTGACAAAAGCCATCAAAATTTTTCCTTTTCCATCGATTAAAACACTCTCAAGAACTTCATTCCAGCAAATTATTATTAACTAATTAATGAGTTAATTAACTTATTTTTGGAATATTATTTTTGGATATTCTGTAAGAAGCACCATTGTTAGTATTAACTGCAGTAGAAACAGGAGAACAGCCATAATTTCACTGGAAATTATTTTATTGCAGAATAAACAATTTATGATAATGACTTGTATGCTATTCATAATATTTACCACTCAGCGTCAAAAGGGAGCAACAGCCTTCAGTGAAGCCTCAAGTACTGTCATGAATTTTTGCTGAGTCAATGTGTTGGAAACCGTCATTACTTCATGAAGCCATTTGGCCACTTGTAGAGATAGATGGTTCAAAGTGTGTGTATTTTGCAAATCAAACTGAAATTAAAAAAAAAGTGTAAAAATGATAAAAAATAAATAAATAAATAAATATATATATATATATATATATATATATATATATATATATATATATATATATATATATATATGTAGGTCAATGGTCAAAAGTTAGGGAAGATCGCTGTGGTGTACACCTGAATTTTGTTCGCGATCACAACGGCTTTGCACATGCGCACTGCATTCTGCGACTCACCTTTATTCAATGATGATGTACTTATCGTGCCCGCTCCCTGACGTCACGACGCCCCGCCCCTGGCGTTCAGCTCTGGAATGTTTGTGTTCAAAATGTTGTTTGTGCTTTAAATCCACTTGAACAAGGCACGGATTTTAAGCTCTCAAACTCGAGATCACTGCGCTGTAACAAAACTGGAAATTACAATGCGACCTTCACGGAAGCTTCACCAGGAGTTTATTCCCTTCAAATTTGTGGGATTTATTCCAGCATCACTTGTGGGATTTACCACAGCACCATCTGGAGGATTTACTCTTCCACCAACCGGGAGATTTATACCTCCAGCACCACCGGTTGGCTTTTTTCCTCCAACACAAGTGGGATTTATCCCATTACCACCAGTGGGATGTCCGACACCACCACTTACAGTAAGTGCTGCTCCATCGTCGGGATGATCCCTGAGAGTGTCGTCGTTCTGCAGCCCATGGAAGTGGATCATCAGCCCGGATGCAGTGGCCTGCTTCACCTGCTGAACGGTGAGGTTATTCAAGTACTTTAAACGTAATTCAAATTGCACGTTGTTTCTTCTTTTCGGCTTTTTCCCTAAACAGCTGGAAAGGCGTCAAGAAGAGTTTAGTGCAAAGATGAGTGCTCGTTTGTTGTTGGTGTAATCGTGTTCTACTCAGATTTTTCTGAAAAGTGGGCGGTTGTAGTGGTTAGAACGTCGGACTGACAGCAAGAAGGTCCCGGATTCGAGTCCTGGGGTCGACTTGGGCATTTCTGTGTGGAATTTGCATGTTTTCCCCTTGTTTGCATCATTGGTTCCATCCTCCAATCCAAAGACATGCACATTCGGCCAACCAGCTGTTCCAAGTTGTCCCTTTGTGTGTGTGTGTGTGTGTGTGTGTGTGTTGCCCTGAAATGGTCTGGCAAGCTGTTCAGGGAGTACCCTGCCTTTTCTCAGTGTGGGCTGAGATAGGCTCTCCATAACCCGAGGAGTATTAAGCCATATGGAAAATGAATAAACAAGTGAGGGACTGAATGAGGTTTCACAGAAAATTTCCTTGAAGTTACATAATTTTTTTTTTTTTTTGCTGAGCAGGATTTTTTTCAACTAAACTATCTAACTGATAGCATTAGCACATGGTATTTGCATACCGTATTCGACGTAATAAGTACCTTGCTCTAATAAGCCCCCCCCCAAATGTTTTTGGTTGCAGGTCAAAAATCACCCATGTGTACTGGGAGCAAAATGGTCGATCAAATTTACCAATTTTATTCGATCAGTCTCTGTAACTGTACAATGAGGCATTCACTGCCTGTAAAAGTGAGTTTGCACGGTATTTCAAGACCCCCTGCCCATGGGGAATGTCTATAATGTTCATCAGTAACAACACATTTGATTGTTCCGCCGTGCTTTAAAAAACAGGACAATATTTTGCTGTGTTCTCTTGGTAAATCTCCAACAACTGATTGAATTAGAAACTGCTACAACACAACTATGGGATGCTCTGAATGAATGGAGTGATGAACCAGATATGGATCTATCAGAAAGTGATGACGAGTATTTTTCACCGATTCTCCTGCTCACTAACTTTTTAAATTTAAGCACGGTCATGTGCTTTTGTTTATGTCCTTGAGTGGTTCAGCGTGCAATGTGCTAAAGTTGACATTCATGTTGATTGGCTCGATTTTGCTTCCGGAAAACGTTTAAAGGAAGAGCACCGGGAGGGGAAATTAAGAAGTCTTTTAAAATTTTTTTTTTTTTTTTTTTTATTTAGCTGTTTTCTTTTTATTTTCGGCATTCATTCAAGTGGTTTGGTTGATACCACAAAATGAATAACACAAATACCAGTCTTTTATTGTTCTGTTATTGTTCATGTTTTCCACTTCGATGGTGCCACACACATCAGGGGTGCCCGGAGAGCAATTGGGGGTTAGGTGCCGTGCTCAAGGCCACTTCAGCCATTTATGTGGAGGAAGGGAAGGTGCTGTTCACTCCCTCACCACCACATATTTTTTCCTGTTGGTTCGGGAATCGAACCAATGAACTTTCCATTCCAAAGCTCCCCCTATAACCATTAGACTACAGTTGTACCAAAGCTGTAGATATATTTGCACAGCTCAGATGAACTAGAGGGATTATAGATAATGTCAGTAAATCATTGAATTTTCAGGCTGCCTTCAGAATTTCCACTTGTTACTCCCTCAGTACTACAGAAAGTTCACTGCAGAAAGTGCGACAAAATGTCTGAATCTTTGTGTACTGGGCGAGTGGACATTTCAAACACAACACAATTGTTCATCTGTTCAGTTCAGTAACTATTGATCTATTTATAATTGTTCTATCCTTTTCATTCAGAAGAAAGTGATGCCTGATCAAATGAATGAATGGATGTTCTCATCTTCAGTCATTTGTTGTGTTTTATTCACGTCATTCAGTATTAACTGTTTTCTCTCCCTTTTGTTGTATCTTCAGGTCACAAGAAAGAAGACCACAGACCCCAACAGCAGGTGGACAAGCTAGACGATAGTGATCAGTCATGGGTAACTTTTAGGGACACATTCACTTGGAAGAGAACATCGACTCAAAGGAGAAGGTCAAGGTTGAAGAAAACATCAACATCGAGTAGACCGTCCCTCTTTGTGGGTCCTGATCCCTTTGAGTCCAATATTATTCAGGATTCTGTCCCTGTCAAGGAGACCGTCCTCCTGAAGGAGCTTGCTTCCTTAATCGAGTCTTTCTCTATTGAGAGGCCTGTCCTTAATCCAGAGCTTGAGTCGTTTTTGAAGTCTCTGCTTGTTCAGGACTCTATACCTATTCAAGAGGTTGATTCCTTGAAAGAGTCTTTCCCATCTGAGAATCTCCTCTTGTCCATGGAGCATTTGCCTGTCCAGGACACTCTCTTTGTCCAGGACATCCGCTCTGTTCTGGATTCTGTCCCCATTGAGGAGGTTGATTCCTTGACAGAGTCTTTCTTCTTTGAGAACCCCCACTTGTCCGTGGAGTCTTTGCCTGTCATGGATGCTCTCTCTGTCCAGAATGCACTCTCTGTACCGAACTCTGTCAATATTCAGGACTCTGTCCTCATTCAGGACATTGACTCCTTAAAAGAGTCTTTCCCATCTGAGAATCTCCTCTTGTCCATGGAGCATTTGCCTGTCCAGGACACTCTCTTTGTCCAGGACATCCGCTCTGTTCTGGATTCTGTCCCCATTGAGGAGGTTGATTCCTTGACCGAGTCTTTCTTCTTTGAGAACCCCCACTTGTCCGTGGAGTCTTTGCCTATCCTGGATGTTCTCTCTGTCCAGAATGCTCTCTCTGTACCGAACTCTGTCAATCTTCAGGACTCTGTCCTCATTCAGGACATTGATTCCTGGAAAGAGTCTTTCCCATTTGAGAATCTCCTCTTGTCCATGGAGCATTTGCCTGTCCAGGACACTCTCTTTGTCCAGGACATCCGCTCTATTCTGGATTCTGTCCCCATTGAGGAGGTTGATTCCTTGACAGAGTCTTTCTTCTTTGAGAACCCCCACTTGTCCGTGGAGTCTTTGCCTATCCTGGATGTTCTCTCTGTCCAGAATGCGCTCTCTGTACCGAACTCTGCCCCTATACAGGGGGTTGATTCCATGACTGAGTCTTTCCTCCTTTGAGAACCTCATCTTGCCTGTGGAGTCAGATCCTGTTCAAGAAATGTGGAAAATGTCCCGTGCTCAGTCGGTTCTAAGTCGTATTTGCATTTTGTCCACATGCTTGTGCGGGTTTTCTCCAGGTACTCCACTTTCCTTCCACAATGTCAAAGCATGCATGTTAGGCTAATTGGACGTTCCAAATCACCCCTAGGTGTGAGTGTGAACGTGAATGGTTGTGTGTGATTTGCCCTTTGATTATATCACATTTTCAGTCATCCTCAATATAAGTCAGTGTTATGCTTCACTACGTTTCAGTGAAACATCTCATGCTAAAAATAATGAAGATTTACAAACAGGTAGACATGTTTGGTTTGTTTTTTACGTATGGTTGTTTTAGTCAGTATTTTCATGCTTTGGAACACCGCACAAGGCGATATCGTTGTGTTTTAATGTGGAACTGTAGACGGCCCTTGGGTTCCAGAGGTTTCAGCTGTTCCTGCAGGAAATGGAGCTGAAGCAAATCGAGATGGTGAAGAGACACTATCAGAGAGTGTGTAGTGCAAGATGCTGTCATTCAGGATGATCAGAAGCGGGCTCGGTGAGTTAAAATACTGCCCAATAAAATGTCTCCATGTTAGTTGGAATGTTTTTTGGTTATGGGAGTTGGATCAACATGCATTTACTTTTTTTATTTTTATACATTTGGAGAAGTGTTTGAATGACCTTACAGCAGATGATTACCATTTTAATGATTTGTTCTCGTAAGATTTGGAGCCTGAAAGCTCATACTTCAATGGGTTTGATAGATTCAGTTTAGTTCCCAGTCACTTCATATCACATTCACTCACAGAGCACTTTATTCGGAACATCGAAACTTGTACTCATTTACCTACTGATCTTTTTTCCTTATCTGTAGCATCAGCTCCCTGTTCATGACCATTGATCGCAACCTGGGGCAGCAGTTCAAGGACACGTTTGACGCTTGTGTCCAATCTCATCATCGTCATCATCATTGTTGCTTCCCGCATGGCATGGGATCGGCCTTGGGGCACGGCCGCTTGGAGTACTGGAACCAAATCTCCGACAGCTACCTGAAGTCTTGTCTCCTCAATGTCTTCAGCACCTGCTGTTTATCAACACTGAGTCTCTTTTCAGTCTTCCCTCAATTATCGAACATAACAACCTTCTGGAGCCTCGAATCGAACATAACGACCTTCTGGAACCTCCACTCCCCATCCTCCTGGGCCTTTCACAAAACATCCAAGAGCAAACGCTGTCTATTAGCCACATGTCCATGAACGTTTACAGCAAGTTCAGCAATGCTGCAGCTGTGATCGACTTTTCTGACACGCTGCTCGGAAACACTCATGATCAGTTACAGCATATGAGGGATTCCTTTGACAGTGTTGTGGACTCTGACTGAAATGGCAATGCAGCCACTTCATGACGAACTTTGGTTTACTAACAATGGGCTTAACTCATGAATGTCTCTATTTTTTTGTGGGGATATAAACATGCTCCCTTCCATACATACATACATACATGCAGTCTCCCACACATACATACATACATACGTGTGCCCTCCCACACACACACACAGACATACATACATACCGACACCCTCCCATACATAAAAACATGCATGGACTTTCCTATACATACATACATACATACCTGCACCCTCCCATACATACATACATACATACACACACCTTCCCATACATACATGCATAAACCCTCCCAAACATGCATACATACATACAAGCATGCACGTGCCTCTCCATACATACATACATGCATATCTACATACACACACCCTCCCATACATACACACGTGCATGCATACATGCATGCATGCACCCTCCTCAACATCCATACATGCAACCTCCGGCACATACATACGTACATACATGCATGCACCCTCCTATACATACAGACATACATGCATCCATACATATGTACATGCACCCTCACATACATGCATACTTGCATATGTACGTACATACATGCACCCTTCCATAAATTCATACATACATTTAATTCATTACAAGAGTCAACATCTTGATTAACGGGTGTCTGAGGAGTCATCAAAAAAAAAAGTCAACAAATAAAATAAATTCATAAATAAAACAAAATGAAAGTATTACATTTCTATCAAAATAAAAATGTACAAAGAATTAATTATATTTACTGTAAATTATTTATGAAGGAAATCATTGAAATTAAATATTGCAATAAAGTATTTATTTAAACTTACTTTTGGTGGTTTTCTGTTTTTGTACATCCAAACAGATGTGTGCATACACAATTAATATGAATAAATAAATTTATATATGGGTGGAAACACCATTTTTTAAATGCAGCCATGAGGCGGGGGGGGGAGGAGGAGGACAAACCAGTGTCTCTACCCCTTATACCGGTCCCAAGCCCGGATAAATGCAGAGGGTTGCGACAGGAAGGGCATCCGGCGTAAAACTTCTGCCACATTTAAAAATGCAAATGATCAATACAGAATTCATACCGGATCGATCGAGGCCCGGGTTAACAACGACCGCCATCAGTGCTGTCAACCAACAGGGTGCTGATGGAAATTGGACTACTGTTGGTCGAAGAAGGAGAGGCGGGAGGCGTGTCCGTAGGCAGAGAGAAAAGAGGAAATGCGTGAGCCTCGGACTGAGAGTAGGGACTTTGAATGTTGGAACTATGCAAGGAAAAGATAGGGAGCTGGCTGACATGATGCAGAGGAGGAAGGTGGACATACTGTGTGTTCAGGAGACAAGGTGGAAAGGTAGCAAAGCTAGAAGCTTAGGAGCAGGGTTTAAACTGTTTTATAATGGTGTGGATGGGAAGAGAAATGGAGTAGGAGTCATCTTGAAGGAGGGGTTTGTCAGGAATGTTCTAGAAGTGAAAAGAGTGTCAGACAGAGTGATGAGTCTCAAGTTAGAAATTGAAGGTGTGATGGTCAATGTTGTTAGTGCTTATGCCCCACAGGCAGGATGTAAGCTAGAAGAGAAGGAGAGATTCTGGAGTGAGTTAGATGAAGTGATGCAGAGTACCCCCAGAGGTGAAAGAGTGGTCATTGGTGCAGACTTCAATGGACATGTTGGTGCAGGCAACAGAGGGGACAAGGAAGTGATGGGCAGGTTTGGTATCCAGGACAGGAACGCAGAAGGACAGATGTTGATAGATTTTGCAAAAAGGATGGAAATGGCTGTAGTGAATACTTTCTTCCAGAAGAAACAGGAGCATAGGGTGACTTATAAAAGCGGAGGTCGGAGCACACAGGTAGACTACATCTTGTGTAGGCGATGTAATTTGAATGAAGTCAGTGACTGCAAAGTCATAGTGGGTGAGAGTGTTGCCAAACAGCATAGGATGGTGGTGTGCAGGATGACTCTGATGGTGAGAAAGGTGAAAAAGGCAAAGGCAGAGCAGAAGACAAAGTGGTGGAAGCTGAAAAAGGAAGAGTGTCGTGTTGTCTTCAAGGAGGAGTTGAAACAGGCTTTGGGTGGCCAGGAAGTGCTTCCAAATGACTGGACAACCACAGCAAATGTGATCAGGGACACAGGTCGGAGAGTACTTGGTGTGTCCTCTGGAAGGAAAGTAGATAAGGAGACTTGGTGGTGGAATGAGGAAGTGCAGGAGTGTGTACAAAGGAAGAGATTAGCTAAGAAGAAGTGGGACATTGAGAGGACCGAAGAGAGTAAACAGGAGTACAGGGAGACACAGCGTAAGGCAAAAGTAGCAGTGGCTAAGGCCAAACAGAGGGCGTATGATGACTTGTATGATAGGTTGGATAGTAAAGAGGGAGAAAATGATCTATACAGGTTGGCACAGCAGAGAAATAGAGATGGGAAGGACGTGCAGCAAGTTAGATTGATAAAGGACAGAGAGGGAAATGTATTGACTGATGACAGAAGTGTGCTGGGAAGCTGGAAAGAGTACTTTGAAGAGCTGATGAATGGGGAAACTGAGAGAGAAAAAAAGAGTAGAAGAGGTGACCATTGAGGAGCAGGATGTAGCAAAGATCAGTAAGGGTGAAGTGAAGAGGGCATTGAAGAGGATGAAGAATGGAAAAGCAGTTCGTCCTGATGATATACCTGTGGAGGTATGGAAGTGTCTAGGAGAGGTAGCAGTAGATTTTCTGACAAAAACATTCAACAAGGTACTAGAGAGTGAGCAGATGCTGGAGGAGTGGAGGAGAAGTGTGCTGGTGCCCATTTTTAAGAACAAGGGAGACGTGCAGAGTTGCAGCAACTACAGAAGGATAAAGTTGATGAGCCATTCGATGAAGTTATGGGAAAGAATAGTGGAAGCTAGACTAAGGGCAGAGGTCAACATTTGTGATCAACAGTTTGGGTTTATGCCAAGAAAGAGCACCACAGATGCAGTGTTTGCTTTGAGGATGTTAATAGAGAAGTACAGAGAAGGTCAGAGGGAGCTACATTGTGCCTTTGTGGATCTGGAAAAGCATATGACAGGGTGCCAAGAGAAGAACTGTGGTATTGCATGAGGAAGTCTGGAGTGGCAGAGAAGTATGTTAGACTGGTGCAGGACATGTATAAGAGATGTAAGACAGTGGTGAGGTGTGCTGTCGATGTGACCGATTTAATTCAAGATGGAGGTGGGACTGCATCAAGGGTCAGCTCTGAGCCCCTTCTTGTTTGCTATGGTGATGGACAGTGTAAGAACTCTCTCAGAAGAAGCTCTCATGTAAACCTGCACGATCTGGATTCCTGTATCTCAACGTCTGGGAGTACTCCGGGAACAGAGGACAACAAACCACACGAGTGAAATCAATCTGGTTTATTCATCTGCTGCTCAGTGTGTGTCACTGGGCATAAAGCTTTATACAGTGGAGGTGTGTGCGTGAAAAAGTGGGTACAGAGTCACATGTTTCTTTGTTCACAGCCTAAAAGTTGTACCATAATCAAAGTGCATGATAAGAAACCGTCCATCACATTCCTTTGCCTTAGGGGTGACATTTACTACTCTGTGAACTTTGACCTCAGAAAGGATGCTGCCTTGTCAAGCATCACAACAGCAATAAAAGTCCACGGTTAAAAGCACAGGAATGCTGCTAATTATACAATGGTTAAAGATAAGTCAGAATGTGACCTTACAGTTCCCTCTTTTATACTTAAATGCAATTAAAGTATAACAACATGAACAGAGTCTTTTCTTGATATAAGATAGAGTCGTGTTGGCGTGCAAGCTGACAGGATCTAGGGACATCAGAGGACCGCGGTTGACCGGGACCGGTGCTTGAAGGGCAGGCGGGGCCTCATCGCCCTTCGCCCACTATCTCGGGATCCTCGTAACATCCTTCCACCCTCGTCAAGCTCTACACACGTGACATGGCCCGATAGATGTCATCCTCTCGGGTAGGCAGCTGGGTGTATTTGGGTTCGCTGAAGGAGCTCGCCAGGGTCCACACACGATCCATCAGGCACCTGAAAATACAGGGTCCGAACACACAAACCAACAACAAGCATATACATACAGGAACAAGCATGGTTAAATACGGGTAAACATGCCGAAAGAGAGTGGAGGAATCCCCAGCCATAGTTTGGACTTTCGTCGTGTGTCGCAATTGGGCCGCTACGGCACGCATTTTTTGTAAAGCCTGAGATATATTGCCCCCAGGTGAGTCATTCGGTGGGATGTAGGTACAGCAGTGTTCGCCTATAAGAACGCAGACCCCACCTTCCTTTGCGAGCAGTGCATCAAGTGCCATACGATTCTGGGTGGCCATAAGCCTCAGGGCCGTCAGTTCCTGTTTGATTCCATCGACAGCTAGGATGGTGTTGTTTACAAACACAGCGAGCCTATAGTGAACCTTATTCAGTTGTCGGCGAATACTACCCACACCGAAGTTTGGGAACAGGATTTCCGCAAATCTCGTGCCCTCACTTACCAATTGGTGCTCTTCGGGCACCTCAAGATCACTAAGGGCCGACGTGGAGCGTTTCCGACGAGCTGAGGAAGGAAACTGTTTGGAGAAAAGGGTGAGGGATGTTTCAATCCGGACGAGCGCACACCTACCTCGCTGTAGCTTCGGAAGATACAACCACAGTTGACCATTGCCACAATCCCAATACCAATCAGGAATCCATAAAGGTCGCTCCTGATTGAACATTACCCTCCCTGCACTGTCACTTTTAAGTTAATGGTGTGATTACATCTAACCGGATCTAATCCTTGTCCCCAGTGAGATGTTTGGTTGCCAGGTAATTTAACGCATTGTTCGGCACCATCTGTGTCTAGGGAACAGTCATTCTGTGCCTCCCGATCCGGTTCTGTGCCATTGCCGTCGTATCGCCAAAAACATATGGAATACTGCATCCTTAGGTCCCAATGCACAGAAAAGCCTGAATTTGGGTCCAGGTGGCGCCTCAGAAATACTTCCGACTGATTAGATGTTCCCCACTCACCCTGCACTCCATGTCATGTTTATAGTGGTGTAATTGTCCCGTGCTGGGGTATATACATATGGGGTTCCTCCATCATGGGGAAAGAGAGAGCAGACAATACATTCTTCCAGAGTCACATCTCGTTTTACCGTGAAATTCAAATACTGCCAGAACATATTATTTTCTGGATGACGGTAATGTGTGCACCAACCCGGGACCACGCATAGCAGCCCGATTAAGAGCAGGGCATAAGAGGTATACATAACTTGGATTTTAAATGGGCGGTTATCCGACCGGGTGCGAGAGGATGTGGTGGTGATACTCATATGTCTATGTCAGGACTGATCCGTTGGGAGGTCCTTCTCACCTCTTAAGTGAAATATGTATCTCCGGACCTGGAAGAGAGGTAATAAAAATGGACAACATCATAGTCACACAATAGAAATAATACTTCATTGTGGGCTTTTCTTCAGTCTGGTAGCATGGATCCACTGTGGAAAGAGGTCAGTTAGTACGGCGTACGAGTAACAGCGAGTATCTCCGTGGGCTCACTGTAAGGAGAGTCTCCCAAAGAGGAATTTAGTTTCGCAAATTTCTTAACCAGCACCTTGTCTCCTACCTTGAAGGCATGAGTGCTTGCATCGGCCGGGACCGAAGTATTCTGATTAGTGCGTTCCCAATAGTCATTTAGGACCTTAACAAGGCCCACAGCATACTCGCTCATGTGTATATCTAAATCTTCCGTCCCCAAAGCCTGTTTTCCCTTCCTCCAAGGTGCGGGAAAGGGTCTCCCGATAACCACTTCGTAAGGGGATAAATTCCCTAAGGCCACCTGCAGGTCATCCGCAGATCCGCTAGGACCACAGGCAGCACCGAAACCCAATTCCTGGATCCGGTGGCGTGCATTGCTTTTCGTAATTTCCCTTTAATTGTTCTGTTTGTTCGCTCCACGATTCCGGAGGACTGAGGGTAATATGGGACATGGAAACGCCAATTGATCTTTAGCTCTTGGGCCAACAGTTGAGTGACTTTTGAGGTGAATGGTGTGCCTTTGTCCGAATCAATACCCAACGGGAGGCCATATCTGGGAATAATTTCCTGTGATAACTTTTGAACCACTACTCTAGCGTTTCGTTCCCACACGGGAAAGCTTCAACCCACCGAGAGAATTTATCCACGATAACCAGTAGATATTTAAAGGGACCCTGCCGGGCATGTGGGTAAAGTCTATCTGCCACTCCTGGAAGGGAGTATCTGGTTTCGCAGATGCTGATGTGATGCATGTGGTTTGGACACATTGTTCTGTGCACAAATCAGGCATTTTTCCAGAATGCTGTGTACCGTAGAGGCTAGTTGTCGTATACAAAAATATTTTCCATATCTGTCACCACCCCTCTTCGACCGCGATGTGTAGGCCCGTGAAACTCGCGGACGAGGAAAGGAAGGCAGTGCGTGGGCAGGCATAAACGACCGGTCGAATCGAGTAGAATGCCGTCACTCGAGGGCTGAGAGCCCTGCGAGGACCAAAAATCAGTGTCTTCTGTGGACGCCGAGGACTGAAGGGATTTCAGATCCAAGTCAGGGAGGAGGGCGCTAAGCATGTGTGAGGTTGACACTAGCGCGGGCTGCAGGAACGGCGGCATGGAGCCGAGCGAGGCAGCCTGTTTAGCCGCGCGGTCAGCCAAAGAGTTACCTCGTGCCTCATCAGTGTGGTCAGAGGAATGACCGCGGGTCTTTACGATCGCTAAACGGAGCGGGAGATTGCAGGACACAATAAGATCCTGGACTAAGGTGGAATGTGAAATGGGCTTACCGTCAGCAGCAGTGAAACCACGAGATTGCCAGATACGACCGAAATCATGCGCCACCCCGAAAGCGTAACGAGAGTCAGTGTATATAGTAACATCCTGGTCGGAAGCGAGAGTGCATGCCCGAGTGAGCGCATATAACTCTGCTGCTTGAGCGGAATTAAAGGGAAGCGAGTACGCTTCCAAAACTTGGTCCGGTAAGGAACATACCGCGTAGCCACAGAGGAACACTCCGTCGAAGGGTTTCGAGCATGACCCATCTACAAACAGGGAGAGACCTGTCGAGAGAGGTGTGGATAATAAGTCGGACCTAATACTGGTGTCATGGACAATGGTGTCCATGCAGTCATGTTCCAACGGTTCGCAGTCATCTTGAACATTAAGCAGGTGCTGTAGGGCCTGGGCCACGTTATCTAGGGAGGAGGAACAAGAGATGGTTAGATTATCAGTAGCACAAAGGATGGCCTCGTAACCTGAGCGACGTTGAGAAGACATGTGTTGTGTAGACAGAGTATTAAGGATATGCCTAACCTGATGGCTGGTGTGTAAAACGAGTGGATGAGAGAGCACTATTTTTCTGCTTCGAGAACTAACACCGCACTGGCAGCGACGGCACGGAGACATGCAGGTAAACCCTGAGCCACAGTATCTAGAGTTTTGGAAAGAAAAGCACAAGGCCTAAGTCCCCGTGGTCCTGCGCCAAGACTCCAGAAGCCGTGCCGGCCTGGTGAGCGACGAGAGATGAAAGGGTTTGTTGTAATCCGGGAGCCCGAGAGCCGGCGCGGAGCATAGGGCCGACTTCAGGGCTTTGAATGCGTCCAGCATGTCCTCAGTCCAGACCAAGGGTTGGTGGAGAGGGTCAGTGTGAGCCACGGCAGAGCGTAAACGCTTGTCATAAAAGGAACAGTCCGGGATCCATTGTCGGCAGTAGTTAATGAGGCCCAGGAAAGCCAGGAGCGCTTGTTTAGTGGCAGGCTTATGAGTGTCCACTATGATTTTGACGCGATCCTGAGTAAGGCGTTTTATCCCGTGAGAGAGTTCGTAGCCCAGGTATATCACAGTGGGGAGACAGAACTGTAACTTGGGCTTGGAGACCTTGAAACCCTTTTTTTCCAGTAAGAGGAGCAGTTGAACGGTTGCATCGAAACACAGTTCATAAGTTATGCCGGACACCAGGAGGTCATCAGCATAAGAGTGAACGCAGGAACCTACGGGAACGTCAAGAGACCCCAGTGCATCCCTAACTGCAGCCGAGAAAACGGCAGGAGAGTCAATAAATCCTTGAGGTAATCTAGTCCACGTGTACTGTCGCTGCCGGTGTGTGAAAGCGAAGAGAGGTTGTGTGCTTGGCTCAACAGGGATACTAAAAAACGCCGAGCACAGGTCGATCACGGAGAAATGGGTGTGATCGCAAGGAATAGAAGCCATAATAGAGGGCACGTCCGGAACGACCGGCGTAACTGGAATGATGAGCTCGTTAATTTTTCTGAGGTCCTGTGTCAAACGCCAGGAACCGTCCGGCTTGGGAACCGGATTCACAGGAGTGTTATAAGGGCCTGTGCACGGCACAATGATACCCTGTTCCAGAAGAGCGGCCAAAATAGTGTCAATACCCGACATTTTTTGAGGCGATAAGGGGTATTGTCGGATGTACATGGGCGAAATGTGCTTCACGGTAGCTTCATACGGGACGCAGTCCACACAACCCACGTCATTCTTATGTTCTGCCCAAAGATTGGTGGGCATCGTGTCGAGTACAGGGGGCGAGGTGGAACTCGCCATGCACGCCGAATTAACATTAAAGGGCAAGGGCTGCGCTTGCAATGATAACAGAGAAACAGAGGAGGTGTCGCACGTTTGAATGGTCATGCTCGAACCTTGGAAAGAGATTTGGAACCCCAGAACACTCATGAGGTCACAGCCTAGCAAATTAAAAGGGCATTCGGACATATGTACAAAGGAGTAGGATATTTGCAATTTATCAAGCGTAGGGTCATCAGGAAAACACAAAAGAAGGGGCGGCATATATGGGGAGGAGAAGGGGACCCCATCTATTCCCACAGAGCTGGTAGACCTGGAGGATACAGCACCCTGATAGTCCCTGCCTAAAGAAAATAGGGTTGCACCGCTATCAATAACAAAAAGATATTGTACCCCTTCTAGAACAACAGGAAGGAGGGGCAGATTCTCATTGCAGGGTGAATTAAACACTAGGTGCATTAAGCTACAGGTCACGGGGTCCCTACTCCGTGGGCATCCCTATTCGTGCTCCCGCGGGTATGGGCGTGTTGGCGATACACCTGCGGAATCTGGAGTGGGGCGAGACAAATTATCTCCTTGGTGGGTCCGAGAGGCAGAATTACATTCGTCTCTCTGTTTCTTTCTACACTCTTTTTTCCAGTGCCCTTCCTTACCACAATAATGACATTTTCCGGTCTTTCTATATGAATCCCTTCTCCTATTCTTATCACGCGGGCCCTGGGGGGCCACCGCCAGCAGAACCTTATTCTTCACATTCAATAGTCCATCTGATTCTAACATACGAACCCTTTCTCCGGCAGTTCTAACGATGAGACGTTGACGGTCTGTGAAATGCGGTTTAAGTGCGCTCTGGACTTCTGGGAGACAATTACTTAAAAAACTGGACACGAACATAGAGTTTGCCGCTTCGGTATCAAGAGGAAACCCTCCTACATGACGCCAAGTTTCAGTAAAGCGATTCCAAAATACCGAGGTTAGTTCGCCTCGCTTCTGCTTGCAATTGGTCACGTGTGAAAGATCACAAGCTCCCTCCCGTCGGGAGACTAAATAAGCCGTAAGTTGCGCGCACAGTTGAGTCAATGCCTCGGGATCATCCCGCCAAAAGAGGGTGGACCGATAGGTGGTGTTACGACGATCCTCGACTTCCCCTTCTTCTTCCACTTTAACATTAGTCACTACGTCATTCTCAGGGGCCAAACAGGGGATGTTCTGAAGGACCACAGCCTCATTGTAAGCTTCCTTGAGGGTGCGTTGCAGGATAAAGCGATAATCCCCTCCCGTTAGCTGGCAATATCTGGTGGACCGTATAAGCATATCTACATAGGCAAGGGGTGTGTCCAAGCCGGGGAGCATGGAGATAATGTCCTTAAGTGCAGCCACGGATGGTGGCTCCACGACAATACCTCTTCCACGTTTCTGCCATATACAAGCTACATTCTCCACGGCCCTAGGTTTAGGTGGCTCCGGGAGAGGAGGGGGATCGGGCTGAGAGCCCGTGTCGGGACCAATGTCCGCCGGGTTTTCCCAATCCAAATCCTCATTCCCTTCCGTATCTTCGGAATCCTCCTCATTTACTGGCGGAGGCGGGGAGGGAATCACAACCTTGGGTCTTTGTTTCGATTTAATTTTAGGTCACGCTCCGGCTCCGGGGGTTCCTCCTTCGGCAGCGAGCAGGGTTGGGTATAAGGCGGGAACCTCCGCTGGCTTCGGGTCAGCGGGGAGTAGCGGAACTATCTCCCCCGATCCTACTGGATAGGGTGGGGGAGCCGACGGGGTAGTTACGGGGGACACAGTTTGCACACAGCAAGCTGGACTTTTGGTATTTTTCCCTTTTCCCTTTTCTTTACTCATTAATTTAGGTTTGGGGACACTCTGAGTCACCTTCTTGGGCTCAAAGAGCTTTTTAAGTTGCAACCAGTACGAGCGCATTTCATACCATTTTTCATAAGCCTCCTTCATGTATTCATAATCCCAGGAGGGGTTGCCCAATCCATCATAAATCATGCGATGCGCGGATGTCAGAAATCCTGCATCAAAAGTCCCATTTCGAGGAAAGTTTGGTACTTGGTCTAGTCCCTCCGTCCATCCGGCTAGATTACTAAGCCATGGTTCAATATAATAAGCAAGACCACATTTATTCATCCATTCCTTGGGGGTTTCCCCGGGATTAGGCTTTGGGTAGGAATTTCCCATTGTTTACCCTCTAACAAAAATAAAAAATACGTTGGCATACAGGAATACACGTGCACCTTTTGTATAGCGCTCTTCCCAGTTATAGCAACTGAGGATAAACCATCCCAGTTATAGCAACTGAGGATAACCGTCCCTTCTAGAGAAGGGGATAAACCGTCCCTTATAAAAAGGGGATAACAGACGCTCAGATACTGCTAACCAGGTAGTCAACCAAATCTTGTCTTACCTGATCAGGAGTATCACGTCGGGGTCACCAAATTGTAAGAACTCTCTCAGAAGAAGCTCTCATGTAAACCTGCACGATCTGGATTCCTGTATCTCAACGTCTGGGAGTACTCCGGGAACAGAGGACAACAAACCACACGAGTGAAATCAATCTGGTTTATTCATCTGCTGCTCAGTGTGTGTCACTGGGCATAAAGCTTTTATACAGTGGAGGTGTGTGCGTGAAAAAGTGGGTACAGAGTCACATGTTTCTTTGTTCACAGCCTAAAAGTTGTACCATAATCAATATGCATGATAAGAAACCGTCCATCACATTCCTTTGCCTTAGGGGTGACATTTACTACTCTGTGAACTTTGACCTCAGAAAGGATGCTGCCTTGTAAAGCATCACAACAGCAATAAAAGTCCACGGTTAAAAGCACAGGAATGCTGCTAATTATACAATGGTTAAAGATAAGTCAGAATGTGACCTTACAGACAGGCTCACAGACGAGGTGAGACAAGAATCTCCATGGACGATGATGTTTGCAGATGACATTGTGATCTATAGTGAGAGCAGAGAACAAGTGCAGGAAAATCTAAAGAGGTGGAGGTATGCCCTGGAAAGGAAAGGAATGAAGGTTAGCCTCAGAAAATCAGAATACATGTGTGTGAATGAGAAGGACCCAGGAGGAACGGTGATGTTACAGGGAGCAGAGATAACGAAGGTGGAGGATTTTAAGTACTTCGGCTTAACAATCCAGAGCAATGGAGAGTGTGGAAAAGAGACGAAGACGCGTGTGCAGGCAGGCTGGAATGGTTGGAGAAAAGTGTCCGGTGTGACGTGCGACAGGAGAGTGTCAGCAAGAATGAAGGGAAAAGTGTACAAGACGGTGGTGAGGCCAGCGATGTTGTATGGCTTAGAAACAGTGGTGCTGAGGAAAAGGCAGGAGGCAGAGCTGGAGGTAGCGGAGATGAAAACGTTGAGGTTCTCTCTGGGAGTAATGACGATGGATAGGATCAGAAATGAGTATATCAGAGGGACAGCGCACGTAAGATGTTTTGGAGACAAAGTCAGAGAGGCTAGATTGAGATGGTTTGGACATGTACAGAGGAGGGATAGTGAGTATATTGGCAGTAGGATGCTGAGGTTGGAATTACCAGGCAGAAGGCCTCGAGGAAGACCAAAGAAGAGATTTATGGATGTGGTGAAGGAAGACATGAAGGTCGTTGGAGTCAGAAAAGAAGATGCGGAGGACAGGGTGCCGGTGGAAATTGGACTACTGTTGGTCGAAGAAGGAGAGGCAGGAGGCGTGTCCGTAGGCGGAGAGAGAAGAGGAAAAGCACCAGTCTCAGACTGAGAGTAGGGACTTTGAATGTTGGAACTATGACAGGAAAAGGCAGAGAGCTGGCTGACATGATGCAGAGGAGGAAGGTGGACATACTGTGTGTTCAGGAGACCAGGTGGAAAGGTAGCAAGGCTAGAAGCTTTGGAGCAGAGTTTGCACTGTTTTATCATGGTGTGGATGGGAAGAGAAATGGAGTAGGAGCCATCTTGAAAGAGGGGTTGGTCAGGAATGTTCTAGAGGTGAAAAGAGTGTCAGACAGCGTGATGAGTCTCAAGTTGGAAATTGAAGGCATGATGTTCAATGTTGTGAGTGCTTATGCCCCACAGGCAAGATGTGAGCTAGAAGAGAAGGAGAGATTCTGGAGTGTGTTCGATGAAGTGATGCAGAATACCCACAGAGGTGAAAGAGAAAAAAAAAAAACAAAGACAGAAAAATTTGACCCCCTGGAGGCCTTAGAGACATGAAACTTCGTTGATTCATTTTTTTATGTGCATTGGTGCAGACTTCAATGGACATGTTGGTGCAGGCAAGAGAGGGGACGAGGAAGGGATGGGCAGGTTTGGTATCCAGGACAGGAACACAGGACAGATGTTGATCGATTTTGCAAAAAGGATGGAAATGGCTGTGGTGAATACTTTCTTCCAGAAGAGGCAGGAGCATAGGGTGACTTATAAAAGCGGTGATAGGAGCACACAGGTAGACTACATCTTGTGTAGGCGATGTAATTTGAAGGAAATCAGTGACTGCAAAGTAGTAGTGGGTGAGACTGTTGCCAAACAGCATAGGATGGGGTGTGCAGGATGACGCTGATGGTGAGGATAGGGAAGAAGCGGAAGGAAGGTAGATAAGGAGACTTGGTGGTGTGATGAGGAAGTGCAAGAGTGTGTACAAAGGAAGACGTTAGGCATTGAGAGGACATTGGGAAGAGAGTAAACAGGAGTACAGGGAGACACAGCGTAAGGCAAAGGTCGCAGTGTCAAAGGCCAAACAGAGGGCGTATGATGACTTGTATGCTCGGTTGGACAGTAAGGAGGGAGAAAATAATTTATACAGGTTGGCACAGCAGAGAAATCGAAATAGGAAGAATGTGCAGCAAGTTCGAGTGATAAAGGACAGAGAGGGAAATGTATTGACTGATGACAGAAGTGTGATGGGAAGATTGAAAGAGTACTTTGAAGAGCTGATGAATGAGAAAAATGAGAGACAAAAAAAAAAAAAAAAGAGGAGAAGAGGTGACCGTTGAGGACCAGAAAGTAGTAAGGGTGAAGTGAGGAGGGCATTGAAGAGGATGAAGAGTGGAAAGGCAATTGGTCCTGATGACATACCTGTGAAGGTATGGAAGTGTGTCGGAGAGGTAGCAGTCGATTTTCTGACAAGAACATTCAACAAGGTCTTAGAGAGTGAGCAGATGCTGGAGAAATGGAGAAGTGTACTGGACTGGTTCCCATTTTTAAGAACAAGGGAGACGTGCAGAGTTGTGGCAACAACAGGGGGATAAAGTTGATGAGCCATACGATGAAGTTATGGGAAAGAATAGTGGAAGCTAGACCAAGGGCAGAGGTCAACATTTGTGATCAACAGTTTGGGTTCATGCCAAGAAAGAGCACCACAGATGCAGTGTTTGCTTTGAGGATGTTCATCGAGAAGTACAGAGAAGGTCAGAGGGAGCTGCATTGTGCCTTTGTGGATCTGGAGAAAGCATATGACAGGGTGCCAAGAAAAGAACTGTGGTATTGCATGAGGAAGTCTGGAGTGGCAGAAAAGTATGTTTGAGTGGTGCAGGACATGTATGAGAGATGTAAGACAGCGGTGAGGTATGCTGTCGGCGTGATCGAAAAATTCAAAGTGGAGGTGGGACTGTATCAAGTGAGGGATCTTTGTGCATTTCCATATATATATATACAAACACACATCCATATACACACACACACACACACACACACACACACACAGTGGGGCCAATAAGTATTGGGCAACATAAAAATGTGCAATTCACCCATTTAAAAAGATAAGAAAGGTCTGTAATTTTCATCATAGGTACATATCAAGCTTGAAAGACAGAATGTAAACAAAAAAAAAAAAAAAAATCCAGGAAATCACATTGTATGATTTTTAAACAATTTATTTGTGAAAATGGGAGGCCAATAAGTATTGGGCAGCGAGCAAAAGTTACTTTTAATACTTTGTAATGTAACCTTGGTTAGCAATGACAGAGGTCAAACTGTTCCTGTAGTTCTTGACCAGGTCTACTGTCGGGTTCTAAATGAACACAGACATCATAAAAACACGCACACACTCATTAGGAGAAAGACACAGAGAGTCAAGTTCATTCTCATGAATGAGGAGAGCAGTCAGATTGACAGCCAATTACACGTCTCCTCGCTGCTCTGGCTTGAAACCTGACTGAGAACCTCTTTTATTCCATCAGGGTGATTTCTAGTTACACATGTCGTATTGATTTCCTAACGGGGAGGGGTGTATGTGAATCAGCATCATGGCCTTCATCATTGTTCTATGCTTATCTATGATGTCAGCGTGTTTCTGTCCCTTGCTAAAAAGAGTTGTGACAGGAAGGGCATCCGACGTAAAACCTCTGCCAAATCAAACGTGCGAATCAGATGATTCGCTGTGGCAACTCCTGAGTGAAAGGGAAAAAGCCGAAAAGAAGACAGACAGACATATATCTATATCTATATATATATATATATATATACACACACAAACACACATACACACACACACACACACTCCTTCATTTTCGAGACCATTTAATCCGAATTTGAATTGTGTGGAGTCTGGTGTGTACCTCAGCCAAACTCTGGGTGAGGGTGGGTAGACCATGAACAGCACACCAAATTGATGTTATTTATATACGTATTTATTTAGTACGTAAGTTGGTAATTTGTTTCGACTGTACTGTATTATCACAAGGATTTAAATAGTATTTCTAAATTTCACTCTGCAAAGGAAAGAAGATCATCCCCTATGTGGGTACTTTTCAAATTGTTAATGGGCATTCTGTGCTTGTAATTTTATATGCTTAGAGTAATTGTAATTATAAACATACATTTCTGGTAAACAAGGTTCAATGTTAGGAGTGCCTCAAAGGAACTGCTTTCATCGATCATCAAAAAAAAAAATTATATTACTGACAAAAGCCATCAAAATTTTCCTTTTCCATCGATTAAAACACTCTCAAGAACTTCATTCCAGCAAATTATTATGAACTAATGAATGAGTTAATTAACTTATTTTTGGAAATTCCCTTCATCAATTACATATGCTATTAATACCACAAAATATAAATATAAACAAATACAAACAAGAATACTGCAAGAAGCACCATTGTTAGTATTAACTGCAGTAGAAACAGGAGAACAGCCATAATTTCACTGGAAATTATTTTATTGCAGAATAAACAATTTATGATAATGTCTTGGATGCTATTCATAATATTTACCACTCAGCGTCAAAAGGGAGCAACAGCCTTCAGTGAAGCCTCAAGTACTGTCATGAATTTTTGCTGAGTCAATGTGTTGGAAACCGTCATTACTTCATGAAGCCATTTGGCCACTTGTAAAGATAGATGGTTCAAAGTGTGTGTATTTTGCAAATCAAACTGAAATTTAAAAAAAAAAAGTGTAAAAATGATTAAAAATATATATATACGGAGGTCAATGGTCAAAAGTCAGGGAAGATCGCTGTGGTGTACACCTGAATTTTGTTCGCGTTCACAATGGCTTTGCACATGCGCACTGCATTCGGCGACTCACCTTTATTCAATGATGATGGACTTATCGCGCGCGCACCCTGACGTCACGACGCCCCGCCCCTGGCGTTCAGCTCTGGAATGTTTGTGTTCAAAATGTTGTTTGTGCTTTAAATCCACTTGAACAAGGCACGGATTTTAAGCTCTCAAACTCGAGATCACTGCGCTGTAACAAAACTGGAAATTACAATGCGACCTTCACGGAAGCTTCACCAGGAGTTTATTCCCTTCAAATTTGTGGGATTTATTCCAGCATCACTTGTGGGATTTACCACAGCACCATCTGGAGGATTTACTCTTCCACCAACCGGGAGATTTATACCTCCAGCACCACCGGTTGGCTTTTTTCCTCCAACACAAGTGGGATTTATCCCATTACCACCAGTGGGATGTCCGACACCACCACTTACAGTAAGTGCTGCTCCATCGTCGGGGATGATCCCTGAGAGTGTCGTCGTTCTGCAGCCCATGGAAGTGGATCATCAGCCCGGATGCAGTGGCCTGCTTCACCTGCTGAACGGTGAGGTTATTCAAGTACTTTAAACGTAATTCAAATTGCACGTTCTTTCTTCTTTTCGGCTTTTTCCCTAAACAGCTGGAAAGGCGTCAAGAAGAGTTTAGTGCAAAGATGAGTGCTCGTTTGTTGTTGGTGTAATCGTGTTCTACTCAGATTTTTCTGAAAAGTGGGCGGTTGTAGTGGTTAGAACGTCGGACTGACAGCAAGAAGGTCCCGGATTCGAGTCCTGGGGTCGACTTGGGCATTTCTGTGTGGAATTTGCATGTTTTCCCTTGTTTGCATCATTGGTTCCATCCTCCAATCCAAAGACATGCACATTCCGCCAACCAGCTGTTCCAAGTTGTCCCTTTGCGTGTGTGTGTGTGTGTGTGGGTGTGTTGCCCTGAAATGGTCTGGCAACCTGTTCAGGAGTACCCTGCCTTTTCTCAGTGTGGGCTGAGATAGGCTCTCCATAACCCGAGGAGTATTAAGCCATATGGAAAATGAATAAACAAGTGAGGGACTGAATGAGGTTTCACAGAAAATTTCCTTAAAGTTACATAATTTTTTTTTTTTTTTTGCTGAGCAGGATTTTTTTCAACTAAACTATCTAACTGATAGCATTTGCACATGGTATTTGCATACCGTATTCGACGTAATAAGTACCTTGCTCTAATAAGCGCCCCCCTAAATGTTTTTGGTTGCAGGTCAAAAATCACCCATGTGTACTGGGAGCAAAATGGTAGATCAAATTTACCAATTTTATTCGATCAGTCTCTGTAACTGTACAATGAGGCATTCACTGCCTGTAAAAGTGAGTTTGCACGGTATTTCAAGACCCCCTGCCCATGGGGAATGTCTATAATGTTCATCAGTAACAACACATTTGATTGTTCCGCCGTGCTTTAAAAAACAGGACAATATTTTGCTGTGTTCTCTTGGTAAATCTCCAACAACTGATTGAATTAGAAACTGCTACAACAAAACTATGGGATGCTCTGAATGATTGGAGTGATGAACCAGATATGGATCTATCAGAAAGTGATGACGAGTATTTTTCACCGATTCTCCTGCTCACTAACTTTATAAATTTAAGCACGGTCATGTGCTTTTGTTTATGTCCTTGAGTGGTTCAGCGTGCAATGTGCTAAAGTTGACATTCATGTTGATTGGCTCGATTTTGCTTCCGGAAAACGTTTAAAGGAAGAGCACCGGGAGGGGAAATTAAGAAGTCTTTTTAAAAATTTTTTTTTTTTTTTTTATTTAGCTGTTTTCTTTTTATTTTCGGCATTCATTCAAGTGGTTTGGTTGATACCACAAAATGAATAACACAAATACCAGTCTTTTATTGTTCTGTTATTGTTCATGTTTTCCACTTCGATGGTGCCACACACATCAGGGGTGCCCGGAGAGCAATTGGGGGTTAGGTGCCTTGCTCAAGGCCACTTCAGCCATTTATGTGGAGGAAGGGAAGGTGCTGTTCACTCCCTCACCACCACATATTTTTTCCTGTTGGTTCGGGAATCGAACCAATGAACTTTCCATTCCAAAGCTCCCCCTATAACCATTAGACTACAGTTGTACCAAAGCTGTAGATATATTTGCACAGCTCAGATGAACTAGAGGGATTATAGATAATGTCAGTAAATCATTGAATTTTCAGGCTGCCTTCAGAATTTCCACTTGTTACTCCCTCAGTACTACAGAAAGTTCACTGCAGAAAGTGCGACAAAATGTCTGAATCTTTGTGTACTGGGCGAGTGGACATTTCAAACACAACACAATTGTTCATCTGTTCAGTTCAGTAACTATTGATCTATTTATAATTGTTCTATCCTTTTCATTCAGAAGAAAGTGATGCCTGATCAAATGAATGAATGGATGTTCTCATCTTCAGTCATTGTTGTGTTTTATTCACGTCATTCAGTATTAACTGTTTTCTCTCCCTTTTGTTGTATCTTCAGGTCACAAGAAAGAAGACCACAGACCCCAACAGCAGGTGGACAAGCTAGACGATAGTGATCAGTCATGGGTAACTTTTAGGGACACATTCACTTGGAAGAGAACATCGACTCAAAGGAGAAGGTCAAGGTTGAAGAAAACATCAACATCGAGTAGACCGTCCCTCTTTGTGGGTCCTGATCCCTTTGAGTCCAATATTATTCAGGATTCTGTCCCTGTCAAGGAGACCGTCCTCCTGAAGGAGCTTGCTTCCTTAATCGAGTCTTTCTCTATTGAGAGGCCTGTCCTTAATCCAGAGCTTGAGTCGTTTTTGAAGTCTCTGCTTGTTCAGGACTCTATACCTATTCAAGAGGTTGATTCCTTGAAAGAGTCTTTCCCATCTGAGAATCTCCTCTTGTCCATGGAGCATTTGCCTGTCCAGGACACTCTCTTTGTCCAGGACATCCGCTCTGTTCTGGATTCTGTCCCCATTGAGGAGGTTGATTCCTTGACAGAGTCTTTCTTCTTTGAGAACCCCCACTTGTCCGTGGAGTCTTTGCCTGTCATGGATGCTCTCTCTGTCCAGAATGCACTCTCTGTACCGAACTCTGTCAATATTCAGGACTCTGTCCTCATTCAGGACATTGACTCCTTAAAAGAGTCTTTCCCATCTGAGAATCTCCTCTTGTCCATGGAGCATTTGCCTGTCCAGGACACTCTCTTTGTCCAGGACATCCGCTCTGTTCTGGATTCTGTCCCCATTGAGGAGGTTGATTCCTTGACCGAGTCTTTCTTCTTTGAGAACCCCCACTTGTCCGTGGAGTCTTTGCCTATCCTGGATGTTCTCTCTGTCCAGAATGCTCTCTCTGTACCGAACTCTGTCAATCTTCAGGACTCTGTCCTCATTCAGGACATTGATTCCTGGAAAGAGTCTTTCCCATTTGAGAATCTCCTCTTGTCCATGGAGCATTTGCCTGTCCAGGACACTCTCTTTGTCCAGGACATCCGCTCTATTCTGGATTCTGTCCCCATTGAGGAGGTTGATTCCTTGACAGAGTCTTTCTTCTTTGAGAACCCCCACTTGTCCGTGGAGTCTTTGCCTATCCTGGATGTTCTCTCTGTCCAGAATGCGCTCTCTGTACCGAACTCTGCCCCTATACAGGGGGTTGATTCCATGACTGAGTCTTTCCTCCTTTGAGAACCTCATCTTGCCTGTGGAGTCAGATCCTGTTCAAGAAATGTGGAAAATGTCCCGTGCTCAGTCGGTTCTAAGTCGTATTTGCATTTTGTCCACATGCTTGTGCGGGTTTTCTCCAGGTACTCCACTTTCCTTCCACAATGTCAAAGCATGCATGTTAGGCTAATTGGACATTCCAAATCACCCCTAGGTGTGAGTGTGAACGTGAATGGTTGTGTGTGATTTGCCCTTTGATTATATCACATTTTCAGTCATCCTCAATATAAGTCAGTGTTATGCTTCACTACGTTTCAGTGAAACATCTCATGCTAAAAATAATGAAGATTTACAAACAGGTAGACATGTTTGGTTTGTTTTTTACGTATGGTTGTTTTAGTCAGTATTTTCATGCTTTGGAACACCGCACAAGGCGATATCGTTGTGTTTTAATGTGGAACTGTAGACGGCCCTTGGGTTCCAGAGGTTTCAGCTGTTCCTGCAGGAAATGGAGCTGAAGCAAATCGAGATGGTGAAGAGACACTATCAGAGAGTGTGTAGTGCAAGATGCTGTCATTCAGGATGATCAGAAGCGGGCTCGGTGAGTTAAAATACTGCCCAATAAAATGTCTCCATGTTAGTTGGAATGTTTTTTGGTTATGGGAGTTGGATCAACATGCATTTACTTTTTTTATTTTTTTATACATTTGGAGAAGTGTTTGAATGACCTTACAGCAGATGATTACCATTTTAATGATTTGTTCTCGTAAGATTTGGAGCCTGAAAGCTCATACTTCAATGGGTTTGATAGATTCAGTTTAGTTCCCAGTCACTTCATATCACATTCACTCACAGAGCACTTTATTCGGAACATCGAAACTTGTACTCATTTACCTACTGATCTTTTTTCCTTATCTGTAGCATCAGCTCCCTGTTCATGACCATTGATCGCAACCTGGGGCAGCAGTTCAAGGACACGTTTGACGCTTGTGTCCAATCTCATCATCGTCATCATCATTGTTGCTTCCCGCATGGCATGGGATCGGCCTTGGGGCACGGCCGCTTGGAGTACTGGAACCAAATCTCCGACAGCTACCTGAAGTCTTGTCTCCTCAATGTCTTCAGCACCTGCTGTTTATCAACACTGAGTCTCTTTTCAGTCTTCCCTCAATTATCGAACATAACAACCTTCTGGAGCCTCGAATCGAACATAACGACCTTCTGGAACCTCCACTCCCCATCCTCCTGGGCCTTTCACAAAACATCCAAGAGCAAACGCTGTCTATTAGCCACATGTCCATGAACGTTTACAGCAAGTTCAGCAATGCTGCAGCTGTGATCGACTTTTCTGACACGCTGCTCGGAAACACTCATGATCAGTTACAGCATATGAGGGATTCCTTTGACAGTGTTGTGGACTCTGACTGAAATGGCAATGCAGCCACTTCATGACGAACTTTGGTTTACTAACAATGGGCTTAACTCATGAATGTCTCTATTTTTTTGTGGGGATATAAACATGCTCCCTTCCATACATACATACATACATGCAGTCTCCCACACATACATACATACATATGTGTGCCCTCCCACACACACAGACATACATACATACCGACACCCTCCCATACATAAAAACATGCATGGACTTTCCTATACATACATACATACATACCTGCACCCTCCCATACATACATACATACATACACACACCTTCCCATACATACATGCATAAACCCTCCCAAACATGCATACATACATACAAGCATGCACGTGCCTCTCCATACATACATACATGCATATCTACATACACACACCCTCCCATACATACACACGTGCATGCATACATGCATGCATGCACCCTCCTCAACATCCATACATGCAACCTCCGGCACATACATACGTACATACATGCATGCACCCTCCTATACATACAGACATACATGCATCCATACATATGTACATGCACCCTCACATACATGCATACTTGCATATGTACGTACATACATGCACCCTTCCATAAATTCATACATACATTTAATTCATTACAAGAGTCAACATCTTGATTAACGGGTGTCTGAGGAGTCATCAAAAAAAGTCAACAAATAAAATAAATTCATAAATAAAACAAAATGAAAGTATTACATTTCTATCAAAATAAAAATGTACAAAGAATTAATTATATTTACTGTAAATTATTTATGAAGGAAATCATTGAAATTAAATATTGCAATAAAGTATTTATTTAAACTTACTTTTGGTGGTTTTCTGTTTTTGTACATCCAAACAGATGTGTGCATACACAATTAATATGAATAAATAAATTTATATATGGGTGGAAACACCATTTTTTAAATGCAGCCATGAGGCGGGGGGGGAGGAGGAGGACAAACCAGTGTCTCTACCCCTTATACCGGTCCCAAGCCCGGATAAATGCAGAGGGTTGCGACAGGAAGGGCATCCGGCGTAAAACTTCTGCCACATTTAAAAATGCAAATGATCAATACAGAATTCATACCGGATCGATCGAGGCCCGGGTTAACAACGACCGCCATCAGTGCTGTCAACCAACAGGGTGCTGATGGAAATTGGACTACTGTTGGTCGAAGAAGGAGAGGCGGGAGGCGTGTCCGTAGGCAGAGAGAAAAGAGGAAATGCGTGAGCCTCGGACTGAGAGTAGGGACTTTGAATGTTGGAACTATGCAAGGAAAAGATAGGAGCTGGCTGACATGATGCAGAGGAGGAAGGTGGACATACTGTGTGTTCAGGAGACAAGGTGGAAAGGTAGCAAAGCTAGAAGCTTAGGAGCAGGGTTTAAACTGTTTTATAATGGTGTGGATGGGAAGAGAAATGGAGTAGGAGTCATCTTGAAGGAGGGGTTTGTCAGGAATGTTCTAGAAGTGAAAAGAGTGTCAGACAGAGTGATGAGTCTCAAGTTAGAAATTGAAGGTGTGATGGTCAATGTTGTTAGTGCTTATGCCCCACAGGCAGGATGTAAGCTAGAAGAGAAGGAGAGATTCTGGAGTGAGTTAGATGAAGTGATGCAGAGTACCCCCAGAGGTGAAAGAGTGGTCATTGGTGCAGACTTCAATGGACATGTTGGTGCAGGCAACAGAGGGGACAAGGAAGTGATGGGCAGGTTTGGTATCCAGGACAGGAACGCAGAAGGACAGATGTTGATAGATTTTGCAAAAAGGATGGAAATGGCTGTAGTGAATACTTTCTTCCAGAAGAAACAGGAGCATAGGGTGACTTATAAAAGCGGAGGTCGGAGCACACAGGTAGACTACATCTTGTGTAGGCGATGTAATTTGAATGAAGTCAGTGACTGCAAAGTCATAGTGGGTGAGAGTGTTGCCAAACAGCATAGGATGGTGGTGTGCAGGATGACTCTGATGGTGAGAAAGGTGAAAAAGGCAAAGGCAGAGCAGAAGACAAAGTGGTGGAAGCTGAAAAGGAAGAGTGTCGTGTTGTCTTCAAGGAGGAGTTGAAACAGGCTTTGGGTGGCCAGGAAGTGCTTCCAAATGACTGGACAACCACAGCAAATGTGATCAGGGACACAGGTCGGAGAGTACTTGGTGTGTCCTCTGGAAGGAAAGTAGATAAGGAGACTTGGTGGTGGAATGAGGAAGTGCAGGAGTGTGTACAAAGGAAGAGATTAGCTAAGAAGAAGTGGGACATTGAGAGGACCGAAGAGAGTAAACAGGAGTACAGGGAGACACAGCGTAAGGCAAAAGTAGCAGTGGCTAAGGCCAAACAGAGGGCGTATGATGACTTGTATGATAGGTTGGATAGTAAAGAGGGAGAAAATGATCTATACAGGTTGGCACAGCAGAGAAATAGAGATGGGAAGGACGTGCAGCAAGTTAGATTGATAAAGGACAGAGAGGGAAATGTATTGACTGATGACAGAAGTGTGCTGGGAAGCTGGAAAGAGTACTTTGAAGAGCTGATGAATGGGGAAACTGAGAGAGAAAAAAAGAGTAGAAGAGGTGACCATTGAGGAGCAGGATGTAGCAAAGATCAGTAAGGGTGAAGTGAAGAGGGCATTGAAGAGGATGAAGAATGGAAAAGCAGTTCGTCCTGATGATATACCTGTGGAGGTATGGAAGTGTCTAGGAGAGGTAGCAGTAGATTTTCTGACAAAAACATTCAACAAGGTACTAGAGAGTGAGCAGATGCTGGAGGAGTGGAGGAGAAGTGTGCTGGTGCCCATTTTTAAGAACAAGGGAGACGTGCAGAGTTGCAGCAACTACAGAAGGATAAAGTTGATGAGCCATTCGATGAAGTTATGGGAAAGAATAGTGGAAGCTAGACTAAGGGCAGAGGTCAACATTTGTGATCAACAGTTTGGGTTTATGCCAAGAAAGAGCACCACAGATGCAGTGTTTGCTTTGAGGATGTTAATAGAGAAGTACAGAGAAGGTCAGAGGGAGCTACATTGTGCCTTTGTGGATCTGGAAAAAGCATATGACAGGGTGCCAAGAGAAGAACTGTGGTATTGCATGAGGAAGTCTGGAGTGGCAGAGAAGTATGTTAGACTGGTGCAGGACATGTATAAGAGATGTAAGACAGTGGTGAGGTGTGCTGTCGATGTGACCGACGAATTCAAGATGGAGGTGGGACTGCATCAAGGGTCAGCTCTGAGCCCCTTCTTGTTTGCTATGGTGATGGACAGTGTAAGAACTCTCTCAGAAGAAGCTCTCATGTAAACCTGCACGATCTGGATTCCTGTATCTCAACGTCTGGGAGTACTCCGGGAACAGAGGACAACAAACCACACGAGTGAAATCAATCTGGTTTATTCATCTGCTGCTCAGTGTGTGTCACTGGGCATAAAGCTTTTATACAGTGGAGGTGTGTGCGTGAAAAAGTGGGTACAGAGTCACATGTTTCTTTGTTCACAGCCTAAAAGTTGTACCATAATCAAAGTGCATGATAAGAAACCGTCCATCACATTCCTTTGCCTTAGGGGTGACATTTACTACTCTGTGAACTTTGACCTCAGAAAGGATGCTGCCTTGTCAAGCATCACAACAGCAATAAAGTCCACGGTTAAAAGCACAGGAATGCTGCTAATTATACAATGGTTAAAGATAAGTCAGAATGTGACCTTACAGTTCCCTCTTTTATACTTAAATGCAATTAAAGTATAACAACATGAACAGAGTCTTTTCTTGATATAAGATAGAGTCGTGTTGGCGTGCAAGCTGACAGGATCTAGGGACATCAGAGGACCGCGGTTGACCGGGACCGGTGCTTGAAGGGCAGGCGGGGCCTCATCGCCCTTCGCCCACTATCTCGGGATCCTCGTAACATCCTTCCACCCTCGTCAAGCTCTACACACGTGACATGGCCCGATAGATGTCATCCTCTCGGGTAGGCAGCTGGGTGTATTTGGGTTCGCTGAAGGAGCTCGCCAGGGTCCACACACGATCCATCAGGCACCTGAAAATACAGGGTCCGAACACACAAACCAACAACAAGCATATACATACAGGAACAAGCATGGTTAAATACGGGGTAAACATGCCGAAAAGAGAGTGGAGGAATCCCCAGCCATAGTTTGGACTTTCGTCGTGTCGCAATTGGGCCGCTACGGCACGCATTTTTTGTAAAGCCTGAGATATATTGCCCCCAGGTGAGTCATTCGGTGGGATGTAGGTACAGCAGTGTTCGCCTATAAGAACGCAGACCCCACCTTCCTTTGCGAGCAGTGCATCAAGTGCCATACGATTCTGGGTGGCCATAAGCCTCAGGGCCGTCAGTTCCTGTTTGATTCCATCGACAGCTAGGATGGTGTTGTTTACAAACACAGCGAGCCTATAGTGAACCTTATTCAGTTGTCGGCGAATACTACCCACACCGAAGTTTGGGAACAGGATTTCCGCAAATCTCGTGCCCTCACTTACCAATTGGTGCTCTTCGGGCACCTCAAGATCACTAAGGGCCGACGTGGAGGCGTTTCCGACGAGCTGAGGAAGGAAACTGTTTGGAGAAAAGGGTGAGGGATGTTTCAATCCGGACGAGCGCACACCTACCTCGCTGTAGCTTCGGAAGATACAACCACAGTTGACCATTGCCACAATCCCAATACCAATCAGGAATCCATAAAGGTCGCTCCTGATTGAACATTACCCTCCCTGCACTGTCACTTTTTAAGTTAATGGTGTGATTACATCTAACCGGATCTAATCCTTGTCCCCAGTGAGATGTTTGGTTGCCAGGTAATTTAACGCATTGTTCGGCACCATCTGTGTCTAGGGAACAGTCATTCTGTGCCTCCCGATCCGGTTCTGTGCCATTGCCGTCGTATCGCCAAAAACATATGGAATACTGCATCCTTAGGTCCCAATGCACAGAAAAGCCTGAATTTGGGTCCAGGTGGCGCCTCAGAAATACTTCCGACTGATTAGATGTTCCCCACTCACCCCGTACCCATGTCATGTTTATAGTGGTGTAATTGTCCCGTGCTGGGGTATATACATATGGGGTTCCTCCATCATGGGGAAAGAGAGAGCAGACAATACATTCTTCCAGAGTCACATCTCGTTTTACCGTGAAATTCAAATACTGCCAGAACATATTATTTTCTGGATGACGGTAATGTGTGCACCATCTCGGGACCACGCATAGCAGCCCGATTAAGAGCAGGGCATAAGAGGTATACATAACTTGGATTTTAAATGGGCGGTTATCCGACCGGGTGCGTAGAGGATGTGGTGGTGATACTCATATGTCTATGTCAGGTCTGATCCGTTGGGAGGTACTTCTCCTCTTAAGTGATATATGTATCTCGGACCTGGAACAGAGGTAATAAAAATGGACAACATCATAGTCACACAATACAAATAATACTTCATTGTGGGCTTTTCTTCAGTCTGGTAGCATGGATCCACTGTGGAAAGAGGTCAGTTAGTACGGCGGTACGAGTAACAGCGAGTATCTCCGTGGGCTCACTGTAAGGAGAGTCTCCCAAAGAGGAATTTAGTTTCGCAAATTTCTTAACCAGCACCTTGTCTCCTACCTTGAAGGCATGAGTGCTTGCATCGGCCGGGACCGAAGTATTCTGATTAGTGCGTTCCCAATAGTCATTTAGGACCTTAACAAGGCCCACAGCATACTCGCTCATGTGTATATCTAAATCTTCCGTCCCCAAAGCCTGTTTTCCCTTCCTCCAAGGTGCGGGAAAGGGTCTCCCCATTACCACTTCGTAAGGGGATAAATTCCCTAAGGCCACCTGCGAGGTCATCCGCAGATCCGCTAGGACCACAGGCAGCACCGAAACCCAATTCCTGGATGCGGTGGCGTGCATTGCTTTTCGTAATTTCCCTTTAATTGTTCTGTTTGTTCGTTCCACGATTCCGGAGGACTGAGGGTGATATGGGACATGGAAACGCCAATTGATCTTTAGCTCTTGGGCCAACAGTTGAGTGACTTTTGAGGTGAATGGTGTGCCTTTGTCCGAATCAATACCCAACGGGAGGCCATATCTGGGAATAATTTCCTGTGATAACTTTTGAACCACTACTCTAGCGTTTTCGTTCCCACACGGGAAAGCTTCAACCCACCGAGAGAATTTATCCACGATAACCAGTAGATATTTAAAGGGACCCTGCCGGGGCATGTGGGTAAAGTCTATCTGCCACTCCTGGAAGGGAGTATCTGGTTTCGGCAGATGCTGATGTGATGCATGTGGTTTGGACACATTGTTCTGTGCACAAATCAGGCATTTTTCCAGAATGCTGTGTACCGTAGAGGCTAGTTGTCGTATACAAAAATCTTTTTCCATATCTGTCACCACCCCTCTTCGACCGCGATGTGTAGGCCCGTGAAACTCGCGGACGAGGAAAGGAAGGCAGTGCGTGGGCAGGCATAAACGACCGGTCGAATCGAGTAGAATGCCGTCACTCGAGGGCTGAGAGCCCTGCGAGGACCAAAAATCAGTGTCTTCTGTGGACGCCGAGGACTGAAGGGATTTCAGATCCAAGTCAGGGAGGAGGGCGCTAAGCATGTGTGAGGTTGACACTAGCGCGGGCTGCAGGAACGGCGGCATGGAGCCGAGCGAGGCAGCCTGTTTAGCCGCGGTCAGCCAAAGAGTTACCTCGTGCCTCATCAGTGTGGTCAGAGGAATGACCGCGGGTCTTTACGATCGCTAAACGGAGCGGGAGATTGCAGGACACAATAAGATCCTGGACTAAGGTGGAATGTGAAATGGGCTTACCGTCAGCAGCAGTGAAACCACGAGATTGCCAGATACGGCCGAAATCATGCGCCACCCCGAAAGCGTAACGAGAGTCAGTGTATATAGTAACATCCTGGTCGGAAGCGAGAGTGCATGCCCGAGTGAGCGCATATAACTCTGCTGCTTGAGCGGAATTAAAGGGAAGCGAGTACGCTTCCAAAACTTGGTCCGGTAAGGAACATACCGCGTAGCCACAGAGGAACACTCCGTCGAAGGGTTTCGAGCATGACCCATCTACAAACAGGGAGAGACCTGTCGAGAGAGGTGTGGATAATAAGTCGGACCTAATACTGGTGTCATGGACAATGGTGTCCATGCAGTCATGTTCCAACGGTTCGCAGTCATCTTGAACATTAAGCAGGCGCTGTAGGGCCTGGGCCACGTTATCTAGGGAGGAGGAACAAGAGATGGTTAGATTATCAGTAGCACAAAGGATGGCCTCGTAACCTGAGCGACGTTGAGAAGACATGTGTTGTGTAGACAGAGTATTAAGGATATGCCTAACCTGATGGCTGGTGTGTAAAACGAGTGGATGAGAGAGCACTATTTTTTCTGCTTCGAGAACTAACACCGCACTGGCAGCGACGGCACGGAGACATGCAGGTAAACCCTGAGCCACAGTATCTAGAGTTTTGGAAAGAAAAGCACAAGGCCTAAGTCCCCCCCCGTGGTCCTGCGCCAAGACTCCAGAAGCCGTGCCGGCCTGGTGAGCGACGTAGAGATGAAAGGGTTTGTTGTAATCCGGGAGCCCGAGTGCGCCCGCGGGGCATAGGGCCGACTTCAGGGCTTTGAATGCGTCCAGCATGTCCTCAGTCCAGACCAAGGGTTGGTGGAGAGGGTCAGTGTGAGCCACGGCAGAGCGTAAACGTTTGTCATAAAAGGAACAGTCCGGGATCCATTGTCGGCAGTAGTTAATGAGGCCCAGGAAAGCCAGGAGCGCTTGTTTAGTGGCAGGCTTATGAGTGTCCACTATGATTTTGACGCGATCCTGAGTAAGGCGTTTTATCCCGTGAGAGAGTTCGTAGCCCAGGTATATCACAGTGGGGAGACAGAACTGTAACTTGGGCTTGGAGACCTTGAAACCCTTTTTTTCCAGTAAGAGGAGCAGTTGAACGGTTGCATCGAAACACAGTTCATAAGTTAGGCCGGACACCAGGAGGTCATCAGCATAAGAGTGAACGCAGGAACCTACGGGAACGTCAAGAGACCCCAGTGCATCCCTAACTGCAGCCGAGAAAACGGCAGGAGAGTCAATAAATCCTTGAGGTAATCTAGTCCACGTGTACTGTCGCTGCCGGTGTGTGAAAGCGAAGAGAGGTTGTGTGCTTGGCTCAACAGGGATACTAAAAAACGCCGAGCACAGGTCGATCACGGAGAAATGGGTGTGATCGCAAGGAATAGAAGCCATAATAGAGGGCACGTCCGGAACGACCGGCGTAACTGGAATGATGAGCTCGTTAATTTTTCTGAGGTCCTGTGTCAAACGCCAGGAACCGTCCGGCTTGGGAACCGGATTCACAGGAGTGTTATAAGGGCCTGTGCACGGCACAATGATACCCTGTTCCAGAAGAGCGGCCAAAATAGTGTCAATACCCGACATTTTTTGAGGCGATAAGGGGTATTGTCGGATGTACATGGGCGAAATGTGCTTCACGGTAGCTTCATACGGGACGCAGTCCACACAACCCACGTCATTCTTATGTTCTGCCCAAAGATTGGTGGGCATCGTGTCGAGTACAGGGGGCGAGGTGGAACTCGCCATGCACGCCGAATTAACATTAAAGGGCAAGGGCTGCGCTTGCAATGATAACAGAGAAACAGAGGAGGTGTCGCACGTTTGAATGGTCATGCTCGAACCTTGGAAAGAGATTTGGAACCCCAGAACACTCATGAGGTCACAGCCTAGCAAATTAAAAGGGCATTCGGACATATGTACAAAGGAGTAGGATATTTGCAATTTATCAAGCGTAGGGTCATCAGGAAAACACAAAAGAAGGGGCGGCATATATGGGGAGGAGAAGGGGACCCCATCTATTCCCACAGAGCTGGTAGACCTGGAGGATACAGCACCCTGATAGTCCCTGCCTAAAGAAAATAGGGTTGCACCGCTATCAATAACAAAAAGATATTGTACCCCTTCTAGAACAACAGGAAGGAGGGGCAGATTCTCATTGCAGGGTGAATTAAACACTAGGTGCATTAAGCTACAGGTCACGGGGTCCCTACTCCGTGGGCATCCCTATTCGTGCTCCCGCGGGTATGGGCGTGTTGGCGATACACCTGCGGAATCTGAGTGGGGGCGAGACAAATTATCTCCTTGGTGGGTCCGAGAGGCAGAATTACATTCGTCTCTCTGTTTCTTTCTACACTCTTTTTTCCAGTGCCCTTCCTTACCACAATAATGACATTTTCCGGTCTTTCTATATGAATCCCTTCTCCTATTCTTATCACGCGGGCCCTGGGGGGCCACCGCCAGCAGAACCTTATTCTTCACATTCAATAGTCCATCTGATTCTAACATACGAACCCTTTCTCCGGCAGTTCTAACGATGAGACGTTGACGGTCTGTGAAATGCGGTTTAAGTGCGCTCTGGACTTCTGGGAGACAATTACTTAAAAAACTGGACACGAACATAGAGTTTGCCGCTTCGGTATCAAGAGGAAACCCTCCTACATGACGCCAAGTTTCAGTAAAGCGATTCCAAAATACCGAGGTTAGTTCGCCTCGCTTCTGCTTGCAATTGGTCACGTGTGAAAGATCACAAGCTCCCTCCCGTCGGGAGACTAAATAAGCCGTAAGTTGCGCGCACAGTTGAGTCAATGCCTCGGGATCATCCCGCCAAAAGAGGGTGGACCGATAGGTGGTGTTACGACGATCCTCGACTTCCCCTTCTTCTTCCACTTTAACATTAGTCACTACGTCATTCTCAGGGGCCAAACAGGGGATGTTCTGAAGGACCACAGCCTCATTGTAAGCTTCCTTGAGGGTGTGTTGCAGGATAAAGCGATAATCCCCTCCCGTTAGCTGGCAATATCTGGTGGACCGTATAAGCATATCTACATAGGCGAGGGGTGTGTCCAAGCCGGGGAGCATGGAGATAATGTCCTTAAGTGCAGCCACGGATGGTGGCTCCACGACAATACCTCTTCCACGTTTCTGCCATATACAAGCTACATTCTCCACGGCCCTAGGTTTAGGTGGCTCCGGGAGAGGAGGGGGATCGGGCTGAGAGCCCGTGTCGGGACCAATGTCCGCCGGGTTTTCCCAATCCAAATCCTCATTCCCTTCCGTATCTTCGGAATCCTCCTCATTTACTGGCGGAGGCGGGGAGGGAATCACAACCTTGGGGCTTTGTTTCGATTTAATTTTAGGTGCCGCTCCGGCTCCGGGGGTTCCTCCTTCGGCAGCGAGCAGGGTTGGGTATAAGGCGGGAACCTCCGCTGGCTTCGGGTCAGCGGGGAGTAGCGGAACTATCTCCCCCGATCCTACTGGATAGGGTGGGGGAGCCGACGGGGTAGTTACGGGGGACACAGTTTGCACACAGCAAGCTGGACTTTTGGTATTTTTCCCTTTTCCCTTTTCTTTACTCATTAATTTAGGTTTGGGGACACTCTGAGTCACCTTCTTGGGCTCAAAGAGCTTTTTAAGTTGCAACCAGTACGAGCGCATTTCATACCATTTTTCATAAGCCTCCTTCATGTATTCATAATCCCAGGAGGGGTTGCCCAATCCATCATAAATCATGCGATGCGCGGATGTCAGAAATCCTGCATCAAAAGTCCCATTTCGAGGAAAGTTTGGTACTTGGTCTAGTCCCTCCGTCCATCCGGCTAGATTACTAAGCCATGGTTCAATATAATAAGCAAGACCACATTTATTCATCCATTCCTTGGGGGTTTCCCCGGGATTAGGCTTTGGGTAGGAATTTCCCATTGTTTACCCTCTAACAAAAATAAAAATACGTTGGCATACAGGAATACACGTGCACCTTTTGTATAGCGCTCTTCCCAGTTATAGCAACTGAGGATAAACCATCCCAGTTATAGCAACTGAGGATAACCGTCCCTTCTAGAGAAGGGGATAAACCGTCCCTTATAAAAGGGGATAACAGACGCTCAGATACTGCTAACCAGGTAGTCAACCAAATCTTGTCTTACCTGATCAGGAGTATCACGTCAGTCACCAAATTGTAAGAACTCTCTCAGAAGAAGCTCTCATGTAAACCTGCACGATCTGGATTCCTGTATCTCAACGTCTGGGAGTACTCCGGGAACAGAGGACAACAAACCACACGAGTGAAATCAATCTGGTTTATTCATCTGCTGCTCAGTGTGTGTCACTGGGCATAAAGCTTTTATACAGTGGAGGTGTGTGCGTGAAAAAGTGGGTACAGAGTCACATGTTTCTTTGTTCACAGCCTAAAAGTTGTACCATAATCAATATGCATGATAAGAAACCGTCCATCACATTCCTTTGCCTTAGGGGTGACATTTACTACTCTGTGAACTTTGACCTCAGAAAGGATGCTGCCTTGTAAAGCATCACAACAGCAATAAAAGTCCACGGTTAAAAGCACAGGAATGCTGCTAATTATACAATGGTTAAAGATAAGTCAGAATGTGACCTTACAGACAGGCTCACAGACGAGGTGAGACAAGAATCTCCATGGACGATGATGTTTGCAGATGACATTGTGATCTATAGTGAGAGCAGAGAACAAGTGCAGGAAAATCTAAAGAGGTGGAGGTATGCCCTGGAAAGGAAAGGAATGAAGGTTAGCCTCAGAAAATCAGAATACATGTGTGTGAATGAGAAGGACCCAGGAGGAACGGTGATGTTACAGGGAGCAGAGATAACGAAGGTGGAGGATTTTAAGTACTTCGGCTTAACAATCCAGAGCAATGGAGAGTGTGGAAAAGATAAGATAAGATAAGATAAGATACAGCTTTATTAATCTCACAATGGAGAAATTCACTGTTACAGGCTCTTGAGGTACCATCAGTAGGGGGTGCAAAAATAGATACAAATACAAACATACACACGTACATATATATTATATAAGTAAATAAATAAGTAGATACATAAATAGTATAAATTAATAAACAATAAAAGAAAAGAATGGAGCAACTTTATAGACTGGCCTATATTAAAGTGTAATGTATCTGAGTGCAGAGTAGATGGGTTGATATGGTTCACAGTCAGTGGGGTAGATGTGGTTGATTAAAGTGCGCGGGGTTTTTATTGCACATAACCAGTATTTTCACAGACAGTTACAAAGTGGCGTTGTACAGTCTGATAGCGGTGGGAATGAACGACCTGCGGTAGCGCTCCTTCCTGCACTGAGGATGCCTCAGTCGTCCACTGAAGGAGCTACTCAGCTCCTCTACAGTCTGGTGCAGTGGGTGATAGATGTTGAACAGGATGGATGTGAGCTTTGCAACTATCCTCCTCTCACTCACCTCCTCCACAGAGTCCAGTGGGCAGCCGAGGACAGAGCTGGCCCTCCTGACCAGCTTGTTCAGTCTCTTTCTGTCCCGCTCTGTGCTGCCTGGGGCCCAGCAGATGGCAGCGTAGAGGATTGCAGAGGCTACCACAGAGTCATAAAAAGTCCTGAGCAGAGGTCTGCAGACGCCGAAGGACCTGAGTCTCCTCAGAAGATGGAGGCGACTCTGGCCCTTCTTGTACAGGGCGTTGGTGTTGTGGGACCAGTCCAGTTTATTGTTAAGGTGAACACCCAGGTACTTGAAACTGTCCACTGTCTCAATGTCCTGTCCCTGGATGTTCACTAGTAAGTGTGTGTGTGTGTGTGTTTGAGTGTTTCTCCTGAAGTCGATCACCATCTCCTTCGTCTTCCTGGTGTTCAAGCACAGGTGGTTGCGCTCACACCAGTCCACGAAGTCAATGATGACCGACCGGTACTCCAGCTCGTTCCCCTCAGACACACGGCCCACGATGGCGGAGTCGTCCGAGAACTTCTGGAGGTGGCAGCTGTTTGTGTTATATATGAAGTCCGAGGTATAGATATTGAAAAGGAAGGGTGAGAGGACGGTGCCCTGCGGTGCCCCGTGCTGCAAACTACCACCTTTGACTTACAGCCGCAGAGCCGCACGCACTGTGGACGGTTGGTAAGGTAGTCAATAATCCAGGCAGCAAGATGCCCGTCCACTCCCACGTCCTCCAGCTTCCTCGCAGACGCCGCTGGCCTGATGGTGTTGAAGGCGCTGGAGAAGTCAAAGAACATGACCCTCACAGCGCTGCCGGCGATCTCCAGGTGGGTTAGTGCCCGCTGCAGAAGGTAGATGACGGCGTCTTCTACTCCGATGTTGGGCCTGTAGGCAAACTGCAGCGGGTCTAGGGTGGGGCTCACCATAGAGCGGAGGTGTTCAAGGAGGAGCCTTTCCATGGTCTTAATGAGGTGGGAGGTCAGGGCGACAGGTCTGTAGTGGGCTGGTTCCTTCGCTTGTGCTGTTTTGGGAACCGGAACCACACAGGAGGTCTTCCATAGGACGGGAACCTTCTCCAGGCTGAGGCTCAGGTTGTACAGGTAGCATAGTACCACACAGAGCTGGTCTGC
>CM045746.1:5580000-5615000 GCA_024760905.1 Plotosus lineatus
GGAAAGGCGTCAAGAAGAGTTTAGTGCAAAGATGAGTGCTCGTTTGTTGTTGGTGTAATCGTGTTCTACTCAGATTTTTCTGAAAAGTGGGCGGTTGTAGTGGTTAGAACGTCGGACTGACAGCAAGAAGGTCCCGGATTCGAGTCCTGGGGTCGACTTGGGCATTTCTGTGTGGAATTTGCATGTTTTCCCCTTGTTTGCATCATTGGTTCCATCCTCCAATCCAAAGACATGCACATTCGGCCAACCAGCTGTTCCAAGTTGTCCCTTTGTGTGTGTGTGTGTGTGTGTGTGTGTGTTGCCCTGAAATGGTCTGGCAAGCTGTTCAGGGAGTACCCTGCCTTTTCTCAGTGTGGGCTGAGATAGGCTCTCCATAACCCGAGGAGTATTAAGCCATATGGAAAATGAATAAACAAGTGAGGGACTGAATGAGGTTTCACAGAAAATTTCCTTAAAGTTACATAATTTTTTTTTTTTTTTTTGCTGAGCAGGATTTTTTTCAACTAAACTATCTAACTGATAGCATTTGCACATGGTATTTGCATACCGTATTCGACGTAATAAGTACCTTGCTCTAATAAGCGCCCCCCTAAATGTTTTTGGTTGCAGGTCAAAAATCACCCATGTGTACTGGGAGCAAAATGGTAGATCAAATTTACCAATTTTATTCGATCAGTCTCTGTAACTGTACAATGAGGCATTCACTGCCTGTAAAAGTGAGTTTGCACGGTATTTCAAGACCCCCTGCCCATGGGGAATGTCTATAATGTTCATCAGTAACAACACATTTGATTGTTCCGCCGTGCTTTAAAAAACAGGACAATATTTTGCTGTGTTCTCTTGGTAAATCTCCAACAACTGATTGAATTAGAAACTGCTACAACAAAACTATGGGATGCTCTGAATGATTGGAGTGATGAACCAGATATGGATCTATCAGAAAGTGATGACGAGTATTTTTCACCGATTCTCCTGCTCACTAACTTTATAAATTTAAGCACGGTCATGTGCTTTTGTTTATGTCCTTGAGTGGTTCAGCGTGCAATGTGCTAAAGTTGACATTCATGTTGATTGGCTCGATTTTGCTTCCGGAAAACGTTTAAAGGAAGAGCACCGGGAGGGGGAATTAAGGAGTCTTTTAAAAAAATTTTTTTTTTTATTTAGCTGTTTTCTTTTTATTTTCGGCATTCATTCAAGTGGTTTGGTTGATACCACAAAATGAATAACACAAATACCAGTCTTTTATTGTTCTGTTATTGTTCATGTTTTCCACTTCGATGGTGCCACACACATCAGGGGTGCCCGGAGAGCAATTGGGGGTTAGGTGCCTTGCTCAAGGCCACTTCAGCCATTTATGTGGAGGAAGGGAAGGTGCTGTTCACTCCCTCACCACCACATATTTTTTCCTGTTGGTTCGGGAATCGAACCAATGAACTTTCCATTCCAAAGCTCCCCCTATAACCATTAGACTACAGTTGTACCAAAGCTGTAGATATATTTGCACAGCTCAGATGAACTAGAGGGCTTATAGATAATGTCAGTAAATCATTGAATTTTCAGTATTGAATATTTTATTTGTATTTTTCAATTACACAAATGTAGTTTAGTTTATTATCAGGCTGCCTTCAGAATTTCCACTTGTTACTCCCTCAGTACTACAGAAAGTTCACGACAGAAAGTGCGACAAAATGTCTGAATCTCTGTGTACTGGGCGAGTGGACATTTCAAACACAACACAATTGTTCATCTGTTCAGTTCAGTAACTATTGATCTATTTATCATTCTTCTACCCTTTTCATTCAGAAGAAAGTGATGCCTGATCAAATGAATTGATGTTCTCATCTTCAGTCATTGTTGTGTTTTATTCACGTCATTCAGTATTAACTGTTTTCTCTACCTTTTGTTGTATCTTCAGGTCACAAGAAAGAAGACCACAGACCCCAACAGCAGGTGGACAAGCGAGACGATAGTGATCAGTCATGGGTAACTTTTAGGGACACATTCACTTGGAAGAGAACATCGACTCAAAGGAGAAGGTCAAGGTTGAAGAAAACATCAACATTGAGTAGACCGTCCCTCTTTGTGGGTCCTGATCCCTTTGAGTCCAACATTATTCAGGATTCTGGCCCTGTCAAGGAGACCGTCCTCCTGAAGGAGCTCGCTTCCTTAATCGAGTCTTTCTCTATTGAGAGGCCTGTCCTTAATCCAGAGCTTGAGTCGTTTTTGAAGTCTCTGCTTGTTCAGGACTCTTTGCCTATTCAAGAGGTTGATTCCTTGAAAGAGTCTTTCCCATCTGAGAATCTCCTCTTGTCCATGGAGCATTTGCCTGTCCAGGACACTCTCTTTGTCCAGGATATCCGCTCTGTTCTGGATTCTGTCCCCATTGAGGAGGTTGATTCCTTGACAGAGTCTTTCCTCTTTGAGAACCCCCACTTGTCCGTGGAGTCTTTGCCTGTCATGGATGCTCTCTCTGTCCAGAATGCACTCTCTGTACCGAACTCTGTCAATATTCAGGACTCTGTCCTCATTCAGGACATTGACTCCTTGAAAGAGTCTTTCCCATCTGAGAATCTCCTCTTGTCCATGGAGCATTTGCCTGTCCAGGACACTCTCTTTGTCCAGGACATTCGCTCTGTTCTGGATTCTGTCCCCATTGAGGAGGTTGATTCCTTGACCGAGTCTTTCTTCTTTGAGAACCCCCACTTGTCCGTGGAGTCTTTGCCTATCCTGGATGTTCTCTCTGTCCAGAATGCGCTCTCTGTACCGAACTCTGTCAATCTTCAGGACTCTGTCCTCATTCAGGACATTGATTCCTTGAAAGAGTCTTTCCCATTTGAGAATCTCCTCTTGTCCATGGAGCATTTGCCTGTCCAGGACACTCTCTCTTTCCAGGACATCCGCTCTGTTCTGGATTCTGTCCCCATTGAGGAGGTTGATTCCTTGACAGAGTCTTTCTTCTTTGAGAACCCCCACTTGTCCGTGGAGTCTTTGCCTATCCTTGATGTTCTCTCTGTCCAGAATGCGCTCTCTGTACCGAACTCTGCCCCTATACGGGGGGGTTGATTCCATGACTGAGTCTTTCCTCCTTTGAGAACCTCATCTTGCCTGTGGAGTCAGATCCTGTTCAAGAAATGTGGAAAATGTCCCGTGCTCAGTCGGTTCTAAGTCGTATTTGCATTTTGTCCACATGCTTGTGCGGCTTTTCTCCAGGTACTCCACTTTCCTTCCACAATGTCAAAGCATGCATGTTAGGCTAATTGGACGTTCCAAATCACCCCTAGGTGTGAGTGTGAACGTGAATGGTTGTGTGTGATTTGCCCTTTGATTATATCACATTTTCAGTCATCCTCAATATAAGTCAGTGTTATGCTTCACTACGTTTCAGTGAAACATCTCATGCTAAAAATAATGAAGATTTACAAACAGGTAGACATGTTTGGTTTGTTTTTTACGTATGGTTGTTTTAGTCAGTATTTTCATGCTTTGGAACACCGCACAAGGCGATATCGTTGTGTTTTAATGTGGAACTGTAGACGGCCCTTGGGTTCCAGAGGTTTCAGCTGTTCCTGCAGGAAATGGAGCTGAAGCAAATCGAGATGGTGAAGAGACACTATCAGAGAGTGTGTAGTGCAAGATGCTGTCATTCAGGATGATCAGAAGCGGGCTCGGTGAGTTAAAATACTGCCCAATAAAATGTCTCCATGTTAGTTGGAATGTTTTTTGGTTATGGGAGTTGGATCAACATGCATTTACTTTTTTTATACATTTGGAGAAGTGTTTGAATGACCTTACAGCAGATGATTAGCATTTTAATGATTTGTTCTCGTAAGATTTGGAGCCTGAAAGCTCATACTTCAATGGGTTTGATAGATTCAGTTTAGTTCCCAGTCACTTCATATCACATTCACTCACAGAGCACTTTATTCGGAACATCGAAACTTGTACTCATTTACCTACTGATCTTTTTTCCTTATCTGTAGCATCAGCTCCCTGTTCATGACCATTGATCGCAACCTGGGGCAGCAGTTCAAGGACACGTTTGACGCTTGTGTCCAATCTCATCATCGTCATCATCATTGTTGCTTCCCGCATGGCATGGGATCGGCCTTGGGGCACGGCCGCTTGGAGTACTGGAACCAAATCTCCGACAGCTACCTGAAGTCTTGTCTCCTCAATGTCTTCAGCACCTGCTGTTTATCAACACTGAGTCTCTTTTCAGTCTTCCCTCAATTATCGAACAGAACAACCTTCTGGAGCCTCGAATCGAACATAACGACCTTCTGGAACCTCCACTCCCCATCCTCCTGGGCCTTTCACAAAACATCCAAGAGCAAACGCTGTCTATTAGCCACATGTCCATGAACGTTTACAGCAAGTTCAGCAATGCTGCAGCTGCGATCGACTTTTCTGACACGCTGCTCGGAAACACTCATGATCAGCTACAGCATATGAGGGATTCCTTTGACAGTGTTGTGGACTCTGACTGAAATGGCAATGCAGCCACTTCATGACGAACTTTGGTTTACTAACAATGGGCTTAACTCATGAATGTCTCTATTTTTTTGTGGGGATATAAACATGCTCCCTTCCATACATACATACATACATGCAGTCTCCCACACATACATACATACATGCAGTCTCCCACACATACATACATACATACGTGTGCCCTCCCACACACACACACACAGACATACATACATACCGACACCCTCCCATACATAAAAACATGCATGGACTTTCCGATACATACATACATACATACCTGCACCCTCCCATACATACATACATACATACACACACCTTCCCATACATACATGCATAAACCCTCCCAAACATGCATACATACATACAAGCATGCACGTGCCTCTACATACATACATACATGCATATCTACATACACACACCCTCCCATACATACACACGTGCATGCATACATGCATGCATGCACCCTCCTCAACATCCATACATGCAACCTCCGACACATACATACGTACATACATGCATGCACCCTCCTATACATACAGACATACATGCATCCATACATATGTACATGCACCCTCACATACATGCATACTTGCATATGTACATAAATACATGCACCCTTCCATAAATTCATACATACATTTAATTCATTACAAGAGTCAACATCTTGATTAACGGGTGTCTGAGGAGTCATCAAAAAAAAAAAGTCAACAAATAAAAGAAATTAATAAATAAAACAAAATGAAAGTATTACATTTCTATCAAAATAAAAATGTACAAAGAATTAATTATATTTACTGTAAATTATTTATGAAGGAAATCATTGAAATTAAATATTGCAATAAAGTATTTATTTAAACTTACTTTTGGTGGTTTTCTGTTTTTGTACATCCAAACAGATGTGTGCATACACAATTAATATGAATAAATAAATTTATATATGGGTGGAAACACCATTTTTTAAATGCAGCCATGAGGCGGGGGACGACAAACCAGTGTCTCTACCCCTTATACCGGTCCCAAGCCCGGATAAATGCAGAGGGTTGCGACAGGAAGGGCATCCGGCGTAAAACTTCTGCCACATTTAAAAATGCAAATGGTCAATACAGAATTCATACTGGATCGATCGAGGCCCGGGTTAACAACGACCGCCATCAGTGCTGTCAACCAACAGGGTGCTGATGGAAATTGGACTACTGTTGGTCGAAGAAGGAGAGGCGGGAGGCGTGTCCGTAGGCAGAGAGAGAAGAGGAAAGGCATTAGTCTAGGACTGAGAGTGGGGACTTTGAATGTTGGAACTATGCAAAGAAAAGGTAGAGAGCTGGCTGACATGATGCAGAGGAGGAAGGTGGACATACTGTGTGTTCAGGAGACCAGATGGAAAGGTAGCAAAGCTAAAAGCTTAGGAGCAGGGTTTAAGCTATTTTATCATGGTGTGGATGGGAAGAGAAATGGAGTAGGAGTCATCTTGAAGGAGGAGTTTATCAGGAATGTTCTAAAAGTGAAAAGAGTGTCAGACAGAGTGATGAGTCTCAAGTTAGAAATCGAAGGTGTAATGCTCAATGTTGTTAGTGCTTATGCCCCACAGGCAGGATGTGAGCTCGAAGAGAAGGAGAGATTCTGGAGTGACTTAGATGAAGTGATGCAGAGTACCCCCAGAGGTGAAAGAGTGGTCATTGGTGCAGACTTCAATGGACATGTTGGTACAGGCAACAGAGGGGACGAGGAAGTGATGGGCAGGTTTGGTATCCAGGACAGGAACGCAGAAGGACAGATGTTGATAGATTTTGCAAAAAGGATGGAAATGGCTGTGGTGAATACTTTCTTCCAGAAGAAACAGGAGCATAGGGTGACTTATAAAAGCGGAGGTAGGAGCACACAGGTAGACGACATCTTGTGAAGGCGATGTAATTTGAAGGAAGTCAGTGACTGCAAAGTCATAGTGGGTGAGAGTGTTGCCAAACAGCATAGGATGGTGGTGTGCAGGATGACTCTGATGGTGAGAAAGGTGAAAAAGGCAAAGGCAGAGCAGAAGACAAAGTGGTGGAAGCTGAAAAAGGAAGAGTGTCGTGTTGTCTTCAAGGAGGAGTTGAAACAGGCTTTGGGTGGCCAGGAAGTGCTTCCAAATGACTGGACAACCACAGCAAATGTGATCAGGGACACAGGTCGGAGAGTACTTGGTGTGTCCTCTGGAAGGAAAGTAGATAAGGAGACTTGGTGGTGGAATGAGGAAGTGCAGGAGTGTGTACAAAGGAAGAGGTGAGCTAAGAAGAAGTAGGACATTGAGAGGACCGAAGAGAGTAAACAGGAGTACGGGAAGACACAGCGTAAGGCAAAAGTAGCAGTGGCTAAGGCCAAACAGAGGGCGTATGATGACTTGTATGATAGGTTGGATAGTAAAGAGGGAGAAAATGATCTATACAGGTTGGCACAGCAGAGAAATAGAGATGGGAAGGACGTGCAGCAAGTTAGATTGATTAAGGACAGAGAAGGAAATATATTGACTGATGACAGAAGTGTGCTGGGAAGATGGAAAGAGTATTTTGAAGAGCTGATGAATGAGGAAAATGAGAGAGAAAAAAGAGTAGAAGAGGTGACCATTGAGGAGCAGGATGTCGCAAAGATCAGCAAGGGTGAAGTGAGTAGGGCATTGAAGAGGATGAAGAATGGAAAGGCAGTTGGTCCTGAAGATATACCTGTGGAGGTATGGAAGTGTCTAGGAGAGGTAGCAGTAGATTTTCTGACAAGAACATTCAACAAGGTACTAGAGAGTGAGCAGATGCCGGAGGAGTGGAGGAGAAGTGTGCTGGTGCCCATTTTTAAGAATAAGGGAGACGTGCAGAGTTGCGGCAACTACAGAGGGATAAAGTTGATGAGCCATACGATGAAGTTATGGGAAAGAATAGTGGAAGGTAGACGAAGAGCAGAGGTCAGCATTTGTGAACAACAGTTTGGTTTCATGCCAAGAAAGAGCACCACAGATGCAATGTTTGCTTTGAGGATGTTAATAGAGAAGTACAGAGAAGGTCAGAGGGAGCTCCATTGTGCCTTTGTGGATCTGGAAAAAGCATATGACAGGGTGCCAAGAGAAGAACTGTGGTATTGCATGAGGAAGGCTGGAGTGGCAGAGAAGTATGTTAGACTGGTGCAGGACATGTCTGAGAGATGTAAGACAGCGGTGAGGTGTGCTGTCGGTGTGACCGACGAATTCAAGGTGGAGGTGGGACTGCATCAAGGGTCAGCTCTGAGCCCCTTCTTGTTTGCTATGGTGATGGACAGGCTGACAGACGCGGTGAGACAAGAATCTCCATGGACTATGATGTTTGCAGATGACATCGTGATCTGTAGTGAGAGCAGAGAACAAGTGCAGGAAAATCTAGAGAGGTGGAGGTATGCCCTGGAAAGGAGAGGAATGAAGGTTAGCCTCAGAAAATCAGAAAACATGTGTGTGAATGAGAAGGACCCAGGAGGAACGGTGATGTTACAGGGAGCAGAGATAACGAAGGTGGGGTATTTTAAGTACTTAGGCTCAACAATCCAGAGCAATGGAGAGTGTGGAAAAGAGGTGAAGAAACGTGTGCAGGCAGGCTGGAATGGTTGGAGAAAAGTGTCTGGTGTGATGTGCGATAGGAGAGTGGAGGCAAGAATGAAGGGAAAAGTGTACAAGACGGTGGTGAGGCCAGCGATGTTGTATGGCTTAGAAACAGTGGCGCTGAGGAAAAGGCAGGAGGCAGAGCTGGAGGTAGCGGAGATGAAAATGTTGAGGTTCTCTCTGGGAGTAACGAGGATGGATAGGATCAGAAATGAGTATATCAGAGGGACAGCCCACATAAGATGTTTTGGAGACAAAGTCAGAGAGGCTAGATTGAGATGGTTTGGACATGTACAGAGGAGGGATAGTGAGTATATTGGCAGTAGGATGCTGAGGTTGGAACTACCAGGCGGAAGGCCTCGAGGAAGACCAAAGAAGAGATTTATGGATGTGGTGAAGGAAGACATGAAGGTTGTTGGAGTCAGAAAAGGAGATGCGGAGGACAGGTTGAGGTGGAGGCGGATGATTTGCTGTGGCGACCCCTGAAGGGAGCAGCCCAAAGTAAAAGAAGAAGAAGAAGTGGATCGGTCGAGGCCCAGGGAAACAACAACCACCATCAGTGCTGTTCACCAACAGGGTGCCGGTGGAAGTTGGACTACTGTTGGTCGAAGAAGGAGAGGCGGGAGGCGTGTCCGAAGGCAGAGAGAGAAGAGGAAAAGCACTAGTCTAGGACTGAGAGTAGGGACTTTGAATGTTGGAACTATGACAGGAAAAGGCAGAGAGCTGGCTGACATGATGTAACCTTGGTTAGCAATGACAGAGGTCAAACTGTTCCTGTAGTTCTTGACCAGGTCTACTGTCGGGTTCTAAATGAACACAGACATCATAAAAACACGCACACACTCATTAGGAGAAAGACACAGAGAGTCAAGTTCATTCTCATGAATGAGGAGAGCAGTCAGATTGACAGCCAATTACACGTCTCCTCGCTGATCTGGCTTGAAACCTGACTGAGAACCTCTTTTATTCCATCAGGGTGATTTCTAGTTACACATGTCATATTGATTTCCTAACGGGGAGGGGTGTATGTGAATCAGCATCATGACCTTCATCATTGTTCTATGCTTATCTATGATGTCAGCGTGTTTCTGTCCCTTGCTAAAAAGAGTTGTGACAGGAAGGGCATTCGACGTAAAACCTCTGCCAAATCAAACGTGCGAATCAGATGATTCGCTGTGGCAACTCCTGAGTAAAAGGGAAAAAGCCGAAAAGAAGACAGACAGACATATATCTATATCTATATCTATATATATATATATATATATATATACACACACACAAACACACATACACACACACACACACACACACACACACACACACTCCTTCATTTTCGAGACCATTTAATCCGAATTTGAATTGTGTGGAGTCTGGTGTGTACCTCAGCCAAACTCTGGGTGAGGGTGGGTAGACCATGAACAGCACACCAAATTGATGTTATTTATATACGTATTTATTTAGTACGTAAGTTGGTAATTTGTTTCGACTGTACTGTATTATCACAAGGATTTAAATAGTATTTCTAAATTTCACTCTGCAAAGGAAAGAAGATCGTCCCCTATGTGGGTTCTTTTCAAATTGTTAATGGGCATTCTGTGCTTGTAATTTTATATGCTTAGAGTAATTGTAATTATAAACATACATTTCTGGTAAACAAGGTTAAATGTTAGGAGTGCCTCAAAGGAACTGCTTTCATCGATCATCAAAAAAAAAAAATTATATTACTGACAAAAGCCATCAAAATTTTCCTTTTCCATCGATTAAAACACTCTCAAGAACTTCATTCCAGCAAATTATTATTAACTAATGAATGAGTTAATTAACTTATTTTTGGAAATTCCCTTCATCAATTACATATGCTATTAATACCACAAAATATAAATATAAACAAATACAAACAAGAATACTGCAAGAAGCACCATTGTTAGTATTAACTGCAGTAGAAACAGGAGAACAGCCATAATTTCCTGGAAATTATTTTATTGCACCATAAACAATTTATGATAATGACTTGGATGCTATTCATAATATTTACCACTCAGCGTCAAAAGAGAGCAACAGCCTTCAGTGAAGCCTCAAGTACTGTCATGAATTTTTGCTGAGTCAATGTGTTGGAAACCGTCATTACTTCATGAAGCCATTTGGCCACTTGTAGAGATAGATGGTTAAAAGTGTGTGTATTTTGCAAATCAAACTGAAATTAAAAAAAAAAAAAAAGTGTAAAAATGATGAAAAAAAATATATGTAGGTCAATGGTCAAAAGTCAGGGAAGATAGCTGTGGTGTCCACCTGAATTTTGTTCGCGTTCACAATGGCTTTGCACATGCGCACTGCATTCGGCGACTCACCTTTATTCAATGATGATGGACTTATCGCGCGCGCACCCTGACGTCACGACGCCCCGCCCCTGGCGTTCAGCTCTGGAATGTTTGTGTTCAAAATGTTGTTTGTGCTTTAAATCCACTTGAACAAGGCACGGATTTTAAGCTCTCAAACTCGAGATCACTGCGCTGTAACAAAACTGGAAATTACAATGCGACCTTCACGGAAGCTTCACCAGGAGTTTATTCCCTTCAAATTTGTGGGATTTATTCCAGCATCACTTGTGGGATTTACCACAGCACCATCTGGAGGATTTACTCTTCCACCAACCGGGAGATTTATACCTCCAGCACCACCGGTTGGCTTTTTTCCTCCAACACAAGTGGGATTTATCCCATTACCACCAGTGGGATGTCCGACACCACCACTTACAGTAAGTGCTGCTCCATCGTCGGGGATGATCCCTGAGAGTGTCGTCGTTCTGCAGCCCATGGAAGTGGATCATCAGCCCGGATGCAGTGGCCTGCTTCACCTGCTGAACGGTGAGGTTATTCAAGTACTTTAAACGTAATTCAAATTGCACGTTGTTTCTTCTTTTCGGCTTTTTCCCTAAACAGCTGGAAAGGCGTCAAGAAGAGTTTAGTGCAAAGATGAGTGCTCGTTTGTTGTTGGTGTAATCGTGTTCTACTCAGATTTTTCTGAAAAGTGGGCGGTTGTAGTGGTTAGAACGTCGGACTGACAGCAAGAAGGTCCCGGATTCGAGTCCTGGGGTCGACTTGGGCATTTCTGTGTGGAATTTGCATGTTTTCCCCTTGTTTGCATCATTGGTTCCATCCTCCAATCCAAAGACATGCACATTCGGCCAACCAGCTGTTCCAAGTTGTCCCTTTGTGTGTGTGTGTGTGTGTGTGTGTGTGTTGCTCTGAAATGGTCTGGCAAGCTGTTCAGGGAGTACCCTGCCTTTTCTCAGTGTGGGCTGAGATAGGCTCTCCATAACCCGAGGAGTATTAAGCCATATGGAAAATGAATAAACAAGTGAGGGACTGAATGAGGTTTCACAGAAAATTTCCTTAAAGTTACATAATTTTTTTTTTTTTTTTTTTGCTGAGCAGGATTTTTTTCAACTAAACTATCTAACTGATAGCATTTGCACATGGTATTTGCATACCGTATTCGACGTAATAAGTACCTTGCTCTAATAAGCGCCCCCCTAAATGTTTTTGGTTGCAGGTCAAAAATCACCCATGTGTACTGGGAGCAAAATGGTAGATCAAATTTACCAATTTTATTCGATCAGTCTCTGTAACTGTACAATGAGGCATTCACTGCCTGTAAAAGTGAGTTTGCACGGTATTTCAAGACCCCCTGCCCATGGGGAATGTCTATAATGTTCATCAGTAACAACACATTTGATTGTTCCGCCGTGCTTTAAAAAACAGGACAATATTTTGCTGTGTTCTCTTGGTAAATCTCCAACAACTGATTGAATTAGAAACTGCTACAACACAACTATGGGATGCTCTGAATGAATGGAGTGATGAACCAGATATAGATCTATCAGAAAGTGATGATGAGTATTTTTCACCGATTCTCCTGCTCACTAACTTTTTAAATTTAAGCACGGTCATGTGCTTTTGTTTATGTCCTTGAGTGGTTCAGCGTGCAATGTGCTAAAGTTGACATTCATGTTGATTGGCTCGATTTTGCTTCCGGAAAACGTTTAAAGGAAGAGCACCGGGAGGGGAAATTAAGAAGTCTTTAAAAAATTTTTTTTTTTTTTTTTTTTTATTTAGCTGTTTTCTTTTTATTTTCGGCATTCATTCAAGTGGTTTGGTTGATACCACAAAATGAATAACACAAATACCAGTCTTTTATTGTTCTGTTATTGTTCATGTTTTCCACTTCGATGGTGCCACACACATCAGGGGTGCCCGGAGAGCAATTGGGGGTTAGGTGCCTTGCTCAAGGCCACTTCAGCCATTTATGTGGAGGAAGGGAAGGTGCTGTTCACTCCCTCACCACCACATATTTTTTCCTGTTGGTTCGGGAATCGAACCAATGAACTTTCCATTCCAAAGCTCCCCCTATAACCATTAGACTACAGTTGTACCAAAGCTGTAGATATATTTGCACAGCTCAGATGAACTAGAGGGCTTATAGATAATGTCAGTAAATCATTGAATTTTCAGTATTGAATATTTTATTTGTATTTTTCAATTACACAAATGTAGTTTAGTTTATTATCAGGCTGCCTTCAGAATTTCCACTTGTTACTCCCTCAGTACTACAGAAAGTTCACTACAGAAAGTGCGACAAAATGTCTGAATCTCTGTGTACTGGGCGAGTGGACATTTCAAACACAACACAATTGTTCATCTGTTCAGTTCAGTAACTATTGATCTATTTATCATTCTTCTACCCTTTTCATTCAGAAGAAAGTGATGCCAGATCAAATGAATTGATGTTCTCATCTTCAGTCATTGTTGTGTTTTATTCACGTCATTCAGTATGAACTGTTTTCTCTACCTTTTGTTGTATCTTCAGGTCACAAGAAAGAAGACCACAGACCCCAACAGCAGGTGGACAAGCTAGACGATAGTGATCAGTCATGGGTAACTTTTAGGGACACATTCACTTGGAAGAGAACATCGACTGAAAGGAGAAGGTCAAGGTTGAAGAAAACATCAACATCGAGTAGACCGTCCCTCTTTGTGGGTCCTGATCCCTTTGAGTCCAACATTATTCAGGATTCTGTCCCTGTCAAGGAGACCGTCCTCCTGAAGGAGCTCGCTTCCTTAATCGAGTCTTTCGCTATTGAGAGGCCTGTCCTTAATCCAGAGCTTGAGTCGTTTTTGAAGTCTCTGCTTGTTCAGGACTCTATACCTATTCAAGAGGTTGATTCCTTGAAAGAGTCTTTCCCATCTGAGAATCTCCTCTTGTCCATGGAGCATTTGCCTGTCCAGGACACTCTCTTTGTTCAGGACATCCGCTCTGTTCTGGATTCTGTCCCTATTGAGGAGGTTGATTCCTTGACAGAGTCTTTCCTCTTTGAGAACCCCCACTTGTCCGTGGAGTCTTTGCCTATCCTGGATGTTCTCTCTGTCCAGAATGCGCTCTCTGTACCGAACTCTGTCAATATTCAGGACTCTGTCCTCATTCAGGACATTGATTCCTTGAAAGAGTCTTTCCCATTTGAGAATCTCCTCTTGTCCATGGAGCATTTGCCTGTCCAGGACACTCTCTTTGTCCAGGACATTCGCTCTGTTCTGGATTCTGTCCCCATTGAGGAGGTTGATTCCTTGACAGAGTCTTTCTTCTTTGAGAACCCCCACTTGTCCGTGGAGTCTTTGCCTCTCCTGGATGTTCTCTCTGTCCAGAATGCGCTCTCTGTGCCGAACTCTGTCCCTATACAGGGGGTTGATTCCATGACTGAGTCTTTCCTCCTTTGAGAACCTCATCTTGCCTGTGGAGTCAGATCCTGGTCAAGAAATGTGGAAAATGTCCCGTGCTCAGTCGGTTCTAAGTCGTATTTGCATTTTGTCCACATGCTTGTGCGGGTTTTCTCCAGGTACTCCACTTTCCTTCCACAATGTCAAAGCATGCATGTTAGGCTAATTGGACGTTCCAAATCACCCCTAGGTGTGAGTGTGAACGTGAATGGTTGTGTGTGATTTGCCCTTTGATTATATCACATTTTCAGTCATCCTCAATATAAGTCAGTGTTATGCTTCACTACGTTTCAGTGAAACATCTCATGCTAAAAATAATGAAGATTTACAAACAGGTAGACATGTTTGGTTTGTTTTTTACGTATGGTTGTTTTAGTCAGTATTTTCATGCTTTGGAACACCGCACAAGGCGATATCGTTGTGTTTTAATGTGGAACTGTAGACGGCCCTTGGGTTCCAGAGGTTTCAGCTGTTCCTGCAGGAAATGGAGCTGAAACAAATCGAGATGGTGAAGAGACACTATCAGAGAGTGTGTAGTGCAAGATGCTGTCATTCAGGATGATCAGAAGCGGGCTCGGTGAGTTAAAATAATGCCCAATAAAATGTCTCCATGTTAGTTGGAATGTTTTTTGGTTATGGGAGTTGGATCAACATGCATTTACTTTTTTTATTTTTTTATACATTTGGAGAAGTGTTTGAATGACCTTACAGCAGATGATTACCATTTTAATGATTTGTTCTCGTAAGATTTGTAGACTGAAAGCTCAGTCTAGATTCAGTTTAGTTCCCAGTCACTTCATATCACATTCACTCACAGAGCACTTTATTCGGAACATCGAAACTTGTACTCATTTACCTCCTGATCTTTTTTCCTTATCTGTAGCATCAGCTCCCTGTTCATGACCATTGATCGCAACCTGGGGCAGCAGTTCAAGGACACGTTTGACGCTTGTGTCCAATCTCATCATCGTCATCATCATTGTTGCTTCCCGCATGGCATGGGATCGGCCTTGGGGCACGGCCGCTTGGAGTACTGGAACCAAATCACCGACAGCTACCTGAAGTCTTGTCTCCTCAATGTCTTCAGCACCTGCTGTTTATCAACACTGAGTCTCTTTTCAGTCTTCCCTCAATTATCGAACATAACAACCTTCTGGAGCCTCGAATCGAACATAACGACCTTCTGGAACCTCCACTCCCCATCCTCCTGGGCCTTTCACAAAACATCCAAGAGCAAACGCTGTCTATTAGCCACATGTCCATGAACGTTTACAGCAAGTTCAGCAATGCTGCAGCTGTGATCGACTTTTCTGACACGCTGCTCGGAAACACTCATGATCAGCTACAGCATATGAGGGATTCCTTTGACAGTGTTGTGGACTCTGACTGAAATGGCAATGCAGCCACTTCATCACGACCTTTGGTTTACTAACAATGGGCTTAACTCATGAATGTCTTTGTTTTTTTGTGGGGATATCAACATGCTTCCTTCCATACATACATACATACATACAAACATGCAGTCTCCCACACATACATACATACATACGTGTGCCCTCCCACACACACACACAGACATACATACATACCGACACCCTCCCATACATACAAACATGCATGGACTTTCCTATACATACATACCTGCACCCTCCCATACATACATACATACATACACACACCTTCCCATACATACATGCATAAACCCTCCCAAACATGCATACATCCATACAAGCATGCACGTGCCTCTTCATCCATACATACATGCATATCTACATACACACACCCTCCCATACACACACACGTGCATGCATACATGCATGCATGCACCCTCCTCAACATACATACATGCAACCTCCGACACAGACATACGGACATACATGCATGCACCCTCCTATACATACAGACATACATGCATCCATACATATGTACATGCACCCTCCCCTCACATACATGCATATTTACATATGTACATACATACATGCACCCTTCCATAAATTCATCCATACATTTAATTCATTACAAGAGTCAACATCTTGATTAACGGGTGTCTGAGGAGTCATCAAAAAAAAAAGGCAACAAATAAAAGAAATTAATAAATAAAACAAAATGAAAGTATTACATTTCTATCAAAATAAAAATGTACAAAGAATTAATTATATTTACTGTAAATTATTTATGAAGGAAATCATTGAAATTAAATATTGCAATAAAGTATTTATTTAAACTTACTTTTGGTGGTTTTCTGTTTTTGTACATCCAAACAGATGTGTGCATACACAATTAATATGAATAAATAAATCATTTTTATATATATATATATATATATATATATATATATATATATATATATATATACACACACACACACACACACATTTGTTTACAACGGCTTCCAAAGTATTGTATAAAAGTATTTTCATCCTCAGGATCTCGGTGATAAAAGATCAGATCACTCAGATAATCACAACTATCCATTCATTCATTCATGGCCTGAAACACTATCCTAATTAGGGTCGTAGGGAGGCTGGCTCCCATCTCAGCCCACTATGGGTTCATCGCTGGGTCAGCACGGACATGAAAATATAATTATATAAAGTGGCACCTCGAACGATTCAGTTCCCACACAGGAATCTGCAGTGCTGGGCTTTTTTTTCACAGAGTCAAGGAACACGGCTGTGGAAGGATTTATAAAACCCTTGAATAGTACTTACAGGTTCCACACCTGCACGAATAGAGGTATAAGACAAAAAAAGAAGTAAAAATAAATAAATAAATCAGACAGCATGTGAAGAAAGTAATGCAGCCATGAGTTGGGGGGGTACTAACCAGTGTCGCTCCCCCTCACGCCGGTCCCAAGCCCGGAGAAATGCAGAGGGTTGTGTCAGGAAGGGCATCCGACGTAAAACCAATGCCAAATATTTATGATGCAAATCAGAAGTATTACCCCCATACCGGATCGGTCGAGGCCCGGGTTAACAACGACCGCCATCAGTGCTGTCAATCAACAGGGTGCCGATGGAAATTGGACTACTGTTGGTCGAAGACGTCGAAGAAGGAGAGGTGGGAGGCGTGTCCGTAGGCAGAGAGAGAAGAGGAAAGGCATGAGTCTAGGACTGAGAGTGGGGACTTTGACATACATACATGCATGGACTTTCATATACATACATACATACATACCTGCACCCTCCCATACATACATACACACACATTCCCATACATACATGCATAAACCCTCCCAAACATGCATACATACATACAAGCATGCACGTGCCTCTACATACATACATACATGCATATCTACATACACACACCCTCCCATACATACACACGTGCATGCATACATGCATGCATGCATGCACCCTCCTCAACATCCATACATGCAACCTCCTATACATACAGACATACATCCATCCATACATATGTACATGCACCCTCACATACATGCACCCTTCCATAAATTCATCCATACATTTAATTCATTACAAGGGTCAACATCTTGATTAACGGGTGTCTGAGGAGTCATCAAAAAAAAAGTCAACAAATAAAATAAATTAATAAATAAAACAAAATGAAAGTATTACATTTCTATCAAAATAAATATGTACAAAGAATTAATTATATTTACTGTAAATTATTTATGAAGGAAATCATTGAAATTAAATATTGCAATAAAGTATTTATTTAAACTTACTTTTTGTGGTTTTCTGTTTTTGTACATCCAAACAGATGTGTGCATACACAATTAATATGAATAAATAAATTTATATATGGGTGGAAACACCATTTTTTAAATGCAGCCATGAGGCGGGGGGGGGGGGGGGGGACTAACCAGTGTCGCTACCCCTTATACCGGTCCCAAGCCCGGATAAATGCAGAGGGTTTCGACAGGAAGGGCATCCGGCGTAAAACTTCTGCCACATTTAAAAATGCAAATGATCAATACAGAATTCATACCGGATCGATCGAGGCCCGGGTTAACAACGACCGCCATCAGTGCTGTCAACCAACAGGGTGCTGATGGAAATTGGACTACTGTTGGTCGAAGACGGCGAAGAAGGAGAGGCGGGAGGCATGTCCGTAGGCAGAGAGAGAAGAGGAAATGCGTGAGCCTAGGACTGAGAGTAGGGACTTTGAATGTTGGAACGATGCAAGGAAAAGATAGGGAGCTGGCTGACATGATGCAGAGGAGGAAGGTGGACATACTGTGTGTTCAGGAGACAAGGTGGAAAGGTAGCAAAGCTAGAAGCTTAGGAGCAGGGTTTAAACTGTTTTATCATGGTGTGGATGGGAAGAGAAATGGAGTAGGAGTCATCCTGAAGGAGGGGTTTGTCAGGAATGTTCTCGAAGTGAAAAGAGTATCAGACAGAGTGATGAGTCTCAAGTTAGAAATTGAAGGTGTGATGGTCAATGTTGTTAGTGCTTATGCCCCACAGGTAGGATGTAAGCTAGAAGAGAAGGAGAGATTCTGGAGTGACTTAGATGAAGTGATGCAGAGTACCCCCAGAGGTGAAAGAGTGGTCATTGGAGCAGACTTCAATGGACATGTTGGTGCAGGCAACAGAGGGGACAAGGAAATGATGGGCAGGTTTGGTATCCAGGACAGGAACACAGAAGGACAGATGTTGATCGATTTTGCAAAAAGGATGGAAATGGCTGTGGTGAATACTTTCTTCAAGAAGAAACAGAAGCATAGGGTGACTTATGAAAGCGGAGGTAAGAGCACACAGGTAGACTACATCTTGTGTAGGCGATGTAATTTGAAGGAAGTCAGTGACTGCAAAGTAGTAGTGGGTGAGAGTGTTGCCAAACAGCATAGGATGTTGGTGTGCAGGATGACACTGATGGTGAGAAAGGTGAAAAAGGCAAAGGCAGAGCAGAAGACAAAGTGGTGGAAGCTGAAAAAGGAAGAGTGTCGTGTTGTCATCAAGGAGGAGTTGAAACAGGCTTTGGGTGGAACACGGCTGTGGAAGGATTTATAAAACCCTTGAACTGTACTTACAGGTTCCACACCTGCACTAATAGAGGTATAAGACAAAAAAAGAAGTAAAAATAAATAAATAAACCAGACGTGCAATCAGACAGCATGTGAAGAAAGGGACAGTGATAGCGAGATTATTAAATGTGTGAATAAACAGATGTTTCTCTCATCATTGCAGAAACGCAGGGGTTAATTTCCCGGCATTAACAGAATTCTTCACTTCATCAGAATGAAAGAAAACTTTCAGGTTTCATCAAAAAAGTGTTCACATAATGTTTGTGTAAAAATAAAGTACATCGACACCAACATGCTTCATCCAGTTGTTTACTTTGATGGTTCTGAGTCACATTACAGATGTTTCTTTCAGATAACTGCTTATACACAAGAGTTTACATTGGGCAGATCCTATTATCCAGCGAAACGTACATTTATCATTCATGTACGACTCAGCAACTCAAGGTTAAAGGCCTTCCTTAAGGGCCTAACAATGGTAAATTGGTGGTAATTGGGCTTTTGAACCCTTAACCTTCGATTCACTGAGCCCAAGCCTTAACCACTGAGCCACACCCGCTTCCTGACTGTTAAATGTTCACATAGTGTATCTACAGTTCTGTTGTCTGTCCTCTATATGGGAATTTATTCTTTACTATTGATGCATTAAACTCAAAGTCTGAAACAGGCCCGCCTTGAATTTCTCCTCATCTCTGTGTTCAGTGGCCTTTCGCAGCCAAGGTTGAACATCTTCAACATGAAATGTCAATCATTTAATTAAAAACTGACTTTAAAAATTAACCTTTAAAAATCAGAGGGCGTGTTACAAACAGATCAATAAAATATCAGTAAAATGATTAAATTATATATAAATTTAACGAATCCTGTTCTCTGGCACCCGACTAATTAAAGATTAAATGTTGTAGAATGAATACAATTTCAATCGGTTTGAGATCTACTGGACTTGAAGGTGGACATTTACAAGTTACAGTTGGTTCTTCTTCTTGTGGAAGATGTTTCCAATGCAGCCGTGAAGGGTGCACAAGCCAGTGTTCTCTATCATGCCGGTCCCAAGCCCGGATAAATGCAGGGGGTAGTGTCAGGAAGGGCATCCGACGTAAAACCTGAGCCAGATCTGATATGCAAATCACAAATTTACTCCTCCACAGTGGATCGGTCGAGGCAGCCATGAGGTGTGTGTGTGTGTGTGTGTGGGGGGGGGGGGGCACTAACCAGTGTCTCTCCCCCTCATGCCAGTCCCAAGCCCGAAGAAATGCAGAGGGTTGTATCAGGAAGGGCATCCGACGTAAAACCAATGCCAAACATTTATGATGCAAATCAGAAGTATTACCCCCATACCGGATCGGTCGAGGCCCGGGTTAACAACGACCGCCATCAGTGCTGTCAATCAACAGGGTGCTGATGGAAATTGGACTACTGTTGGTCGAAGACGTCGAAGAAGGAGAGGTGGGAGGCGTGTCCGTAGGCAGAGAGAGAAGAGGAAAGGCATGAGTCTAGGACTGAGAGTGGGGACTTTGAATGTTGGAACTATGCAAAGAAAAGGTAGAGAGCTGGCTGATATGATGCAGAGGAGGAAGGTGGACATACTGTGTGTTCAGGAGACCAGATGGAAAGGTAGCAAAGCTAAAAGCTTAGGAGCAGGGTTTAAGCTATTTTATCATGGTGTGGATGGGAAGAGAAATGGAGTAGGAGTCATCTTGAAGGAGGAGTTTGTCAGGAATGTTCTAAAAGTGAAAAGAGTGTCAGACAGAGTGATGAGTCTCAAGTTAGAAATCGAAGGTGTAATGCTCAATGTTGTTAGTGTTTATGCCCCACAGGCAGGATGTGAGCTCGAAGAGAAGGAGAGATTCTGGAGTGACTTAGATGAAGTGATGCAGAGTACCCCCAGAGGTGAAAGAGTGGTCATTGGTGCAGACTTCAATGGACATGTTGGTACAGGCAACAGAGGGGACGAGGAAGTGATGGGCAGGTTTGGTATCCAGGACAGGAACGCAGAAGGACAGATGTTGATAGATTTTGCAAAAAGGATGGAAATGGCTGTGGTGAATACTTTCTTCCAGAAGAAACAGGAGCATAGGGTGACTTATAAAAGCGGAGGTAGGAGCACACAGGTAGACTACATCTTGTGAAGGCGGTGTAATTTGAAGGAAGTCAGTGACTGCAAAGTCATAGTGGGTGAGAGTGTTGCCAAACAGCATACCGTGTTTCCCTGAAAATAAGACCTAACCATAAAATAAGACCTAGCGTGATTTTACAAGATGATTTTAATATAGGCCCTCCCCTTAAAATAAGCCCTAGTTGAGAGCGGCAGCAATTCATTGGCCTGCTACTCACTCAATCTAGGGCTCTAGGTGAAAGCGCTGACTCCTCTATTAGGCAGCTTTACCTAGGGTATGCTCTCAAAGCATCAATCCTTGCGTGTTGAGGCTCAGTCGATGACGGCAGTGACTGCTTTAAGACGAGGACAAACACTTGCGTCCATAAAAATTGCTAAAACTGCTCGATATTAAAATATTTAAAAAAATAAAGAAATATAACGAAATAAGAATATATAAAGACAAAGATATATTATAAGACATGTAATAGAAAAAAATGTAAAATACATCATCACCTAAAAATAAGCCCTAGTATCATATTTTGGTAGGAAAATTAATATAAGCCCTGTCTTATTTTCGGGGAAACACGGTAGGATGGTGGTGTGCAGGATGACTCTGATGGTGAGAAAGGTGAAAAAGGCAAAGGCAGAGCAGAAGACAAAGTGGTGGAAGCTGAAAAAGGAAGAGTGTCGTGTTGTCTTCAAAGAGGAGTTGAAACAGGCTTTGGGTGGCCAGGAAGTGCTTCCAAATGACTGGACAACCACAGCAAATGTGATCAGGGACACAGGTAGGAGAGTACTTGGTGTGTCCTCTGGAAGGAAAGTAGATAAGGAGACTTGGTGGTGGAATGAGGAAGTGCAGGAGTGTGTACAAAGGAAGAGGTTAGCTAAGAAGAAGTGGGACATTGAGAGGACCGAAGAGAGTAAACAGGAGTACTGGAAGACACAGCGTAAGGCGAAAGTCGCAGTGGCTAAGGCCAAACAGAGGGCGTATGATGACTTGTATGATAGGTTGGATAGTAAAGAGGGAGAAAATGATCTATACAGGTTGGCACAGCAGAGAAATAGGGATGGGAAGGACGTGCAGCAAGTTAGATTGATAAAGGACAGAGAGGGAAATGTATTGACTGATGACAGAAGTGTGCTGGGAAGATGGAAAGAGTATTTTGAAGAGCTGATGAATGAGGAAAATGAGAGAGAAAAAAGAGTAGAAGAGGTGACCATTGAGGAGCAGGATGTCGCAAAGATCAGCAAGGGTGAAGTGAGTAGGGCATTGAAGAGGATGAAGAATGGAAAGGCAGTTTGTCCTGAAGATATACCTGTGGAGGTATGGAAGTGTCTAGGAGAGGTAGCAGTAGATTTTCTGACAAGAACATTCAACAAGGTACTAGAGAGTGAGCAGATGCCGGAGGAGTGGAGGAGAAGTGTGCTGGTGCCCATTTTTAAGAATAAGGGAGACGTGCAGAGTTGCGGCAACTACAGAGGGATAAAGTTGATGAGCCATACGATGAAGTTATGGGAAAGAATAGTGGAAGCTAGACTAAGAGCAGAGGTCAGCATTTGTGAACAACAGTTTGGTTTCATGCCAAGAAAGAGCACCACAGATGCAATGTTTGCTTTGAGGATGTTAATAGAGAAGTACAGAGGTCAGAGGGAGCTCCATTCTGCCTTTGTGGATCTGGAAAAAGCATATGACAGGGTGCCAAGAGAAGAACTGTGGTATTGCATGAGGAAGTCTGGAGTGGCAGAGAAGTATGTTAGAGTGGTGCAGGACATGTATGAGAGATGTAAGACAGCGGTGAGGTATGCTGTCGGTGTGACCGACGAATTCAAGGTGGAGGTGGGACTGCATCAAGGGTCAGCTCTGAGCCCCTTCTTGTTTGCTATGGTGATGGACAGGCTCACAGACGAGGTGAGACAAGAATCTCCATGGACTATGATGTTTGCAGATGACATCGTGATCTGTAGTGAGAGCAGAGAACAAGTGCAGGAAAATCTAGAGAGGTGGAGGTATGCCCTGGAAAGGAGAGGAATGAAGGTTAGCCTCAGAAAATCAGAATACATGTGTGTGAATGAGAAGGACCCAGGAGCAACGGTGATGTTACAGGGAGCAGAGATAACGAAGGTGGGGGATTTTAAGTACTTCGGCTCAACAATCCAGAGCAATGGAGAGTGTGGAAAAGAGGTGAAGAAACGTGTGCAGGCAGGCTGGAATGGTTGGAGAAAAGTGTCTGGTGTGATGTGCGATAGGAGAGTGTAGGCAAGAATGAAGGGAAAAGTGCACAAGACCGTGGTGAGGCCAGCGATTTTGTATGGCTTAGAAACAGTGGCGCTGAGGAAAAGGCAGGAGGCAGAGCTGGAGGTAGCGGAGATGAAAATGTTGAGGTTCTCTCTGGGAGTAACGAGGATGGATAGGATCAGAAATGAGTATATCAGAGGGACAGCCCACATAAGATGTTTTGGAGACAAAGTCAGAGAGGCTAGATTGAGATGGTTTGGACATGTACAGAGGAGGGATAGTGAGTATATTGGCAGTAGGATGCTGAGGTTGGAACTACCAGGCGGAAGGCCTCGAGGAAGACCAAAGAAGAGATTTATGGATGTGGTGAAGGAAGACATGAAGGTCGTTGGAGTCAGAAAAGAAGATGCGGAGGACAGAGTGAGGTGGAGGCGGATGATTTGCGGACGTGCGGAGTTGTGGCAACTACAGGGGGATAAAGTTGATGAGCCATACGATGAAGTTATGGGAAAGAATAGTGGAAGCTAGACTAAGGGCAGAGGTCAACATTTGTGATCAACAGTTTGGGTTCATGCCAAGAAAGAGCACCACAGATGCAGTGTTTGCTTTGAGGATGTTCATAGAGAAGTACAGAGAAGGTCAGAGGGAGCTGCATTGTGCCTTTGTGGATCTGGAGAAAGCATATGACAGGGTGCCAAGAAAAGAACTGTGGTACTGCATGAGGAAGTCTGGAGTGGCAGAAAAGTATGTTCGAGTGGTGCAGGACATGTCTGAGAGATGTAATACAGCGGTGAGGTGTGCTGTCGGCGTGACCGAAAAATTCAAAGTGGAGGTGGGACTGTATCAAGTGAGGGATCTTTGTACATATATATATATATATATATATATATATATATATATATATATATATATATATATATATATATACACACACACACACACACACATCCATATACACACACACACACACACACACACACACACAGTGGGGCCAGTAATTATTGGGCAACATAAAAATGTGCAACTCACCCATTTAAAAAGATAAGAAAGGTTTGTAATTTTTATCATAGGTACATATCAAGCTTGAAAGACAGAATGTAAAAAAAAAAAAAAAAAAAAAATCCAGGAAATCACATTGTATGATTTTTAAACAATTTATTTGTGAAAATGGGAGGCCAATAAGTATTGGGCAGCTAGAAAACAAGCATTATTTCGGCCCCCACTCCTTAACAGTATGAATGACACCTGTTTGAACTGATTAGAAGCATAAGAGACACCTGCACACACCTTCAAACTGCCAGACTGCAGTCTTCACCATGATCAAGACCAAAGAGCTTCCCAAAGACACCAGAGATAAAATTGTACAACTGCACAAAGCTGGGATAAGTCAAACTGCAATTGGTAAACAACTTGGTGAGAAAAGATCAATAGTTGGAAACAATATTAGAAAATGGAAGAAGTATAACATCACTGACAACCTCCCTCGGAGTGGCGCTCCATGCAAGATCTCACCTGTGGGGTTCAAAGGATCCTGAGAACAGTGAGTCATCAGCCCAGAACTATACGGCAGGAACCGGTCAATGATTTGAAGACTGCAGGAACCACCGTCACAAAGATGACAAGAACTAACACACTACGTCGTCATGAGATGAAATCCTGCATTGCTCGAAAGGTTCCCCGACTAAACAAAAAACATGTAAAGGCCCGTCTGAAATATGCTAAAGACCATCTGGACGATCCAGAGGAGGATAGGGAGAATGTGATGTGATGTGGTCCGATGAGACCCAAATTGAACTTTTCGGTTTAAACAGCACTCGCCGTGTTTGGAGGAAGAAGAATGCTGAGTTGCATCCCAAGAACACCATACCTACTGTGAGGCATGGGGGTGGACATCATCATGCTTTGGGGATACTTTTCTGCAAAAGGGACAGGAAGACTGCACCGTATCAATGGCAACATGAATGGGGCCATGTACTGTGACATTTTGGGTAAAAGTTACTTTTAATACTTTGTAATGGAGCCTTGGTTAGCAATGACAGAGGTCAAACGGTTCCTGTAGTTCTTGACCAGGTCTACTGTCGGGTTCAACATCAACACAGACATCATAAAAACACGCACACACTCATTAGGAGGAAGACACAGAGAGTCAAGTTCATTCTCATATATGAGGAGAGCAGTCAGATTGACAGCCAATTGCACGTCTCCTAGCTGCTCTGGCTTGAAACCTGACTGCGAACCTCTTTTATTCCATCAGGGTGATTTCTAGTTACACATGTCATATTTATTTCCTCACGGGGAGGGGTGTATGTGAATGAGCATCATGACCTTCATCATTGTTCTATGCTTATCTACTATGTCAGCGTGTTTCTGTCCCTTGCTAAAAAGAGTTGTGACAGGAAGGGCATCCGACGTAAAACCTCTGCCAAATCAAACGTGCGAATCAGATGATTCGCTGTGGCAACTCCTGAGTCAAAGGGAAAAAGCCGAAAAGAAGACAGACAGACCTATATATATATATATATATATATATATATATATATATATATATATATATATATATATGTATATATGTAGGTCAATGGTCAATAGTCAGGGAAGATAGCTGTGGTGTACACCTGAATTTTGTTCACGTTCACAACGGCTTTGCACATGCGCACTGCATTCGGCGACTCACCTTTATTCAATGATGATGGACTTATCGGACCACAAAATGAATAACACATATACCAGCAAAAGTCTTTTATTGTTATTGTTCATGTTTTCCACTTCGATGGTGCCACACACATAAGGGGTACCCGGAGAGCAATTGGGGGTTCGGTGCCTTGCTCAAGGATACTTCAGCCATTTATGTGGAGGAAGGGAAGGTGCTGTTCACTCCCCCACCACCACATATTTTTTCCTGTTGGTTCGGGAATTGAACCAATGAACCTTCCATTCCAAAGCTCCCCCTATAACCATTAGACTACAGTTGTACCAAAGCTGTAGATATATTTGCACAGCTCAGATGAACTAGAGGGCTTATAGATAATGTCAGTAAATCATTGATTTTTCAGTATTGAGGATTTTATTTGTATTTTTCAATTACACGAATGTATTTTAGTTTATTATCAGGCTGCCTTTAGAATGTCCACTTGTTACTCCCTCATTACTACAGAAAGTACTACAGAAAGTTCACTACTGAAATTGCGACAAAATGTCTCAATCTCTGTGTACTGGGCGAGTGGACATTTCAAACACAACACAATTGTTCATCTGTTCAGTTCAGTAACTATTGATCTATTTATAATTGTTCTATCCTTTTCATTCAGAAGAAAGTGATGCCTGATCAAATGAATGAATGGATGTTCTCATCTTCAGTCATTGTTGTTTTATTCACGTCATTCAGTATTAACTGTTTTCTCTACCTTTTGTTGTATCTTCAGGTCACAAGAAAGAAGACCACAGACCCCAACAGCAGGTGGACAAGCTAGACGATAGTGATCAGTCATGGGTAACTTTTAGGGACACATTCACTTGGAAGAGAACATTGACTCAAAGGAGAAGGTCAAGGTTGAAGAAAACATCAACATCGAGTAGACCGTCCCTCTTTGTGGGTCCTGATCCCTTTGAGTCCAACATTATTCAGGAGTCTGTCCCTGTCAAGGAGACCGTCCTCCTGAAGGAGCTCGCTTCCTTAATCGAGTCTTTCTCTATTGAGAGGCCTGTCCTTAATCCAGAGCTTGAGTCGTTTTTGAAGTCTCTGCTTGTTCAGGACTCTATACCTATTCAAGAGGTTGATTCCTTGAAAGAGTCTTTCCCATCTGAGAATCTCCTCTTGTCCATGGAGCATTTGCCTGTCCAGGACACTCTCTTTGTCCAGGACATTCGCTCTGTTCTGGATTCTGTCCCCATTGAGGAGGTTGATTCCTTGACAGAGTCTTTCTTCTTTGAGAACCCCCACTTGTCCGTGGAGTCTTTGCCTATCCTGGATGTTCTCTCTGTCCAGAATGCGCTCTCTGTTCTGAACTCTGTCCCTATACAGGGGGTTGATTCCATGACTGAGTCTTTTCTCCTTTGACAACCTCATCTTGCCTGTGGAGTCAGATCCTGTTCAAGAAATGTGGAAAATGTCCCGTGCTCAGTCGGTTCTAAGTCGTATTTGCATTTTGTCCACATGCTTGTGCGGGTTTTCTCCAGGTACTCCAGTTTCCTTCCACAATGTCAAAGCATGCATGTTAGGCTAATTGGATGTTCCAAATCACCCCGAGGTGTGAGTGTGAACGTGAATGGTTGTGTGTGTGTGATTTGCCCTTTGATTATGTCACATTTTCAGTCATCCTCAATATAAGTCAGTGTTATGCTTCACTACTTTTCAGTGAAACACCTCATGCTAAAAATAATGAAGATTTACAAACAGGTAGACATGTTTGGTTTGTTTTTTACGTATGATTGCTTTAATCAGTATTTTCATGCTTTGGAACACCGCACAAAGTGATATCGTTGTGTTTTAATGTGGAACTGTAGACGGCCCTTGGGTTCCAGAGGTTTCAGCTGTTCCTGCAGGAAATGGAGCTGAAGCAAATCAAGATGGTGAAGAGACACTATCAGAGAGTGTGTAGTACAATATGCTGTCATTCAGGATGATCAGAAGCGGGCTCGGTGAGTTAAAATACTGCCCAATAAAATGTCTCCATGTTAGCTGGAATGTTTTTTGGTTATGGGAGTTGGATCAACATGCACTTACTTGTTTTATTTTTTTATACATTTGGAGAAGTGTTTGAATGACCTTACAGCAGATGATTACCATTTTAATGATTTGTTCTCGTAAGATTTGGAGACTGACTACTTCAATGGGTTTGATAGATTCAGTTTAGTTCCCAGTCACTTCATATCACATTCACTCACAGAGCACTTTATTCGGAACGTCGAAACTTGTACTCATTTACCTACTGATCTTTTTTCCTTATCTGTAGCATCAGCTCCCTGTTCATGACCATTGATCGCAACCTGGGGCAGCAGTTTAAGGACACGTTTGAGGCTTGTGTCCAATCTCATCGTCGTCATCATCATTGTTGCTTCCCGCATGGCATGGGATCGGCCTTGGGGCACGGCCGCTTGGAGTACTGGAACCAAATCTCCGACATCTGCCTGAAGTCTTGTCTCCTCAATGTCTTCAGCACCTGCTGTTTATCAACACTGAGTCTCTTTTCAGTCTTCTCTCAATTGTCGAACATAACAACCTTCTGGAGCCTCGAATCGAACATCACTACCTTCTGGAACCTCCACTCCCCATCCTCCTGGGCCTTTCACAAAACATCCAAGAGCAAACGCTGTCTATTAGCCACATGTCCATGAACGTTTACAGCAAGCTCAGCAATGCTGCAGCTGTGATCGACTTTTCTGACACGCTGCTCGGAAACACTCATGATCAGCTACAGCATATGAGGGATTCCTTTGACAGTGTTGTGGACCAATGTTCCCTGTAATTTTTCCTCTGTCTGGGCATAAAGACAACCTCCCTGAGCACACCGAGGCCCACTGTGAGCAACATCACAAGTGCTCGCTGTGGCCACACCCCAGTATCACACCTGCGATCATTGAAAGTTTCATGGCTTATTAAACACAGTTTTATAGATGACATCATTTTCCTCCCTGAATTTGAAATATATGACAAGCATTTTGTGTCCTGTCATGTCTGGCTCTCATCTACTGGGTGTGCCAGGGTGCATTTTTAACCTCACACAGTCTCATTCTGCAGTCTCTCATTGATTCACAAATTGAAAGGTATAGTTTTTGCTTCGCCAGCTTTCTGCTGTACTCACATATTATCACGTATCATATTCCCTGGCCGCTCGTTTCGTCATGATAACGGGGTTAGCATTCGCATCACTTCACTCAGCAGCACTGTTATTATTGTTATGGAGCGTGTATGAGCGCAGCACGTGACGGTGTCGTGATTGGCTGCGCAGCGTGATTGCATCGCATCGTGTGATTGGCTGGACACCTGTCACTCACTAAAAGTTCTATACCGTGTATGTAATTAACCTGCAGCTCGTTCACTGCGCAAGATCGGTTTTCTTGTGCGCCATTGCGCAGTTGCGCAGCTGAGAGGGAACGTTGTTGTGGACTCTGACTGAAATGGCAATGCAGCCACTTCATCACGAACTTTGGTTTACTAACAATGGGCTTAACTCATGAATGTCTTTGTTTTTTTGTGGGGATATAAACATGCTCCCTTCCATACATACATACATGCATACATACATACAAGCATGCACGTGCCTCTACATACATACATACATGCATATCGACATACACACACCCTCCCATACATACACACGTGCATGCACCCTCCTCAACATACATACATGCAACCTCCGACACATACATACGTACATACATGCATGCATGCACCCTCCTATACATACAGACATCCAGACATATGTACATGCACCCTCACATACATGCATACTTGCATATGTACATACATACATGCACCCTTCCATCAATTCATACATACATTTAATTCATTACAAGAGTCAACATCTTGATTAACGGGTGTCTGAGGAGTCATCAAAAAAAAAGTCAACAAATAAAATAAATTAATGAATAAAACAAAATGAAAGTATTACATTTCTATCAAAATAAAAATGTACAAAGAATTAATTATATTTACTGTAAATTATTTATGAAGGAAATCATTGAAATTAAATATTGCAATAAAGTATTTATTTAAACTTACTTTTGGTGGTTTTCTGTTTTTGTACATCCAAACAGATGTGTGCATACACAATGAATATGAATAAATAAATTTATATATATATATATATATATATATATATATATATATATATATATATATATATATATATGTGTGTGTGTACACACACACACACACACACACACACACACACACACACACACATATGTTTACAACGGCTTCCAAAGTATTGTATAAAAGTATTTTCATCCTCAGGATCTCGGTGACAAAAGATCAGATCACTCAGATAATCACAACTATCCATTCATTCATTCATTTCCTGAAACACTATCCTAATTAGGGTCGTAGGGAGGCTGGCTCCCATCTCAGCCCACTATGGGTTCATCGCTGGGTCAGCACAGACATGAAAATATAATTATATAAAGTGGCACCTCAAACAATTCAGTTCCCACACAGGAATCTGCAGTGCTGGGCTTTTTTTTTTCACAGAGTCAAGGAACACGGCTGTGGAAGGATTTATAAAACCCTTGAACTGTACTTACAGGTTCCACACCTGCACTAATAGAGGTATAAGACAAAAAAAGAAGTAAAAATAAATAAATAAACCAGACGTGCAATCAGACAGCATGTGAAGAAAGGGAGAGTGATAGCAAGATTATTAAATGTGTGAATAAACAGATGTTTCTCTCATCATTGCAGAAACGCAGGGGTTAATTTTCCAGCATTAACAGAATTCTTCACTTCATCAGAATGAAAGAAAACTTTCAGGTTTCATCAAAAAAGTGTTAACATAATGTTTGTGTAAAAATAAAGTACATCGACACCAACATGCTACATCCAGTTGTTTACTTCGATGGTTCTGAGTCACATTACAGATGTTTCTTTCAGATAACTGCTTATACACAAGAGTTTACATTGGGCAGATCCTATTATCCAGCGAAATGTACATTTATCATTCATGTACGACTCAGCAACTCAAGGTTAAAGGCCTTCCTCAAGGGCCTAACAATGGTAAATTGGTGGTAATTGGGCTTTTGAACCCTTAACCTTCGACTCACTGAGCCCAAGCCTTAACCACTGAGCCACACCCGCTTCCTGACTGTTAAATGTTCACATAGTCTATCTACAGTTCTGTTGTCTGTCCTCTATATGGGAATTTATTCTTTACTATTGATGCATTAAACTCAAAATCTGAAACAGGCCCGCCTTGAATTTCTCCTCATCTCTGTGTTCAGTGGCCTCTCGCAGCCAAGGTTGAACATCTTCAACATGAAATATCAATCATTTAATTAAAAACTGACTAAAAATTAACCTGGAAAAATCAGAGGGCGTGTTACAAACAGATCAATAAAATATCAGTAAAATGATTAAATTATATATAAATTTAACGAATCCTGTTCTCTGGCGCCCGACTAATTAAAGATTAAATGTTGTAGAATGAATATAATTTCAATCGGTTTGAGATCTACTGGACTTGAAGGTGAACGTTTACAAGTTACAGTTGGTTCTTCTTCTTGTGGAAGATGTTTCCAATGCAGCCGTGAAGGGTGCACAAGCCAGTGTTCTCTATCATGCCGGTCCCAAGCCCGGATAAATGCAGGGGGTAGTGTCAGGAAGGGCATCCGACGTAAAACCTGAGCCAGATCTGATATGCAAATCACAAATTTACTCCTCCATAGTGGATTGGTCGAGGCAGCCATGAGGTGGGGGGGGGCACTAACCAGTGTCTCTCCTCCTCATGCCGGTCCTAAGCCCGGAGAAATGCAGAGGGTTGTGTCAGGAAGGGCATCCGATGTAAAACCAATGCCAAACATTTATTATGCAAATCAGAAGTATTACCCCCATACCGGATCGGTCGAGGCCCGGGTGAACAACGACCGCCATCAGTGCTGTCAATCAACAGGGTGCTGATGGAAATTGGATTACTGTTGGTCGAAGATGTCAAAGAAGGAGAGGTGGGAGGCGTGTCCGTAGGCAGAGAGAGAAGAGGAAAGGCATGAGTCTAGGACTGAGAGTGGGGACTTTGAATGTTGGAACTATGCAAAGAAAAGGTAGAGAGATGGCTGACATGATGCAGAGGAGGAAGGTGGACATACTGTATGTTCAGGAGACCAGGTGGAAAGGGACGAGGAAGTGATGGGCAGGTTTGGTATCAAGGACAGGAACGCAGAAGGACAGATGTTGATAGATTTTGCAAAAAGGATGGAAATGGCTGTGGTGAATACTTTCTTCCAGAAGAAACAGGAGCATAGGGTGACTTATAAAAGCGGAGGTCGGAGCACACAGGTAGACTACATCTTGTGTAGGCGATGTAATTTGAATGAAGTCAGTGACTGCAAAGTCATAGTGGGTGAGAGTGTTGCCAAACAGCATAGGATGGTGGTGTGCAGGATGACTCTGATGGTGAGAATGGTGAAAAAGGCAAAGGCAGAGCAGAAGACAAAGTGGTGGAAGCTGAAAAAGGAAGAGTGTCGTGTTGTCTTCAAGGAGGAGTTGAAACAGGCTTTGGGTGGCCAGGAAGTGCTTCCAAATGACTGGACAACCACAGCAAATGTGATCAGGGACACAGGTAGGAGAGTACTTGGTGTGTCCTCTGGAAGGAAAGTAGATAAGGAGACTTGGTGGTGGAATGAAGAAGTGCAGGAGTGTGTACAAAGGAAGAGGTTAGCTAAGAAGAAGTGGGACATTGAGAGGACCGAAGAGAGTCAACAGGAGTACAGGGAGACACAGCGTAAGGCAAAAGTAGCAGTGGCTAAGGCCAAACAGATGACTTGTATGATGACTTGTATGATAGGTTGGATAGTAAAGAGGGAGAAAATGATCTATACAGGTTGGCACAGCAGAGAAATAGAGATGGGAAGGACGTGCAGCAAGTTAGATTGATAAAGGACAGAGAGGGAAATGTATTGACTGATGACAGAAGTGTGCTGGGAAGCTGGAAAGAGTACTTTGAAGAGCTGATGAATGGGGAAAATGAGAGAGAAAAAAAGAGTAGAAGAGGTGACCATTGAGGAGCAGGATGTAGCAAAGATCAGTAAGGGTGAAGTGAAGAGGGCATTGAAGAGGATGAAGAATGGAAAAGCAGTTCGTCCTGATGATATACCTGTGGAGGTATGGAAGTGTCTAGGAGAGGTAGCAGTAGATTTTCTGACAAAAACATTCAACAAGGTACTCGAAAGTGAGCAGATGCCGGAGGAGTGGAGGAGAAGTGTGCTGGTGCCCATTTTTAAGAACAAGGGAGACGTGCAGAGTTGCAGCAACTACAGAAGGATAAAGTTGATGAGCCATTCGATGAAGTTATGGGAAAGAATAGTGGAAGCTAGACTAAGGGCAGAGGTCAACATTTGTGATCAACAGTTTGGGTTTATGCCAAGAAAGAGCACCACAGATGCAGTGTTTGCTTGAGGTGAGACAAGAATCTCCATGGACGATGATGTTTGCAGATGACATTGTGATCTATAGTGAGAGCAGAGAACAAGTGCAGGAAAATCTAAAGAGGTGGAGGTATGCCCTGGAAAGGAAAGGAATGAAGGTTCGCCTCAGAAAATCAGAATACAATTTCGAGCAATGGAGAGTGTGGAAAAGAGACGAAGAAGCGTGTGCAGGCAGGCTGGAATGGTTGGAGAAAAGTGTCCGGTGTGATGTGCGACAGGAGAGTGTCAGCAAGAATGAAGGGAAAAGTGTACTCGACGGTGGTGAGGCCAGCGATGTTGTATGGCTTAGAAACAGTGGCGCTGAGGAAAAGGCAGGAGGCAGAGCTGGAGGTAGCGGAGATGAAAATGCTGAGGTTCTCTCTGGGAGTAACGAGGATGGAGAGAATCAGAAATGAGTATATCAGAGGGACAGCCCACGTAAGATGTTTTGGAGACAAAGTCAGAGAGGCTAGATTGAGATGGTTTGGACATGTACAGAGGAGGGATAGTGAGTATATTGGCAGTAGGATGCTGAGGTTGGAATTACCAGGCAGAAGGCCTCGAGGAAGACCAAAGAAGAGATTTATGGATGTGGTGAAGGAAGACATGAAGGTCGTTGGAGTCAGAAGAGAAGATGCGGAGGACAGGGTGCCGGTGGAAATTGGACTACTGTTGGTCGAAGAAGGAGAGGCGGGAGGCGTGTCCGTAGGCGGAGAGAGAAGAGGAAAAGCACCAGTCTCGGACTGAGAGTAGGGACTTTGAATGTTGGAACTATGACAGGAAAAGGCAGAGAGCTGGCTAACATGATGCAGAGGAGGAAGGTGGACATACTGTGTGTTCAGGAGACCAGGTGGAAAGGTAGCAAGGCTAGAAGCTTTGGAGCAGAGTTTGCGCTGTTTTATCATGGTGTGGATGGGAAGAGAAATGGAGTCGGAGCCATCTTGAAGGAGGGGTTGGTCAGGAATGTTCTAGAGGTGAAAAGAGTGTCAGACAGCGTGATGAGTCTCAAGTTGGAAATTGAAGGCATGATGTTCAATGTTGTGAGTGCTTATGCCCCACAGGCAAGATGTGAGCTCGAAGAGAAGGAGAGATTCTGGAGTGTGTTCGATGAAGTGATGCAGAATACCCACAGAGGTGAAAGAGAAAAAAAAAAAAACAAAGACAGAAAAATTTGACCCCCTGGAGGCCTTAGAGACATGAAACTTCGTTGATTCATTTTTTATATGCATTGGTGCAGACATCAATGGACATGTTGGTGCAGGCAAGAGAGGGGACGAGGAAGGGATGGGCAGGTTTGCTATTCAGGACAGGAACACAGGACAGATGTTGATAGATTTTGCAAAAAGGATGGAAATGGCTGTGGTGAATACTTTCTTCCAGAAGAGGCAGGAGCAGAGGGTGACTTATAAAAGCGGTGATAGGAGCACAGAGGTAGACTACATCTTGTGTAGGCGATGTAATTTGAAGGAAATCAGTGACTGCAAAGTAGTAGTGGGTGAGACTGTTGCCAAACAGCATAGGATGGGGTCTGCAGGATGACGCTGATGGTGAGGATAGGGAAGAAGGGGAAGGAAGGTAGATAAGGAGACTTGGTGGTGTGATGAGGAAGTGCAAGAGTGTGTCCAAAGGAAGACGTTAGCTAAGAAGTGGGGCATTGACATTGGGAAGAGAGTAAACAGGAGTACAGGGAGACAGCGGAAGGCGAAGGTAGC
>CM045746.1:5617500-5734365 GCA_024760905.1 Plotosus lineatus
AACAGCCATAATTTCACTGGAAATTATTTTATTGCACCATAAACAATTTATGATAATGATTTGGATGCTATTCATAATATTTACCACTCAGCGTCAAAAGAGAGCAACAGCCTTTAGTGAAGCCTCAAGTACTGTCATGAATTTTTGCTGAGTCAATGTGTTGGAAACCGTCATTACTTCATGAAGCCATTTGGCCACTTGTAGAGATAGATGGTTAAAAGTGTGTGTATTTTGCAAATCAAACTGAAATTTAAAAAAAAAAAAAAGTGTAAAAATGATGAAAAAAAAAAAATATGGAGGTCAATGGTCAAAAGTCAGGGAAGATAGCTGTGGTGTACACCCGAATTTTGTTCGCGTTCACAACGGCTTTGCACATGCGCACTGCATTCGGCGACTCACCTTTATTCAATGATGATGGACTTATCGCGCGCGCACCCTGACGTCACGACGCCCCGCCCCTGGCGTTCAGCTCTGGAATGTTTGTGTTCAAAATGTTGTTTGTGCTTTAAATCCACTTGAACAAGGCACGGATTTTAAGCTCTCAAACTCGAGATCACTGCGCTGTAACAAAACTGGAAATTACAATGCGACCTTCACGGAAGCTTCACCAGGAGTTTATTCCCTTCAAATTTGTGGGATTTATTCCAGCATCACTTGTGGGATTTACCACAGCACCATCTGGAGGATTTACTCTTCCACCAACCCGGAGATTTATACCTCCAGCACCACCGGTTGGCTTTTTCCTCCAACACAAGTGGGATTTATCCCATTACCACCAGTGGGATGTCCGACACCACCACTTACAGTAAGTGCTGCTCCACCGGCGGGGGTGAATCCTGAGAGTGTCGTCGTTCTGCAGCCCATGGAAGTGGATCATCAGCCCGGATGCAGTGGCCTGCTTCACCTGCTGAACGGTGAGGTTATTCAAGTACTTTAAACGTAATTCAAATTGCACGTTGTTTCTTCTTTTCGGCTTTTTCCCTAAACAGCTGGAAAGGCGTCAAGAAGAGTTTAGTGCAAAGATGAGTGCTCGTTTGTTGTTGGTGTAATCGTGTTCTACTCAGATTTTTCTGAAAAGTGGATGGTTGTAGTGGTTAGAACGTCGGACTGACAGCAAGAAGGTCCCGGATTCGAGTCCTGGGGTCGACTTGGGCATTTCTGTGTGGAATTTGCATGTTTTCCCCTTGTTTGCATCATTGGTTCCATCCTCCAATCCAAAGACATGCACATTCGGCCAACCAGCTGTTCCGAGTTGTCCCTTTGTGTGTGTGTTGTGTGTGTGTTGCCCTGAAATGGTCTGGCAAGCTGTTCAGGGAGTACCCTGCCTTTTCTCAGTGTGGGCTGAGATAGGCTCTCCATAACCCGAGGAGTATTAAGCCATATGGAAAATGAATAAACAAGTGAGGGACTGAATGAGGTTTCACAGAAAATTTCCTTAAAGTTACATAATTTTTTTTTTTTTTGCTGAGCAGGATTTTTTTCAACTAAACTATCTAACTGATAGCATTTGCACATGGTATTTGCATACCGTATTCGACGTAATAAGTACCTTGCTCTAATAAGCCCCCCCCCCCCAATGTTTTTGGTTGCAGGTCAAAAATCACCCATATGTACTGGGAGCAAAATGGTCGATCAAATTTACCAATTTTATTCGATCAGTCTCTGTAACTGTACAATGAGGCATTCACTGCCTGTAAAAGTGAGTTTGCACGGTATTTCAAGACCCCCTGCCCATGGGGAATGTCTATAATGTTGATCAGTAACAACACATTTGATTGTTCCGCTGTGCTTTAAAAAACAGGACAATATTTTGCTGTGTTCTCTTTGGTAAATCTCCAACAACTGATTGAATTAGAAACTGCTACAACAAAACTATGGGATGCTCTGAATGAATGGAGTGAGGAGCCAGATATGGATCTATCAGAAAGTGATGATGAGTATTTTTCACCGATTCTCCTGCTCACTAACTTTATAAATTTAAGCACGGCCATGTGCTTTTGTTTATGTCCTTGAGTGGTTCAGCGTGCCATGTGCTAAAGTTGACATTCATGTTGATTGGCTCGATTTTGCTTCCGGAAAACGTTTAAAGGAAGAGCATCGGGAGGGGAAATTAAGGGGTCGTTTTAAAAATTTTTTATTTTTTATTTAGCTGTTTTCTTTTTATTTTCGGCTTTCGTTCAAGTGGTTTGGTTGATACCACAAAATGAATAACACAAATACCAGCAAAAGTCTTTTATTGTTCTGTTATTGTTCATGTTTTCCACTTCGATGGCGCCACACACATCAGGGGTGCCCAGAGAGCAATTGGGGGTTCGGTGCCTTGCTCAAGGCCACTTCAGCCATTTATGTGGAGAAAGGGAAGGTGCTGTTCACTCCCCCACCACCACATATATTTTCCTGTTGGTTCGGGAATCGAACCAATGAACTTTCCATTCCAAAGCTCCCCCTATAACCATTAGACTACAGTTGTACCAAAGCTGTAGATATATTTGCACAGCTCAGATGAACTAGAGGGCTGAGATAATGTCAGTAAATCATTGATTTTTCAGTATTGAGTATTTTATTTGTATTTTTCAATTACACGAATGTATTTTAGTTTATTATCAGGCTGCCTTCAGAATGTCCACTTGTTACTCCCTCATTACTACAGAAAGTACCACAGAAAGTTCACTACAGAAAGTGCGACAAAATGTCTGAATCTCTGTGTACTGGGCGAGTGGACATTTCAAACACAACACAATTGTTCATCTGTTCAGTTCAGTAACTATTGATCTATTTATCATTGTTCTATCCTTTTCATTCAGAAGAAAGTGATGCCTGATCAAATGAATGAATGGATGTTCTCATCTTCAGTCATTGTTGTGTTTTATTCACGTTATTCAGTATTTACTGTTTTCTCTACCTTTTGTTGTATCTTCAGGTCACAAGAAAGAAGACCACAGACCCCAACAGCAGGTGGACAAGCTAGACGATAGTGATCAGTCATGGGTAACTTTTAGGGACACATTCACTTGGAAGAGAACATCGACTCAAAGGAGAAGGTCAAGGTTGAAGAAAACATCAACATCGAGTAGACCGTCCCTCTTTGTGGGTCCTGATCCCTTTGAGTCCAACATTATTCAGGATTCTGTCCCTGTCAAGGAGACCGTCCTCCTGAAGGAGCTCGCTTCCTTAATCGAGTCTTTCTCTATTGAGAGGCCTGTCCTTAATCCAGAGCTTGAGTCGTTTTTGAAGTCTCTGCTTGTTCAGGACTCTATACCTATTCAAGAGGTTGATTCCTTGAAAGAGTCTTTCCCATCTGAGAATCTCCTCTTGTCCATGGAGCATTTGCCTGTCCAGGACACTCTCTTTGTCCAGGACATTCTCTCTGTTCTGGATTCTGTCCCCATTGAGGAGGTTGATTCCTTGACAGAGTCTTTCTTCTTTGAGAACCCCCACTTGTCCATGGAGTCTTTGCCTGTCGTGGATGCTCTCTCTATCCAGAATGCACTCTCTGTACCGAACTCTGTCAATCTTCAGGACTCTGTCCTCATTCAGGACATTGATTCCTTGAAAGAGTCTTTCCCATCTGAGAATCTCCTCTTGTCCATGGAGCATTTGCCTGTCCAGGACACTCTCTTTGTCCAGGACATTCTCTCTGTTCTGGATTCTGTCCCCATTGAGGAGGTTGATTCCTTGACAGAGTCTTTCTTCTTTGAGAACCCCCACTTGTCCATGGAGTCTTTGCCTGTCGTGGATGCTCTCTCTATCCAGAATGCACTCTCTGGACCGAACTCTGTCAATCTTCAGGACTCTGTCCTCATTCAGGACATTGATTCCTTGAAAGAGTCTTTCCCATCTGAGAATCTCCTCTTGTCCATGGAGCATTTGCCTGTCCAGGACACTCTCTTTGTCCAGGACATTCGCTCTGTTCTGGATTCTGTCCCCATTGAGGAGGTCGATTCCTTGACAGAGTCTTTCTTCTTTGAGAACCCCCACTTGTCCGTGGAGTCTTTGCCTATCCTGGATGTTCTCTCTGTCCAGAATGCACTCTCTGTTCTGAACTCTGTCCCTATACAGGGGGTTGATTCCATGACTGAGTCTTTCCTCCTTTGAGAACCTCATCTTGCCTGTGGAGTCAGATCCTGTTCAAGAAATGTGGAAAATGTCCCGTGCTCAGTCGGTTCTAAGTGGTATTTGCATTTTGTCCACATGCTTGTGTGGGTTTTCTCCAGGTACTCCACTTTCCTTCCACAATGTCAAAGCATGCATGTTAGGCTAATTGGATGTTCCAAATCACCCCTCGGTGTGAGTGTGAACGTGAATGGTTGTGTGTGTGATTTGCCCTTTGATTATGTCACATTTTCAGTCATCCTCAATATACGTCAGTGTTATGCTTCACTACGTTTCAGTGAAACACCTCATGCTAAAAATAATGAAGATTTACAAACAGGTAGACATGTTTGGTTTGTTTTTTTATGTATGATTGCTTTCATCAGTATTTTCATGCTTTGGAACACCGCACAAGGTGATATCGTTGTGTTTTAATGTGGAACTGTAGACGGGCCTTGGGTTCCAGAGGTTTCAGCTGTTCCTGCAGGAAATGGAGCTGAAGCAAATCGAGATGGTGAAGAGACACTATCAGAGAGTGTGTAGTACAAGATGCTGTCATTCAGGTTGATCAGAAGCGGGCTCGGTGAGTTAAAATACTGAACAATAAAATGTCTCCATGTTAGATGGAATGTTTTTTGGTTATGGGAGTTGGATCAACATGCATTTACTTGTTTTATTTTTTTATACATTTGGAGAAGTGTTTGAATGACCTTACAGCAGATGATTACCATTTTAATGATTTGTTCTCGTAAGATTTGTAGACTGAAAGCTCAGTCTAGATTCAGTTTAGTTCCCAGTCACTTCATATCACATTCACTCACAGAGCACTTTATTCGGAACATCGAAACTTGTACTCATTTACCGACTGATCTTTTTTCCTTATCTGTAGCATCAGCTCCTTGTTCATGACCATTGATCGCAACCTGGGGCAGCAGTTTAAGGACACATTTGACGCTTGTGTCCAATCTCATCGTCGTCATCATCATTGTTGCTTCCCGCATGGCATGGGATCGGCCTTGGGGCACGGCCGCTTGGAGTACTGGAACCAAATCGCCGACATCTGCCTGAAGTCTCGTCTCCTCAATGTCTTCAGCACCTGCTGTTTATCAACACTGAGTCTCTTTTCAGTCTTCCTTCAATTATCGAACATAACAACCTTCTGGAGCCTCGAATCGAACATAACGACCTTCTGGAACCTCCACTCCCCATCCTCCTGGGCCTTTCACAAAACATCCAAGAGCAAACGCTGTCCATTAGCCACATGTCCATGAACATTTACAGCAAGCTCAGCAATGCTGCAGCTGTGATCGACTTTTCTGACACGCTGTTCGGAAACACTCATGATCAGCTACAGCATATGAGGGATTCCTTTGACAGTGTTGTGGACTCTGACTGAAATGGCAATGCAGCCACTTCATCACGAACTTTGGTTTCCTAACAATGGGCTTAACTCATGAATGTCTTTGTTTTTTTTGTGGGGATATAAACATGCTCCCTTCCATACATACATACATACATGCTCTCTCCCACACATACATACATACATACATGCATGGACTTTGCTATACATACATACATACATACATACCTGCACCCTCCCATACATACATACACACACATTCCCATACATACATGCATAAACCCTCCCAAACATGCATACATACATGCATACATACATACAAGCATGCACGTGCCTCTACATACATACATACATGCATATCTACATACACACACCCTCCCATACATACACACGTGCATGCATACATGCATGCATGCACCCTCCTCAACATCCACACATGCAACCTCCGACACATACATACGTACATACATGCATGCACCCTCCTATACATACAGACATACATGCATCCATACATATGTACATGCACCCTCACATACATGCATACTTGCATATGTACATACATACATGCACCCTTCCATAAATTCATACATACATTTAATTCATTCCAAGAGTCAACATCTTGATTAACGGGTGTCTGAGGAGTCATCAAAAAAAAGGCAACAAATAAAAGAAATTAATAAATAAAACAAAATGAAAGTATTACATTTCTATCAAAATAAAAATGTACAAAGAATTAATTATATTTACTGTAAATTATTTATGAAGGAAATCATTGAAATTAAATATTGCAATAAAGTATTTATTTAAACTTACTTTTTGTGGTTTTCTGTTTTTGTACATCCAAACAGATGTGTGCATACACAATTAATATGAATAAATAAATTTATATATGGGTGGAAACACCATTTTTTAAATGCAGCCATGAGGCGGGGGGGGGGGACTAACCAGTGTCTCTCCCCCTTATACCGGTCCCAAGCCCGGATAAATGCAGAGGGTTTCGACAGGAAGGGCATCCGGCGTAAAACTTCTGCCACATTTAATTTAAATTAAATTTAATGCAAATGATCAATACAGAATTCATACCGGATCGATCGAGGCCCGGGTTAACAACGACCGCCATCAGTGCTGTCAACCAACAGGGTGCTGATGGAAATTGGACTATTGTTGGTCGAGTTACAACACCAACGCCCTGTACAAGAAGGGCCAGAGTCGCCTCCATCTTCTGAGGAGACTCAGGTCCTTCGGCGGATGCAGACCTCTGCTCAGGACTTTTTATGACTCTGTGGTAGCCTCTGCAATCCTCTACGCTGCCATCTGCTGGGCCCCAGGCAGCACAGAGCGGGACAGAAAGAGACTGAACAAGCTGGTCAGGAGGGCCAGCTCTGTCCTCGGCTGCCCACTGGACTCTGTGGAGGAGGTGAGTGAGAGGAGGATAGTTGCAAAGCTCACATCCATCCTGTTCAACATCTATCACCCACTGCACCAGACTGTAGAGGAGCTGAGTAGCTCCTTCAGTGGACGACTGAGGCATCCTCAGTGCAGGAAGGAGCGCTACCGCAGGTCGTTCATTCCCACCGCTATCCAGACTGTACAACGCCACTTTGTAACTGTCTGTGAAAATACTGGTTATGAGCAATAAAAACCCAGTGCACTTTAATCAACCACATCTACCCCACTGACTGTGAACCATATCAACCCATCTCTGCCCTCAGATACATTACACTTTAATATAGGCCAGTCTATAAAGTTGCTCCATTCTTTTCTTTTATTGTTTATTAATTTATACTATTTATGTATCTACTTATTTATTTACTTATATAATATATATGTACGTGTGTATGTTTGTATTTGTATCTATTTTTGCACCCCCTACTGATGGTACCTCAAGAGCCTGTAACAGTGAATTTCTCCATTGTGAGATTAATAAAGCTGTATCTTATCTTATCTTATCGAAGACGTCGAAGAAGGAGAGGCGGGAGGCGTGTCCGTAGGCAGAGAGAGAAGAGGAAATGCATGAGCCTCGGACTGAGAGTAGGGACTTTGAATGTTGGAACTATGCAAGGAAAAGATAGGGAGCTGGCTGACATGATGCAGAGGAGGAAGGTGGACATACTGTGTGTTCAGGAGACAAGGTGGAAAGGTAGCAAAGCTCGAAGCTTAGGAGCAGGGTTTAAACTGTTTTATAATGGTGTGGATGGGAAGAGAAATGGAGTAGGAGTCATCTTGAAGGAGGGGTTTGTCAGGAATGTTCTAGAAGTGAAAAGAGTGTCAGACAGAGTGATGAGTCTCAAGTTAGAAATTGAAGGTGTGATGGTCAATGTTGTTAGTGCTTATGCCCCACAGGCAGTATGTAAGCTAGAAGAGAAGGAGAGATTCTGGAGTGAGTTAGGTGAAGTTAAGTGCAGAGTACCCCCAGAGGTGAAAGAGTGGTCATTGGAGCAGACTTCAATGGACATGTTGGTGCAGGCAACAGAGGGGACAAGGAAGTGATGGGCAGGTTTGGTATCCAGGACAGGAACACAGAAGGACAGATGTTGATCGATTTTGCAAAAAGGATGGAAATGGCTGTGGTGAATACTTTCTTCAAGAAGAAACAGAAGCATAGGGTGACTTATGAAAGCGGAGGTAAGAGCACACAGGTAGACTACATCTTGTGTAGGCGATGTAATTTGAAGGAAGTCAGTGACTGCAAAGTAGTCGTGGGTGAGAGTGTTGCCAAACAGCATAGGATGTTGGTGTGCAGGATGACACTGATGGTGAGAAAGGTGAAAAAGGCAAAGGCAGAGCAGAAGATAAAGTGGTGGAAGCTGAAAAAGGAAGAGTGTCGTGTTGTCTTCAAGGAGGAGTTGAAACAGGCTTTGGGTAGTCAGGAAGTGCTTCCAGAGGACTGGACAACCACAGCAAATGTGATCAGGGAGACCGGTAGGAGAGTACTTGGTGTGTCCTCTGGAAGGAAAGTAGATCAGGAAACATGGTGGTGGAATGAGGAAGTGCAGGAGTGTGTACAAAAGAAGAGGTTTGCCAAGAAGAAGTGGGACATTGAGAGGACCGAAGAGAGTAAACAGGAGTACAGGGAGACACAGCGTAAGGCGAAGGTAGCAGTGTCAAAGGCCAAACAGAGGGCGTATGATGACTTATATGATAGGTTGAACAGTAAGGAGGGAGAAAATGATCTATACAAGTTAGCACAGCAGAGAAATAGAGATGGGAAAGATGTGCAGCAAGTTAGAGTGATAAAGGACAGAGAGGGAAATGTCTTGACTGATGACAGAAGTGTGCTGGGAAGATGGAAAGAGTACTTTGAAGAGCTGATGAATGAGGAAAATGAGAGAGAAAAAAGAGTAGAAGGGGTGACCGTTGAGGAGCAGGAAGTAGCAAAGATGAGTAAAGGAGAAGTGAGGTGGGCATTGAAGAGGATGAAGAGTGGAAAGGCAGTCGGCCCTGATGACATACCAGTTGAGGTATGGAAGTGTCTAGGGGAGGTAGCAGTAGGTTTTCTAACAAGAATATTCAACAAGGTCTGAGAAAGTGAACAGATGCCAGAGGAATGGAGGAGAAGTGTGCTTGTGCCCATTTTTAAGAACAAGGGAGATGTACAGAGTTGTGGCAACGACAGAGGGATAAAATTGATGAACCATACAATGAAGCTATGGGAAAGAATAGTGGAAGCAAGACTAAGGGCAGAGGTCAGCATTTGTGAACAACAATTTGGTTTCATGCCAAGAAATAGCACCACAGATGCAGTGTTTGCTTTGAGGATGTTAATAGAGAAGTACAGAGAAGGTCAGAAGGAGCTGCATTGTGCCTTTGTGGATCTGGAGAAAGCATATGACAGGGTGCCGAGAGAAGAACTGTGGTATTGTATGAGGAAGTCTGGAGTGACAGAGAAGTATGTTAGAGTGGTGCAGGACATGTATGAGAGATGTAAGACAGTGGTGAGTGTGCTGTCAGTGTGACAGAAGAGTTCAAGGTGGAGGTGGGTCTGCATCAAGGGTCAGCTCTCAGCCCCTTCTTGTTTGCTATGGTGCTGGACAGGCTAACAGACGAGGTGAGACAAGAATCTCCATGGACGATGATGTTTGCAGATGACATTGTGATCTATAGTGAGAGCAGAGAACAAGTGCAGGAAAATCTAAAGAGGTGGAGGTATGCCCTGGAAAGGAAAGGAATGAAGGTTAGCCTCAGAAAATCAGAATACATGTGTGTGAATGAGAAGGACCCAGGAGGAACGGTGATGTTACAGGGAGCAGAGATAACGAAGGTGGAGGATTTTAAGTACTTCGGCTTAACAATCCAGAGCAATGGAGAGTGTGGAAAAGAGAGGAAGACGCGTGTGCTGGCAGGCTGGAATGGTTGGAGAAAAGTGTCCGGTGTGATGTGCGACAGGAGAGTGTCAGCAAGAAGGAAGGGAAAAGTGTACAAGACGGTGGTGAGGCCAGCGATGTTGTATGGCTTAGAAACAGTGGCGCTGAGGAAAAGGCAGGAGGCAGAGCTGGAGGTAGCGGAGATGAAAATGTTGAGGTTCTCTCTGGGAGTAATGACGATGGATAGGATCAGAAATGAGTATATCAGAGGGACAGCCCACGTAAGATGTTTTGGAGACAAAGTCAGAGAGGCTAGATTGAGATGGTTTGGACATGTACAGAGGAGGGATTGTGAGTATATTGGCAGTCGGATGCTGAGGTTGGAATTACCAGGCAGAAGGCCAAAGAAGAGATTTATGGATGTGGTGAAGGAAGACATGAAGGTCGTTGGAGTCAGAAAAGAAGATGCGGAGGACAGGGTGCCGGTGGAAATTGGACTACTGTTGGTCGAAGAAGGAGAGGCGGGAGGCGTGTCCGTAGGCGGAGAGAGAAGAGGAAAAGCACCAGTCTCAGACTGAGAGTAGGGACTTTGAATGTTGGAACTATGACAGGAAAAGGCAGAGAGCTGGCTGACATGATGCAGAGGAGGAAGGTGGACATACTGTGTGTTCAGGAGACCAGGTGGAAAGGTAGCAAGGCTAGAAGCTTTGGAGCAGAGTTTGCGCTGTTTTATCATGGTGTGGATGGGAAGAGAAATGGAGTCGGAGCCATCTTGAAGGAGGGGTTGGTCAGGAATGTTCTAGAGGTGAAAAGAGTGTCAGACAGCGTGATGAGTCTCAAGTTGGAAATTGAAGGCATGATGTTCAATGTTGTGAGTGCTTATGCCCCACAGGCAAGATGTGAGCTAGAAGAGAAGGAGAGATTCTGGAGTGTGTTCGATGAAGTGATGCAGAATACCCACAGAGGTGAAAGAGAAAAAAAAAAAAACAAAGACAGAAAAATTTGACCCCCTGGAGGCCTTAGAGACATGAAACTTCGTTGATTCATTTTTTTATGTGCATTGGTGCAGACTTCAATGGACATATTGGTGCAGGCAAGAGAGGGGACGAGGAAGGGATGGGCAGGTTTGGTATCCAGGACAGGAACACAGGACAGATGTTGATCGATTTTGCAAAAAGGATGGAAATGGCTGTGGTGAATACTTTCTTCCAGAAGAGGCAGGAGCAGAGGGTGACTTATAAAAGCGGTGATAGGAGCACAGAGGTAGACTACATCTTGTGTAGGCGATGTAATTTGAAGGAAATCAGTGACTGCAAAGTAGTAGTGGGTGAGACTGTTGCCAAACAGCATAGGATGGGGTGTGCAGGATGACGCTGATGGTGAGGATAGGGAAGAAGGGGAAGGAAGGTAGATAAAGAGACTTGGTGGTGGAATGAGGAAGTGCAGGAGTGTGTACAAAGGAAGAGGTTAGCTAAGAAGAAGTGGGACATTGAGAGGACCAAAGAGAGTAAACAGGAGTACAGGGAGACAGCGGAAGGCGAAGGTAGCAGTGTCAAAGGCCAAACAGAGGGCGTATGATGACTTGTATGCTCGGTTGGACAGTAAGGAGGGAGAAAATAATTTATACAGGTTGGCACAGCAGAGAAATAGAAATAGGAAGAATGTGCAGCAAGTTCGAGTGATAAAGGACAGAGAGGGAAATGTATTGACTGATGACAGAAGTGTGATGGGAAGATTGAAAGAGTACTTTGAAGAGCTGATGAATGAGAAAAATGAGAGACAAAAAAAAAAAAAAAAAAAAAAAGAGGAGAAGAGGTGACCGTTGAGGACCAGAAAGTAGTAAGGGTGAAGTGAGGAGGGCATTGAAGAGGATGAAGAGTGGAAAGGCAATTGGTCCTGATGACATACCTGTGAAGGTATGGAAGTGTGTCGGAGAGGTAGCAGTCGATTTTCTGACAAGAACATTCAACAAGGTCTTAGAGAGTGAGCAGATGCTGGAGAAATGGAGAAGTGTACTGGACTGGTGCCCATTTTTAAGAACAAGGGAGGCGTGCAGAATTGTGGCAACTACAGGGGATAAAGTTGATGAGCCATACGATGAAGTTATGGGAAAGAATAGTGGAAGCTAGACTAAGGGCAGAGGTCAACATTTGTGATCAACAGTTTGGGTTCATGCCAAGAAAGAGCACCACAGATGCAGTGTTTGCTTTGAGTATGTTCATCGAGAAGTACAGAGAAGGTCAGAGGAGCTGCATTGTGCCTTTGTGGATCTGGAGAAAGCATATGACAGGGTGCCAAGAAAAGAACTGTGGTATTGCATGAGGAAGTCTGGAGTGGCAGAAAAGTATGTTTGAGTGGTGCAGGACATGTATGAGAGATGAAAGACAGCGGTGAGGTATGCTGTCGGCGTGATCGAAAAATTCAAAGTGGAGGTGGGACTGTATCAAGTGAGGGATCTTTGTGCATTTCCATATAAATATATATATACAAACACACATCCATATACACACACACACACACACACACAGTGGGGCCAATAAGTATTGGGCAACATAAAAATGTGCAATTCACCCATTTAAAAAGATAAGAAAGGTCTGTAATTTTCATCATAGGTACATATCAAGCTTGAAAGACAGAATGTAAAAAAAAAAAAAAAAAAAAAAAAAAAAAAAAAAAAAAAATCCAGGAAATCACATTGTATGATTTTTAAACAATTTATTTGTGAAAATGGGAGGCCAATAAGTATTGGGCAGCGAGCAAAAGTTACTTTTAATACTTTGTAATGGAGCCTTGGTTAGCAATGACAGAGGTCAAATGGTTCCTGTCGTTCTTGACCAGGTCTACTGTCGGGTTCTAAATCAACACAGACATCATAAAAACACGCACACACTCATTCGGAGAAAGACACAGAGAGTCAAGTTCATTCTCATGAATGAGGAGAGCAGTCAGATTGACAGCCAATTACACGTCTCCTCGCTGCTCTGGCTTGAAACCTGACTGAGAACCTCTTTTATTCCATCAGGGTGATTTCTAGTTACACATGTCATATTGATTTCCTAACGGGGAGGGGTGTATGTGAATCAGCATCATGACCTTCATCATTGTTCTATGCTTATCTACGATGTCAGCGTGTTTCTGTCCCTTGCTAAAAAGAGTTGTGACAGGAAGGGCATCCGACGTAAAACCTCTGCCAAATCAAACGTGCGAATCAGATGATTCGCTGTGGCAACTCCTGAGTAAAAGGGAAAAAGCCGAAAAGAAGACAGACAGACATATATCTATATCTATATATATATATATATACACACAATTTGAATTGTGTGGAGTCTGGTGCGTACCTCAGCCAAACTCTGGGTGAGGGTGGGTAGACCATGAACAGCACACCAAATTGATGTTATTTATATACGTATTTATTTAGTACGTAAGTTGGTAATTTGTTTCGACTGTACTGTATTATCACAAGGATTTAAATAGTATTTCTCAATTTCACTCTGCAAAGGAAAGAAAATCGTCCCCTATGTGGGTACTTTTCAAATTGTTAATGGGCATTCTGTGCTTGTAATTTTATATGCTTAGAGTAATTGTAATTATAAACATACATTTCTGGTAAACAAGGTTAAATGTTAGGAGTGCCTCAAAGGAACTGCTTTCATCGATCATCAAAAAAAAATATTATATTACTGACAAAAGCCATCAAAATTTTCCTTTTCCAGATTAATAACACTCTCAAGAACTTCATTCCAGCAAATTATTATTAACTAATTAATGAGTTAATTAACTTATTTTTGGAAATTCCCTTCATCAATTACATATGCTATTAATACCACAAAATATAAATATAAACAAATACAAACAAGAATACTGCAAGAAGCACCATTGTTAGTATTAACTGCAGTAGAAACAGGAGAACAGCCATAATTTCCTGGAAATTATTTTATTGCACCATAAACAATTTATGATAATGACTTGGATGCTATTCATAATATTTACCACTCAGCGTCAAAAGGGAGCAACAGCCTTCAGTGAAGCCTCAAGTACTGTCATGAATTTTTGCTGAGTCAATGTGTTGGAAACCGTCATTACTTCATGAAGCCATTTGGCCACTTGTAGAGATAGATGGTTAAAAGTGTGTGTATTTTGCAAATCAAACTGAAATTAAAAAAAAAAAAAAAAGTGTAAAAATGATAAAAAAAATATATATATATGGAGGTCAATGGTCAAAAGTCAGGGAAGATAGCTGTGGTGTACACCTGAATTTTGTTCGCGTTCACAATGGCTTTGCACATGCGCACTGCATTCGGCGACTCACCTTTATTCAATGATGATGGACTTATCGCGCGCGCACCCTGACGTCACGACGCCCCGCCCCTGGCGTTCAGCTCTGGAATGTTTGTGTTCAAAATGTTGTTTGTGCTTTAAATCCACTTGAACAAGGCACGGATTTTAAGCTCTCAAACTCGAGATCACTGCGCTGTAACAAAACTGGAAATTACAATGCGACCTTCACGGAAGCTTCACCAGGAGTTTATTCCCTTCAAATTTGTGGGATTTATTCCAGCATCACTTGTGGGATTTACCACAGCACCATCTGGAGGATTTACTCTTCCACCAACCGGGAGATTTATACCTCCAGCACCACCGGTTGGCTTTTTTCCTCCAACACAAGTGGGATTTATCCCATTACCACCAGTGGGATGTCCGACACCACCACTTACAGTAAGTGCTGCTCCATCGTCGGGGATGATCCCTGAGAGTGTCGTCGTTCTGCAGCCCATGGAAGTGGATCATCAGCCCGGATGCAGTGGCCTGCTTCACCTGCTGAACGGTGAGGTTATTCAAGTACTTTAAACGTAATTCAAATTGCACGTTGTTTCTTCTTTTCGGCTTTTTCCCTAAACAGCTGGAAAGGCGTCAAGAAGAGTTTAGTGCAAAGCTGAGTGCTCGTTTGTTGTTGGTGTAATCGTGTTATACTCAGATTTTTCTGAAAAGTGGGCGGTTGTCGTGGTTAGAACGTCGGACTGACAGCAAGAAGGTCCCGGATTTGAGTCCTGGGGTCGACTTGGGCATTTCTGTGTGGAATTTGCATGTTTTCCCCTTGTTTGCATCATTGGTTCCATCCTCCAATCCAAAGACATGCACATTCGGCCAACCAGCTGTTCCGAGTTGTCCGTTTGTGTGTGTGTGTGTGTGTGTGTGTGTGTGTGTGTGTGTGTGTTGCCCTGAAATGGTCTGGCAAGCTGTTCAGGGAGTACCCTGCCTTTTCTCAGTGTGGGCTGAGATAGGCTCTCCATAACCCGAGGAGTATTAAGCCATATTGCAAATGAATAAACAAGTGAGGGACTGAATGAGGTTTCACAGAAAATTTCCTTAAAGTTCCATAATTTTTTTTTTTTTTTGCTGAGCAGGATTTTTTTCAACTAAACTATCTAACTGATAGCATTTGCACATGGTATTTGCATACCGTATTCGACGTAATAAGTACCTTGCTCTAATAAGCCCCCCCCCCCCCAAATGTTTTTGGTTGCAGGTCAAAAATCACCCATATGTACTGGGAGCAAAATGGTCGATCAAATTTACCAATTTTATTCGATCAGTCTCTGTAACTGTACAATGAGGCATTCACTGCCTGTAAAAGTGAGTTTGCACGGTATTTCAAGACCCCCTGCCCATGGGGAATGTCTATAATGTTGATCAGTAACAACACATTTGATTGTTCCGCCGTGCTTTAAAAAACAGGACAATATTTTGCTGTGTTCTCTTGGTAAATCTCCAACAACTGATTGAATTAGAAACTGCTTCAACAAAACTATGGGATGCTCTGAATGAATGGAGTGAGGAGCCAGATATGGATCTATCAGAAAGTGATGACGAGCATTTTTCACCGATTCTCCTGCTCACTAACTTTTATAAATTTAAGCACGGCCATGTGCTTTTGTTTATGTCTTTGAGTGGTTCAGCGTGCCATGTGCTAAAGTTGACATTCATGAAGATTGGCTCGATTTTGCTTCCGGAAAACGTTTAAAGGAAGAGCACCGGGAGGGGAAACTAAGGGGTCTTAAAAAAATTTTTTTTATTTAGCTGTTTTCTTTTTATTCTTGGCTTTCGTTCAAGTGGTTTGGTTGATACCACAAAATGAATAACACAAATACCAGCAAAAGTCTTTTATTGTTCTGTTATTGTTCATGTTTTCCACTTCGATGGTGCCACACACATCAGGGGTGCCCAGAGAGCAATTGGGGGTTCGGTGCCCTGCTCAAGGCCACTTCAGCCATTTATGTGGAGGAAGGGAAGGTGCTGTTCACTCCCCCACCACCACATATTTTTTCCTGTTGGTTCGGGAATCGAACCAATGAACTTTCCATTCCAAAGCTCCCCCTATAACCATTAGACTACAGTTGTACCAAAGCTGTAGATATATTTGCACAGCTCAGATGAACTAGAGGGCTTATAGATAATGTCAGTAAGTCATTGATTTTTCAGTATTGAGGATTTTATTTGTATTTTTCAATTACACGAATGTATTTTAGTTTATTATCAGGCTGCCTTCAGAATGTCCACTTGTTACTCCCTCATTACTATAGAAAGTTCACGACAGAAAGTGCGACAAAATGTCTGAATCTCTGTGTACTGGGCGAGTGGACATTTCAAACACAACACAATTGTTCATCTGTTCAGTTCAGTAACTATTGATCTATTTATAATTGTTCTATCCTTTTCATTCAGAAGAAAGTGATGCCTGATCTAATGAATGAATGGATGTTCTCATCTTCAGTCATTGTTGTGTTTTATTCACGTTCTTCAGTATTAACTGTTTTCTCTACCTTTTGTTGTATCTTCAGGTCACAAGAAAGAAGACCACAGACCCCAACAGCAGGTGGACAAGCTAGACCAGGGGTCGGCAACCCGCGGCTCCGGAGCCGCATGCGGCTCTTTCATCCTTATGCTGCGGCTCTGCGTGGCTTGGGAAAATAAATTGCAAGTATCCGATTTTAAGTATATTGTAGGGAGCTGAGTAGAACAATTAATACACTGCTTCTGTCTGCTGTGCAATGGACAACTGACAGCTACTTTTATTGTGACATGTTCAACACAACGTCGACAGCACTTGACGTGTCAGCAGGCAGATTTGACAGCCGGCATGCGCGGAAAGCCCAGCAACACCAAAACTGCACAATATCTTAAAATAATCTTATCACATTTTATTTGTGTCTGTTCGTTTGTTTAATTGTAGCTGTAAATTGTATGATTATTGCGATCTGTAAATATTAAAATAAAATAATATATATAGATTGTATTATTTTTAAATCGCTTAAAAATCGTCACCCTCTCCGACAGCCCGCCAAAACGCCGTACATTTATCGAGACTTTCAACCCTAGGTAGGCCACGGATGGATAAATCTAAGAAAAGAAAAATATTTGAAGAAAACAGAGCATTTAATGATGCATGGGCAGATTCATTTGCAAAAGGTTCAAATCACCTTCAGTTTCGTTCATTACTGGATGAGGTGGCACGTACTCTGATCTGATGCATAACAGAGTGCGGTGGCTGTCCAGAGGAGAAGTGCTGAAACGCTTTGCTGCATGTCTGGGACAGGTGAAGACTTTCATGAGCAGCAAAGGACTCACCTTTCCTGAGCTGGAACGGCAGGAGTGGCTGGAAAAGCTGTATTTCATGGTGGACATGACGGCGAACCTGAATCGCTGAATACTTCAGGAGAGGAGGCACAGCGCTACACATGCTGGAAGAGGTGTTGGCGTTTGGCGCAAGCTGACAGTGTTTGTGAGAGATTTAGAGAGAGGAACACTGTCTCACTTCCCTCCTTAAGGGAGTTCAAACAAGCGAACAAGGTGATAAATTCAGAGTATTTGCAGTCTGTAATTACTACAATGCAAGCATCGTTTGGGAAAGCGATTCCAAGAGTTTAGAGAGGAAAAAGCTACATTATCCTTCCCGTCGCTCCCCTGACCATCGACCCATCCCTGTTAAATGTGTCTGCATTTGCAGGTGTAAGTCAACCTGATCTTGAGCTGGCTGACATAGCTGACAGAGATATATGGGTGTCTGAGTTTGAACGCATGAGATATATATATATATATATATATATATATATATATATATATATATATATATATAGATATATATATATATATATATATATAGATATATATATATGCGAACATATTCATTTCAGATGTCAAAAAGTGTTTGCGGCTCCCGGTGTTGTCTTTTCCGTGGAAACCGGGTCGAAATGGCTCTTTGAGTGTTAAAGGTTGCCGACCCCTGAGCTAGACGATAGTGATCAGTCATGGGTAACTTTTAGGGACACATTCACTTGGAAGAGAACATCGACTCAAAGGAGAAGGTCAAGGTTGAAGAAAACATCAACATCGAGTAGACCGTCCCTCTTTGTGGGTCCTGATCCCTTTGAGTCCAACATTATTCAGGATTCTGTCCCTGTCAAGGAGACCGTCCTCCTGAAGGAGCTCGCTTCCTTAATCGAGTCTTTCTCTATTGAGAGGCCTGTCCTTAATCCAGAGCTTGAGTCGTTTTTGAAGTCTCTGGTTGTTCAGGACTCTATACCTATTCAAGAGGTTGATTCCTTGAAAGAGTCTTTCCCATCTGAGAATCTCCTCTTGTCCATGGAGCATTTGCCTGTCCAGGACACTCTCTTTGTCCAGGACATTCGCTCTGTTCTGGATTCTGTCCCCTTTGAGGAGGTTGATTCCTTGACAGAGTCTTTCCTCTTTGAGAACCCCCACTTGTCCATGGAGTCTTTGCCTGTCGTGGATGCTCTCTCTATCCAGAATGCACTCTCTGTACCGAACTCTGTCAATCTTCAGGACTCCGTCCTCATTCAGGACATTGATTCCTTGAAAGAGTCTTTCCCATCTGAGAATCTCCTCTTGTCCATGGATTATTTGCCTGTCCAGGACACTCTCTTTGTCCAGGACATTCGCTCTGTTCTGGATTCTGTCCCCATTGAGGAGGTTGATTCCTTGACAGAGTCTTTCCTCTTTGAGAACCCCCACTTGTCCATGGAGTCTTTGCCTGTCGTGGATGCTCTCTCTATCCAGAATGCATTCTCTGTACCGAATTCTGTCAATCTTCAGGACTCCGTCCTCATTCAGGACATTGATTCCTTGAAAGAGTCTTTCCCATCTGAGAATCTCCTCTTGTCCATGGAGCATTTGCCTGTCCAGGACACTCTCTTTGTCCAGGACATTCGCTCTGTTCTGGATTCTGTCCCCATTGAGGAGGTTGATTCCTTGACAGAGTCTTTCTTCTTTGAGAACCCCCACTTGTCCGTGGAGTCTTTGCCTATCCTGGATGTTCTCTCTGTCCAGAATGCGCTCTCTGTTCTGAACTCTGTCCCTATACAGGGGGTTGATTCCATGACTGAGTCTTTCCTCCTTTGAGAACCTCATCTTGCCTGTGGAGTCAGATCCTGTTCAAGAAATGTGGAAAATGTCCCGTGCTCAGTCGGTTCTAAGTGGGATTTGCATTTTGTCCACATGCTTGTGCGGGTTTTCTCCAGGTACTCCAGTTTCCTTCCACAATGTCAAAGCATGCATGTTAGGCGAATTGGATGTTCCAAATCACCCCGAGGTGTGAGTGTGAACGTGAATGGTTGTGTGTGTGATTTGCCATTTGATTATGTCACATTTTCAGTCATCCTCAATATACGTCAGTGTTATGCTTCACTACGTTTCAGTGAAACACCTCATGCTAAAAATAATTAAGATTTACAAACAGGTAGACATAATTGGTTTGTTTTTTACGTATGATTGCTTTTATCAGTATTTTCATGCTTTGGAACACCGCACAAGGTGATATCGTTGTGTTTTAAATGTGGAACTGTAGACGGCCCTTGGGTTCCAGAGGTTTCAGCTGTTCCTGCAGGAAATGGAGCTGAAGCAAATCGAGATGGTGAAGAGACACTATCAGAGAGTGTGTAGTACAAGATGCTGTCATTCAGGATGATCAGAAGCGGGCTCGGTGAGTTAAAATACTGCCCAATAAAATGTCTCCATGTTAGCTGGAATGTTTTCTGGTTATGGGACTTGGATCAACATGCATTTACTTGTTTTATTTTTTTATACATTTGGAGAAGTGTTTGAATGACCTTACAGCAGATGATTACCATTTTAATGATTTGTTCTCGTAAGATTTGTAGACTGAAAGCTCAGTCTAGATTCAGTTTAGTTCCCAGTCACTTCATATCACATTCACTCACAGAGCACTTTATTCGGAACATCGAAACTTGTACTCATTTACCTACTGATCTTTTTTCCTTATCTGTAGCATCAGCTCCCTGTTCATGACCATTGATCGCAACCTGGGGTAGCAGTTCAAGGACACGTTTGACGCTTGTGTCCAATCTCATCATCGTCATCATCATTGTTGCTTCCCGCATGGCATGGGATCGGCCTTGGGGCACGGCCGCTTGGAGTACTGGAACCAAATCTCCGACAGCTACCTGAAGTCTTGTCTCCTCAATGTCTTCAGCACCTGCTGTTTATCAACACTGAGTCTCTTTTCAGTCTTCCCTCAATTATCGAACATAACAACCTTCTGGAGCCTCGAATCGAACATAACGACCTTCTGGAACCTCCACTCCCCATCCTCCTGGGCCTTTCACAAAACATCCAAGAGCAAACGCTGTCTATTAGCCACATGTCCATGAACGTTTACAGCAAGTTCAGCAATGCTGCAGCTGTGATCGACTTTTCTGACACGCTGCTCGGAAACACTCATGATCAGCTACAGCATATGAGGGATTCCTTTGACAGTGTTGTGGACTCTGACTGAAATGGCAATGCAGCCACTTCATCACGAACTTTGGTTTACTAACAATGGGCTTAACTCATGAATGTCTTTGTGTTTTTGTGGGGATATAAACATGCTCCCTTCCATACATACATACATACATACATACATACATGCAGTCTCCCACACATACATACATACATACGTGTGCCCTCCCACACACACACACAGACATACATACATACCGACACCCTCCCATACATACAAACATGCATGGACTTTCCTATACATACATACCTGCACCCTCCCATACATACATACATACACACACCTTCCCATACATACATGCATAAACCCTCCCAAACATGCATACATACATACAAGCATGCACGTGCCTCTCCATACATACATACATGCATATCTACATCCACACACCCTCCCATACATACACACGTGCATGCATACATGCATGCATGCATGCACCCTCCTCAACATACATACATGCAACCTCCGACACAGACATACGTACATACATGCATGCACCCTCCTATACATACAGACATACATGCATCCATACATATGTACATGCACCCTCCCCTCACATACATGCATACTTGCATATGTACATACATACATGCACCCTTCCATAAATTCATCCATACATTTAATTCATTACAAGAGTCAACATCTTGATTAACGGGTGTCTGAGGAGTCATCAAAAAAAAAGGCAACAAATAAAAGAAATTAATAAATAAAACAAAATGAAAGTATTACATTTCTATCAAAATAAAAATGTACAAAGAATTAATTATATTTACTGTAAATTATTTATGAAGGAAATCATTGAAATTAAATATTGCAATAAAGTATTTATTTAAACTTACTTTTGGTGGTTTTCTGTTTTTGTACATCCAAACAGATGTGTGCATACACAATTAATATGAATAAATAAATCATTTATTTATATATGTATATATATATATATATATATATATATATATATATACACACACACACACACACACACATTTGTTTACCACGGCTTCCAAAGTATTGTATAAAAGTATTTTCATCCTCAGGATTTCGGTGATAAAAGATCAGATCACTCAGATAATCACAACTATCCATTCATTCATTCATGGCCTGAAACACGATCCTAATTAGGGTCGTAGGGAGGCTGGCTCCCATCTGAGCCCACTATGGGTTCATCGCTGGGTCAGCACGGACATGAAAATATAATTATATAAAGTGACACCTCGAACGATTCAGTTCCCACACAGGAATCTGCAGTGCTGGGCTTTTTTTTCACAGAGTCAAGGAACACGGCTGTGGAAGGATTTATAAAACCCTTGAATTGTCCTTACAGGTTCCACACCTGCACGAATAGAGGTATAAGACAAAAAAAGAAGTAAAAATAAATAAATAAATCAGACAGCATGTGAAGAAAGTAATGCAGCCATGAGGTGGGGGGGGGGGCACTAACCAGTGTCGCTCCCCCTCACGCCGGTCCCAAGCCCGGAGAAATGCAGAGGGTTGTGTCAGGAAGGGCATCCGACGTAAAACCAATGCCAAATATTTATGATGCAAATCAGAAGTATTACCCCCATACCGGATCGGTCGAGGCCCGGGTTAACAACGACCGCCATCAGTGCTGTCAATCAACAGGGTGCTGATGGAAATTGGACTACTGTTGGTCGAAGACGTCGAAGAAGGAGAGGTGGGAGGCGTGTCCGTAGGCAGAGAGAGAAGAGGAAAGGCATTAGTCTAGGACTGAGAGTGGGGACTTTGAATGTTGGAACTATGCAAAGAAAAGGTAGAGAGCTGGCTGACGTGATGCAGAGGAGGAAGGTGGACATACTGTGTGTTCAGGAGACCAGGTGTAAAGGTAGCAAAGCTAAAAGCTTTGGAGCAGGGTTTAAGCTATTTTATCATGGTGTGGATGGGAAGAGAAATGGAGTAGGAGTCATCTTGAAGGAGGAGTTTGTCAGGAATGTTCTAAAAGTGAAAAGAGTGTCAGACAGAGTGATGAGTCTCAAGTTAGAAATCGAAGGTGTAATGCTCAATGTTGTTAGTGCTTATGCCCCACAGGCAGGATGTGAGCTCGAAGAGAAGGAGAGATTCTGGAGTGAGTTAGATGAAGTGATGCAGAGTACCCCCAGAGGTGAAAGAGTGGTCATTGGTGCAGACTTCAATGGACATGTTGGTACAGGCAACAGAGGGGACGAGGAAGTGATGGGCAGGTTTGGTATCCAGGACAGGAACGCAGAAGGACAGATGTTGATAGATTTTGCAAAAAGGATGGAAATGGCTGTGGTGAATACTTTCTTCCAGAAGAAACAGGAGCATAGAGTGACATAAAAGCGGAGGTAAGAGCACACAGGTAGACTACATCTTGTGCAGGAGATGTAATTTGAAGGAAGTCAGTGACTGCAAAGTCATAGCGGGTGAGAGTGTTGCCAAACAGCATAGGATGGTGGTGTGCAGGATGACTCTGATGGTGAGAAAGGTGAAAAAGGCAAAGGCAGAGCAGAAGACAAAGTGGTGGAAGCTGAAAAAGGAAGAGTGTCGTGTTGTCTTCAAGGGGGAGTTGAAACAGGCTTTGGGTGACCAGGAAGTGCTTCCAAATGACTGGACAACCACAGCAAATGTGATCAGGGACACAGGTAGGAGAGTACTTGGTGTGTCCTCTGGAAGGAAAGTAGATTAGGAGACTTGGTGGTGGAATGAGGAAGTGCAGGAGTGTGTACAAAGGAAGAGGTTAGCTAAGAAGAAGTGGGGCATTGAGAGAACCGAAGAGAGGAAACAGGAGTACAGGGAGACACAGCGTAAGGCGAAAGTAGCAGTGGCTAAGGCCAAACAGAGGGCGTATGATGACTTGTATTATAGGTTGGATAGTAAAGAGGGAGAAAATGATCTATACAGGTTGGCACAGCAGAGAAATAGAGATGGGAAGGACGTGCAGCAAGTTAGATTGATAAAGGACAGAGAGGGAAATTTATTGACTGATGACAGAAGTGTGCTGGGAAGATGGAAAGAGTATTTTGAAGAGCTGATGAATGAGGAAAATGAGAGAGAAAAAAGAGTCGAAGAGGTGACCATTGAGGAGCAGGATGTAGCAAAGATCAGCAAGGGTGAAGTGAGAAGGGCATTGAAGAGGATGAAGAATGGAATGGCAGTTGGTCCTGAAGATATACCTGTGGAGGTATGGAAGTGTCTAGGAGAGGTAGCAGTAGATTTTCTGACAAGAACATTCAACAAGGTACTAGAGAGTGAGCAGATGCCGGAGGAGTGGAGGAGAAGTGTGCTGGTGCCCATTTTTAAGAACAAGGGAGACGTGCAGAGTTGCAGCAACTACAGAGGGATAAAGTTGATGAGCCATACGATGAAGTTATGGGAAAGAATAGTGGAAGCTAGACTAAGGGCAGAGGTCAGCATTTGTGAACAACAGTTTGGTTTCATGCCAAGAAAGAGCACCACAGATGCAATGTTTGCTTTGAGGATGTTAATAGAGAAGTACAGAGAAGGTCAAAGGGAGCTACATTGTGCATTTGTGGATCTGGAAAAAGCATATGACAGAAGAACTGTGGTATTGCATGAGGAAGTCTGGAGTGGCAGAGAAGTATGTTAGAGTGGTGCAGGACATGTATGAGAGATGTAAGACAGCGGTGAGGTGTGCTGTCGGTGTGACCGACGAATTCAAGGTGGAGGTGGGACTGCATCAAGGGTCAGCTCTGAGCCCCTTCTTGTTTGCTGTGGTGATGGACAGGCTGACAGACGAGGTGAGACAAGAATCTCCATGGACTATGATGTTTGCAGATGACATCGTGATCTGTAGTGAGAGCAGAGAACAAGTGCAGGAAAATCTAGAGAGGTGGAGGTATGCCCTGGAAAGGAAAGGAATGAAGGTTAGCCTCAGAAAATCAGAATACATGTGTGTGAATGAGAAGGACCCAGGAGGAACGGTGATGTTACAGGGAGCAGAGATAACGAAGGTGGAGGATTTTAAGTACTTAGGCTCAACAATCCAGAGCAATGGAGAGTGTGGAAAAGAGGTGAAGAAACGTGTGCAGGCAGGCTGGAATGGTTGGAGAAAAGTGTCGGTGTGATCTGCGACAGGAGAGTGTCAGCAAGAATGAAGGGAAAAGTGTATAAGACGGTGGTGAGGCCAGCGATGTTGTATGGCTTAGAAACAGTGGCGCTGAGGAAAAGGCAGGAGGCAGAGCTGGAGGTAGCGGAGATGAAAATGTTGAGGTTCTCTCTGGGAGTAACGAGGATGGATAGGATCAGAAATGAGTATATCAGAGGGATAGCCCACCTAAGATGTTTTGGAGACAAAGTCAGAGAGGCTAGATTGAGATGGTTTGGACATGTACAGAGGATGGATAGTGAGTATATTGGCAGTAGGATGCTGAGGTTGGAACTACCAGGCAGAAGGCCTCGAGGAAGACCAAAGAAGAGATTTATGGATGTGGTGAAGGAAGACATGAAGGTCGTTGGAGTCAGAAAAGAAGATGTGGAGTACAGGGTGAGGTGGAGGCGGATGATTTGCTGTGGCGACCCCTGAAGGGAGCAGCCGAAAGTAAAAGAAGAAGAAGTGGATCGGTCGAGGCCCAGGTTAACAACGACCACCATCAGTGCTGTTCACCAACAGGGTGCCGGTGGAAATTGGACTACTGTTGTCGAAGAAGGAGAGGCAGGAGGCGTGTCCGTAGGCGGAGAGAGAGAAGAGGAAAAGCACCAGTCTCGGACTGAGAGTAGGGAATGAATGTTGGAACGATGACAGGAAAAGGCAGAGAGCTGGCTGACATGATGCAGAGGAGGAAGGTGGACATACTGTGTGTTCAGGAGACCAGGTGGAAAGGTAGCAAGGCTCGAAGCTTTGGAGCAGGGTTTGCGCTGTTTTATCATGGTGTGGATGGGAAGAGAAACAGAGTAGGAGCCATCTTGAAGGAGGAGTTGGTCAGGAATGTTCTAGAGGTGAAAAGAGTGTCAGACAGCGTGATGAGTCTCAAGTTGGAAATTGAAGGCGTGATGTTCAATGTTGTGAGTGCTTATGACCCACAGGCAAGATGTGAGCTAGAAGAGAAGGAGAGATTCTGGAGTGTGTTCGATGAAGTGATGCAGAATACCCACAGAGACCCCCTGGAGGCCTGAAAGACATGAAACTTCATTAATTCATTTCTTTATGTGCATTGGTGCAGACTTCAATGGACATGTTGGTGCAGGCAAGAGAGGGGACGAGGAAGGGATGGGCAGGTTTGGTATCCAGAACAGGAACACAGAAGGACAGATGTTGATAGATTTTGCAAAAAGGATGGAAATGGCTGTGGTGAATCATGATGTTTATTTTATTTCCTTCAGTATCAGCTGTGATAGAATTGGAGTAGAAAGTTGGTCAGTTCTTGTCTCAGCGCACAGCTCAGAAACCTCCAATCTGAGAGAACTGCATCTGGCTGTGAAAATATTGGATCTGTCCTGTAATAAACTCGGAGGTTCAGGAGTGAAGGTTCTCTGTACTGGACTGGAGAATGCTGAGTGTAAAGTGGAGGCACTGTGGTAAGATCATCTCTCTGAGAAACACAATATTCATGGTTCATCCGGAGCTTGAATGCCTTGAAAAGTTCTTGAAAAAATAAATTATTTTCGAGCGCTCTGGAATTGCCAGGCCAACCCTTGAAGACCAAAGGTTCTCTTACTCCGCCCTTGAATGGTACTTGATTTTTATCTTTGGGTCGATCTGAAGATCTGTGTTATACACAATAAATGTATAACATTTTATTAGAAACCGCTGATTTTTGTCTCTTTTCTACAATAAAGTCACAGAATATTGATGCTTGTCGAGCGTCTTCTGCTAACACATTTTTCCGGAATTTCCGCTTTACGACACAGAATTATAGAAGCTTCTAGATGTTTTACAACATGCAGATCCCATTTTTGGCAGTTTGGTAACCTTTGCGCTCGGCACGAGTGAATAAATATTTATAAAAACTTTCAGAGGACTGGATTGTACCTACAGCCACAATGCCAGGCGGTTGGTGTATATTTAAAGCAAAATGGCAGGAGAACAGAGACTACAATGATTGGAGAGGCGGCGGCATCATGCATTTTGTAAGGTATGCGACAAAAACATTGGAGTTGGTGTTCTGAGGGAGGAGCATTAAAATCACATATAAAATCAAATGTCACCCAATCAGAAAACATGCAAAGAGTTTTAAGAACCAAGGAGCATGAGGGTCATCTGATAACAGACTATCGCAAAGGAAATGCATTTGGAACAACTGCCACAAGCACTAACATTACAGTTAACATGACTACGCCGAGTGGCTCCGCAAACAGTACAGGCGTCGACCCAAGGCCAAAGGTGAAGAAAGTGTTTACATTTTATTTACCTAAACATTTATATTTACATAAACATTTTAGAAATTATGTGGTCTTCTTGTTCCAGTTTATTATGATTTATTTTCATTTTTATTTTATTTTAATTTGCAATCTTATTCCTAAATCTGAATCCTGATCAGTTTTCAGGAGATTAAAATGATTGTATTTCACTCTTTGAAAGTCAGAAACAGGATTTCTTGTTGTATTTTACTTTTTTAACTCGACTTGAAAATGAAAATTTTCTCCTCGAAAAGTTCCATGGCATTTGGCCCCATATGTGTGGGCGTGGTCTTGAGAGGGCTCCTCATGTCGGCGAATCCTCAGCTCATGTTTGAAAAATGTTCTCCGCTCTGTCATTGCTAATGATCATACTGGCTTCATATGTAGAAGGTTCTCCTCACACAATGTGAGACGGCAACTTCACATTATTCAGTCTCCCCCCGTACAGCGCAGAAGCTCAGGTCGTTTCTCTTGATGTGCAGAAAGCGATGAGGCTGGAATGGACCGCCCTGTTTTTCAAGCTGCAGAAATTCAGTCTAGGGGAGGAATTTATTAAATGGATTCGGATATCGTACACATCTTTCTTTCAGCTGTAATCACAAACGGACTCAGCTCTAGTCATTTCAATACTGAACACGGCACTAGGCAGGGTTGCCCCTTGACCCAACTGTTATTTACTCTTGCAATTAAGCCCTCTTGCTGCCACCATTAGACAAGACTCCAGTATTAGTGGAATCTCCTTAAATAACCACGAGCAGAAAATTCCGTGATAACCTGATGGTTTTTTGGGGTTTTGAACTCTCCTTCACATTTTATCGAAACCACAGAACAAATTAATACTTAATTATAAATTTTCCTCTTTGTTGCTCACAGGCATTGGATCCAAATATCTCACAACCTTTTCACTGGTCACAGCAGGGTCCTTATATCTGGGTATAAAAGTCTCCCTGTGTTTAATGGATTTATATAAATTTAATGCTGCTCCTCTCATACAAACTGTAAAACGCGACCTTGATAGGTGGTGCAGTTGCCCCATCCCTGTCAGGTCATATTTGATCAAAGTAAACGTCCTCCCTCGTTTCCTGGATCATTTTCAGATGAAGCCAGTTATGTTTTCAGAGAAAGTTTGTGTAAATTTAAACAGTGCAGTTATATAATTTAAGAAGAGACTCGGGCTGAGATTCAGGGTTTTTTTTACCTGTTAAAACGGAGGATTAGCAGCCCCTTTATTTCCTTTTTACCTGTGGGCTGCACAGTTCTCCTTTATTTTGAAATGGGTTCATGGCTCACCCTGGTTCTGTTTGGCTCAGTTGAGAATCTGCCTCTTTGGGTCCGATACCCTTGCAGAGTTTATTATATGTTTCTCCTGGCAATGTTACAGCTCCAGTAACAGACGATGTGTTTTTAAAGAAAATGTGAAGCATTTGGCGTGAGGTTTGGGAATCAGAAGGATACAGGAACTGTTTCTCTCTGCGAATCCCTGATTCATGATAACCTCGACTTTCAACCTGGACTCAGTGCCGGCGTTGCTGACTGGAAGCACGAGGAGATCAGAGTTGTTGGACACTTGATTCAGGAAGGTTCAGTTCTCACATCCCAACAAATGAGAAGTAAACATGATGATACTGATAGTGACGCCATAACATTTCTACAAGTTCCACACTTTATTCAGTGTAATTTAAAAGATTTCACTGGAGGTGTGGCTTTTTCTCCTCTTGTTATGTAAATACACTACACAGGGATGGAGAACCAGGTTTATTCCTCCTGTGTAGTGCATTATAAGCCCCTCCTCTCTCTCTCTCTCTCTCTCTCTCTCTCTGATTAAAGTTGATGATCAGGCTGTTGTTCTCTGTTCAGCTTCAGCTGCTGATAGTTTAATATCACTCACAACAGATGAGAGAAACTAAATGGATCCTCAGTATAATTATGTTAATGAGATGTTAATTAGAATAATCAGGTGATATTAAATCCTCATGTGATTCTGAATAATAAATTCATTTTACACACACATCATCTTTAAAGGAAATCTTCAACCTGAATAAAAACCTGGTGATGAAGGGCGTGGCACTGTGTCTCTGCAGGTTGGAGGCTTGTGGTGTTTCAGGTGAAGGTTGTGCTGCTCTGACTTCAGCTCTGAGATCAAATCCCTCACAGCTGAGAGAACTGGATCTGTTCTGTAAAAAACTTGGAGATTCAGAAGTGAAGATTGTCTCTGCTGTACTGGAGGATCCTCTATGTAAACTGGAGATACTGAGATAAGATCATCTCTCTGAGAGTCACATGATTTGCTGTTGTCACTGTCCCCCACCAGAGCATCTAACTGGGTTATCAAAGGCCGGCCGTATCTCTCACTGTCTATGGTGAGAGGTTCACGTAAAAGAACCATTGCTGACTTTCATCAAGAGAAGCTGCATTTCCCTCAGTATGTTTCTGCCCATAATCTGGCAAGCCATCCAGGGTGTTCCCTGCCCGCGACCAGAGTTGACCTTTAAAATTTTAAACCTCTGTATCTCCGCCCGATGAAACAGTAACGAGGTTAGACCATATGGATCTGAATAACTGAAAAATAATTTTCTTCGCAATAATTTAATTGTTTTTGTGGTGCTTTTTCATGGTGAGAGATATTTATCATTAAAATTAAATTAAAACTTAAAATCACCGTAATTTATTCCCCCATTGCTGACTTCTGTCAAGAGCAGCTGCAGAGCCGTTAGTGTGTTTCTATCCTGCGATGGCCTGGCGAGCAGTCCAGGGTGTACTCTGCCCTGGGCCAGAGTCGGCTGACATGGGCACCAGCCTCCACGCGACCCTAATCATTGTGAAACGTTACAGAAAATGAATGAACAGTCGCTTCCTTTGTGTCTCACACCTATGAAAAGATCTTCATCTGAAAATATTTAAAAACTGAAGCTTTGTCTTGTTTTGTGGAAAATTTAAACTCTTCGTCCTTTTCCCTTGAAGCTGAAAATAATAATTTTTTGTTGGGGGCGTGATGGTGCACACATGGTGGGGTTTGTGATGTTTCTCATCGTGATGGTCACCAGTTGTTGGATGTTTATTTATCATGAAGGAACCTTCCCATTGTACCTGATACACCGAGGCAGTCCCAGACAAGCCGAGAGACATAGTGCCTCCAGCGTGCTCTAGGTCGACCCCGGGGTCTCTTCCCGGTTGGACATGCCCGAAACGCCACACCAGGGAGGTGTCCGGGAGGCATTCTTACCAGATGCCAGAGCCACCTCAACTGACCCCTCTCAATGCGGCGGAGCAGCGGATCTACTCTGAGCTCTCCACGGATGGTAGAGCTTCTCACTTTATCTCTAAGGGAGAACCCCGCCACCCGGCGAAGGAAGCTCATTTCAGCCGCTTGTATCCGTGATCTTTTTCTTTCGGTCACTACCCAAAGCTCGTGACCACAGGTGAGGGTTGGAACGTAGATCGACTGGTAAATCGAGAGCTTCGCCTTGCGGCTCAGCTCCTTCTTTAGCATAACTGATCGGTACAGGCACCGCTTAACAGCAGAGGCTGCAGCGAATCGTCTGTCGATCTCTCGCTCCAGCCTTCCCTCACTTGTGAACAAGACCCCAAGATACTTAAACTCCTCCACTTGGGGCAGGACCTCATTCCCGACCCGGAGGGTGCATTCCACCCTTGTTCGACTGAGAACCATGGCCTCAGACTTGGAGGTACTGATCTTTATCCCGGCTGCTTCGCACTCGGCTGCGAATCGCTCCAATGAGAGCTGGAGGTCCCGACTTGATGAAGCCAAAAGGACAACATCATCCGCAAAAAGCAGAGACGAGATCCGATGGCCACCAAACCAGAACCCCTCAACGCCTCGACTGCACTTAGAAATCCTGTCCATAAAAATTATGAACAGAATTGGTGACAAAGCCTTGGTGAACTCCAACTCTCATCGGAAACGAATTTGACCTGTTGTTGCCAATACGGACCAAACTCTGGCTCCGATGATACAGCGACCGAATGGCTTGTACCAACGGATCTGAAACACCAAACTTTTGGAGCACGCGCCCCACAAGATTGTTCAAGGGACATGGTCGAAAGCCTTCTCCAAATCCACAAAGCACATATGGACGGATTGGGCAAACTCCCATGCCCCCCTCCAGAATCCTGTGGAGCATATAGAGTTGGTCAAGAGTGCTATGGCCAGGACGAAAACCACATTGTTCCTCCTGAATCCGAGGTTCGACTGTGAGTCAGATCCTCCTCTCTAGTACCCCTAAATAGACTTTCGCAGGTAGGCTGAGGAGTGTAATTCCACGATAATTGGAACACACCCTCCGGTCCCCCTTCTTAAAAATCGGGACCACCACCCCAGTTTGCCAATCCAGAGGTAGAGCTCCCGATGACCACGTGATGTTGCAGAGACGTGTCAACCAAGACAGTCCTACAGCATCCAGAACCCTGAGATATTCTGGGCGGATCTCGTCCAACCCCGGAGCTCGACCACCGAGGAGCTTTTTGACAGTGACCTCCACTCCAGTGATGGGCGGACCCCCTCCAAAAGCCCAGGGTCTTCCTCTTCCACGGAGGGCGTGTTGGTGGGATTGAAGAGGTCCTCAAAGTATTCTCTCCACCTCTCGATGACATCCCCAGTTGAGGTAAGCAGCTCCCGACCTCCACTGTAAATAGTGTTTGTGGAGAACTGCTTCCCCCTCCGAAGGCATCGAATGGTGGTCCAGAACCTTTTTGAGGCCAACCGATAATTACTCTCCAGGCCCTCACCGAACTCCTCCCATGCCCAAGATTTTGCATCTGCGACAGCCTCGGCTGCAGCACGTTTGGCCTGCCGTTACCTGTTTGCTGCCTCGGGAGTCCCACAGGCTAATAAAACCCGATAGGCCTCCTTCTTCAGCCGAATGGCCCCCTTCACCGCAGGTGTCCACCACCGGGTTCGGGGATTACTGCCACAACAAGCACTGATGACCTTACGGCCACAACTATGGGCTGCTGCCTCGGCAATGGAGGAACGAAACATGGCCCATTTGGATTCCATGTCCCCCGCCTCCTCCGGGACGTGGTTGTAGCTCTGCCGGAGGTGGGAGTTAAAGGCCTCTCGGACAGGGGACTCTGCCAAACGTTCCCAGCAGACCCTGATTTACATGCTTGGGTCTGCCAGGTCTGGAAGGCAGCATCCCCCACCACTGAAGCCAACTCACCACCAGATAGTGATCGGTAGACAGCTCAGCTCCTCTCTTCACCCGAGTGTCCAGAACATATGGTCGCAAGTTCGATGACACGTCTACAAAGTCAATCATCGAATTGCGACCTAGGGTGTCCTGGTGCCAAGTGCACTTATGGGCACAGTTATGTTCGAACATGGTGTTCATGATAGACAAACTGTGACGAGCACAGAAGTCCAATAACGAAACACCATTCGGGTTCAGACTGGAGAAGCCGTACCTACCGATCACACCCTTCCAGGTCACACTATCATTGCCCACATGGGCGTTGAAGCCTCCCAAGACAACGAGTGAGTCTCCCGAGGGAGCGTTCTCCAACACCCCCCAAAAACTCCAAAAAGGGTGGGTACTCTGAACTGTCATTTGGTGCATAAGCACAAATAACAGTCAGGACCCGTCCCCCCACCCGAAGACGGAGGGAAGCTACCCTTTCGTCAACTGGGGAGAACCCCAACATTTGGACACTGAGACGGGGGTCAACAAGAATACCCACACCGGCTCGCCGCCTCTCCCCATGAGCAACTTCAGATTAGAATAAGGTCCATCTTCTCTCGAGATGGATGGTTCCAGAGCCCAAGCTATGCGTTGAGGTGAGCCCGACTATATCTAGTCGGTATCTCTCCACCTCGCGCACCAGATCAGGCTCCTTCCCTGCCAGAGAGGTGACATTCCATGTCCCGAGGGTCAGAGTAAGTAGCCGAGGATCAGTCCGATAGAACCCATGCCTTTGGCTGCCACCCAACTCACACTGCACCCGACCCCTAAAACTCCTACCACGGGTGGTGGGTCCATGGGAGGGCGGACCCATGTCTCCTTTTCGGGCTAAGCCCGGCCAGGCTCCATGGGCAGAAGCCCATAGAAGCGACTCTTGAAAATGAAAATTGTCCATCCACCTTTCTGCCAACCTTCTTTATCGATCTGCCATTCATATCTATACTACACCTAACCTCGAAGTCTTCCCTGTGCATGACTATCCAAAAAATAATGCAATGTATATTGCAAAATTTACTGACTGGTTAAAAAAAAAAAAAAAGAAAGATTGTTTGTTTGCACTGTGGGTGGCACAGTGAAACAGTGATTAGAATGTCTGCCTTATAGCAAGAAAGCCTGGGCTCCATTCCGGGGCTTTGGTGTTTGTGTGTTCCCACAGTCTAAAAACATTCAGGCTGTTACAAATCGCCCCTAGGTGTAAGAGTGGGTGTGAATGGTTTTGTGTATATGTATGTGTTGGCCTTATGATCGCCTGGTGAGCTGCCCACCATGTGCCAAGCCCTTGGTCAGATTCAGTTGAGATGGGCACCAGCCTCCCCGTGACCCTAATTAGGATTAAGGGGTTTAGGTTAATGACTAATACAGCTGGTAATATTAGAGCACATAGTTGAAAGTGAAATGATATTGTTACCCCAGCAATGGCCTGGAGAGCTGTCCAGGGTATACTCTGCCATTGACAAGAGTTGGCTGAAAAGGGCATCAGCAACATTATTATATCTGTGCAAAGTGAATGTACATAATCTACAGTTGTAGTTTATTTTGGCACGATACACAACAACGAGACCGGAAAGGTGAGGCGCATACTAAAATTAAACAGTTGTATTTGAATGTGCTGGCCCTCTGAGAGCACATATGGTATGCTAAGGCCAGTGCACTCAGTAGAAAGCAAAGTTTACCAGCATTATACAGCTTATCGGGTGCTTTCAGGTTATCGGGAAAAGGTAAATGTTGTATATAAAATTGATTTATTTTTTTAAAGTAAAAAAAAAAAATTTAAATATATGAAAATTAATTCATTTAAAAAAATCACAAAACAATGCATACATGCATACAGTATTGAAGCCTTTATATAAGATCTTGTGCGACCAGCGACTTGTTACTTTTAGAAGTCACATAGTGATATGACACTGGTGGCAGAGTGCTTCAGGGGATGAGTGACAATATACATAGTTGATTCAAGCACATACAGTACTTTTATTTGTTTGTTTTTAGTCCAAATGTCAGTGGTTCAGTCCCCACTATTGAGCCCCTGAGCAAGGAGGTTGCACAGTTGTAAAAAAAATGACAATTGTAAGTCACTAATTGTAAAATAAGAGTGTCTGCCAAATGCTGTCAAGGTAACGAAACAATTCACAGAATTAAGGTAGTGTTGACCCGGTGGTGTTGTGCTGGATTATTGATCTCAAGGTTGGGGGGTTCAAGCCCCACCATCAAAGGGCTGTTACTGCTGTCCCTCAATGCAGTTATTCGTTGGCCGTCAGCATGTTTCTATCCCCTGATGGCATGGAGAGCTCTTGCTCAGAGTTGGCCGAGATGGGCACCAGCTTCCCTGTGACACTAATAAGTAAATTAGTAAATAAACAATGGGGGCAGCGATTTCCAAATGGTCAGAAAAGCGGGTTTGAGTTTCCCAAACCAACAGGAAATATGTGTGGAGGGGGAAATGAGCAGCACCAAACCCCTCAATTGCTCTCTTGGTGCCACAGTGGCAGCACACTGTTCCTTGTGCTTGTGTGCATATATATATATATATATATATATACATACATACCTTCTTTTCCTTTCGGCTTTTCCATTTTTCAGGGGTCGCCACAGCAAATCATCTGATTCGCATGTTTGATTTGGTGTAGGTTTTTACGTTGGATGCCCTTCCTGACACAACCCTTTAACAAGGGGAAGACACATGCTGACGGCTTTGCAGCGACTCTTTACAGACAGAGATCCAGCACCCTTTACCAACAGGCCACCACTGCCCTTATCACACCTAGCACATAAAGTACATTATTATGATCTCCTCCTCATTATATACATATACAGGGACACCTTGTTACTTCGCTCAGTCCCAATTAAGTGCAGAAAGTGAGCGATCTTTATTTAAATATATATGGTCTGGTCTGGTACCTTCCGAGTCGGAAGACGACTCTTGGCGACCTGCCATGAAGGATAACGCCTTGATTATCATCTTCATAGAGATGATCATCTTCTGGACAAGGATGGTGCAATGGTTTGCCATTGCTTTCTGCATGATGTGAACCTGCGAGCAATTTAGAACGGCATATTAACCTACTGTGCAGGTTTTTGGACTGTGGGAGGAAACAGGAGTACCTGGAAGAAACCCACGCAAGTTTAGGGAGAACATGCAAACTCCACAGAGAAAACGGCCAAGCCGGGAATTGAAAAAAAATTTTTTTAATAAAATAAAATAAGTTAATATATATATATATATATATATATATATACAGAAACACATATACATATATATATAAAAGAATGTGCAGCAAGTTAGAGTGATAAAGGACAGAGAGAGAAATGTATTGACTGATGACAGAAGTGTGATGGGAAGATTGAAAGAGTACTTTGAAGAGCCGATGAATGAAAAAAATGAGAGACAAAAAAAAAAAAAAGAGTTGAAGAGGTGACTGTTGAGGACCAGAAAGTAGCAAAGATTAGTAAGGGTGAAGTGAGGAGGGCATTGAAAAGTATGAAGAGTGGAAAGGCAATTGGTCCTGATGACATACCTGTTGAGGTATGGAAGTGTGTAGGAGAGGTAGCAGTCGATTTTCTGACAAGAACATTCAAGCAGGTCTTAGAGAGTGAGCAGATGCTGGAGAAATGGAGAAGTGTACTGGACTGGTGCCCATTTTTAAGAACAAGGGAGACGTGCAGAGTTGTGGCAACTACAGAGGGATAAAGTTGATGAAACATACGATAAAGTTATGGGAAAGAATAGTGGAAGCTAGACCAAGGGCAGAGGTCAACATTTGTGATCAACAGTTTGGGTTCATGCCAAGAAAGAGCACCACAGATGCAGTGTTTGCTTTGAGGATGTTCATCGAGAAGTACAGAGAAGGTCAGAGGAGCTGCATTGTGCCTTTGTGGATCTGGAGAAAGCATATGACAGGGTGCCAAGAAAAGAACTGTGGTATTGCATGAGGAAGTCTGGAGTGGCAGAAAAGTATGTTCGAGTGGTGCAGGACATGTATAAGAGATGTAAGACAGCGGTGAGGTGTGCTGTCGGCGTGACCGAAAAATTCAAAGTGGAGGTGGGACTGTGTCAAGTGAGGGATCTTTGTGCATTTATATATATATATATATATATATATATATATATATATATATATATACATACACACACACACACACACACACACACATCCATATACACATACATACACACACACACACACACACACACAGTGGGGCCAATAAGTATTGGGCAACATAAAAATGTGCAATTCGCCCATTTAAAAAGATAAGAAAGGTTTGTAATCTTCATCATAAGTACACATCAAGCTTGAAAGACAGAATGTAAAAAATAAAGAAATTTAAAAAATCCAGGAAATCACATTGTATGATTTTTAAACAATTTATTTGTGAAAATGGGAGGCCAATAAGTATTGGGCAGCAAGCAAAAGTTACTTTTATTACTTTGTAATGTAGCCTTGGTTAGCAATGACAGAGGTCAAACGGTTCCTGTAGTTCTTGACCAGGTCTACTGTCGGGTTCTAAATCAACACAGACTTCATAAAAACACGCACACACTCATGATAAGGAAGACACAGAGAGTCAAGTTCATTCTCATATATGAGGAGAGCAGTCAGATTGACAGCCAATTACACGTCTCCGAGCTGCTCTGGCTTGAAACCTGACTGCGAACCTCTTTTATTCCATCAGGGTGATTTCTAGTTCCACATGTCATTTTGATTTCCTAACGGGGAGGGGTGTATGTGAATCAGCATCATGACCTTCATCATTGTTCTATGCTTATCTACTTTGTCTAGTTTCGAATGTTCATTTCAGCTCTCTATCCAGCTGCAGTTAGGGAGTCATCCTGTTGTTGTGTGAGAACTTCAAGGTTCTTTCCACTTGGCTGCCTCCCATGGAGATTGAGATGTTTCTGCAAAATACCTCAACAAGCAGTTTCCTATATTTATACTTATCGAGTAACAAAACAGGTTAGAGCTGTGGTAATTCATACAATTATTCCAACATCCACACACACTTTAGTTGGTATCTTGGCCCACTCTGCACAGATGTTCTCAAGAGCTGTGATGTTTGAGGGCTGTCAGCAGCAACTCAAAGTTTTAACTCCCTCCACAGGTTTTCGATTGGGTTGAGGTCTGGAGACTGGCTATCATGCTGGAAGACCCAGCCATGTTTCATCTTTCATGCTCTGACCGAGGGAAGGAGGGTTTTACCCAAAATGTTAGAATACATGGCCCCATTCATGTTGCCATTGATACGGTGCAGTCTTCCTGTCCCTTTTGCAGAAAAGCATCCCCAAAGCATGATAATGTCCACCCCCATGCCTCACAGTAGGTATGGTGTTCTTGGGATGCAACTCAGCATTCTTCTTCCTCCAAACACGGCGAGTGCTGTTAAACCGAAAAGTTCAATTTGGGTCTCATCGGACCACATCACATCACATTCTCCCTATCCTCCTCTGGATCGTCTAGATGGTCTTTAGCATATTTCAGGCGGGCCTTCACATGTTTTTGTTTAGTCGGAGAACCTTTCGAGCAATGCAGGATTTCATCTCATGACGATGTAGCATGTTAGTTATTGTCATCTTTGTGACGGTGGTTCCTGCAGTCTTCAAATCATTGACCGGTTCCTGCCGTATAGTTCTGGGCTGATTACTCACTGTTCTCAGGATCCTTTGAACCCCACGAGGTGAGATCTTGCATGGAGCGCCACTCCTCGGGAGGTTGTCAGTGATGTTATACTTCTTCCATTTTCTAATATTGTTTCCAACTATTGATCTTTTCTCACCAAGTTGTTTACCAATTGCAGTTTGACTCATCCCAGCTTTGTGCAGTTGTACAATTTTATCTCTGGTGTCTTTGGGAAGCTCTTTGGTCTTGACCATGGTGAAGACTGCAGTCCTGCAGTTTGAAGGTGTGTGCAGGTGTCTCTTATGCATCTAATCAGTTCAAACAGGTGTCATTCATACTGTTAACAGTGGGGGCCGAAATCATGCTTGTTTTCTAGCTGCCCAATACTTATTGGCCTCCCATTTTCACAAATAAATTGTTTAAAAATCATACAATGTGATTTCCTGGATTTTTTTAACATTCTGTCTCTCAAGCTTGATGTGTACCTATGATGAAAATTACAAACCTCTCTTATATTTTTCAATGGGAGAAGTTGCACATATTTACGTTGCCCAATACTTATTGGCCCCACTGTATATATTTATGTCAGCATGTTTAGGTCCATTGCTAAAGAGTTGTGACAGGAAGGGCATCCGACGTAAAACCTCTGCCAAATCAAACGTGCGAATCAGGTGATTCGCTGTGGCAACTCCTGAGTAAAAGGGAAAAAGCCGAAAAGAAGACAGACAGACCTCTCTCTCTCTCTCTCTCTCTCTCTATATATATATATATATATATATATATATATATATATATATATATATATATATACACACACACACACACACACACACACACTCCTTCATTTTTGAGACCATTTAATCTGAATTTGAATTGTGTGAAGTCTGGTGCGTACCTCAGCCAAACTCTGGGTGAGGGTGGGTAGACCATGAACAGCACACCAAATTGATGTTATTTATATACGTATTTATTGAGTACGTAAGTTGGTAATTTGTTTCGACTGTACTGTATTATCACAAGGATTTAAATAGTATTTCTAAATTTCAGTCAGCAAAGGAAAGAAAATCATCACCTATGTGGGTACTTTTCAAATTGTTAATGGGCATTCTGTGCTTGTAATTTTATATGCTTAGAGTAATTGTAATTATAAACATACATTTCTGGTAAACAAGGTGAAATGGTAGGAGTGCCTCAAAGCAACTCCTTTCATCGATCATCAAAAAAAAAATTATATTGCTGACAAAAGCCATCAAAATTTTTCCTTTTCCATCGATTAAAACACTCTCAAGAACTTCATTCCAGCAAATTATTATTAACTAATTAATGAGTTAATTAACTTATTTTTGGAATATTATTTTTGGATATTCTGTAAGAAGCACCATTGTTAGTATTAACTGCAGTAGAAACAGGAGAACAGCCATAATTTCACTGGAAATTATTTTATTGCAGAATAAACAATTTATGATAATGACTTGTATGCTATTCATAATATTTACCACTCAGCGTCAAAAGGGAGCAACAGCCTTCAGTGAAGCCTCAAGTACTGTCATGAATTTTTGCTGAGTCAATGTGTTGGAAACCGTCATTACTTCATGAAGCCATTTGGCCACTTGTAGAGATAGATGGTTCAAAGTGTGTGTATTTTGCAAATCAAACTGAAATAAAAAAAAAAGTGTAAAAATGATAAAAAATAAATAAATAAATAAATATATATATATATATATATATATATATATATATATATATATATATATATATGTAGGTCAATGGTCAAAAGTTAGGGAAGATCGCTGTGGTGTACACCTGAATTTTGTTCGCGTTCACAACGGCTTTGCACATGCGCACTGCATTCGGCGACTCACCTTTATTCAATGATGATGGACTTATCGCGCGCGCACCCTGACGTCACGACGCCCCGCCCCTGGCGTTCAGCTCTGGAATGTTTGTGTTCAAAATGTTGTTTGTGCTTTAAATCCACTTGAACAAGGCACGGATTTTAAGCTCTCAAACTCGAGATCACTGCGCTGTAACAAAACTGGAAATTACAATGCGACCTTCACGGAAGCTTCACCAGGAGTTTATTCCCTTCAAATTTGTGGGATTTATTCCAGCATCACTTGTGGGATTTACCACAGCACCATCTGGAGGATTTACTCTTCCACCAACCGGGAGATTTATACCTCCAGCACCACCGGTTGGCTTTTTTCCTCCAACACAAGTGGGATTTATCCCATTACCACCAGTGGGATGTCCGACACCACCACTTACAGTAAGTGCTGCTCCATCGTCGGGGATGATCCCTGAGAGTGTCGTCGTTCTGCAGCCCATGGAAGTGGATCATCAGCCCGGATGCAGTGGCCTGCTTCACCTGCTGAACGGTGAGGTTATTCAAGTACTTTAAACGTAATTCAAATTGCACGTTGTTTCTTCTTTTCGGCTTTTTCCCTAAACAGCTGGAAAGGCGTCAAGAAGAGTTTAGTGCAAAGATGAGTGCTCGTTTGTTGTTGGTGTAATCGTGTTCTACTCAGATTTTTCTGAAAAGTGGGCGGTTGTAGTGGTTAGAACGTCGGACTGACAGCAAGAAGGTCCCGGATTCGAGTCCTGGGGTCGACTTGGGCATTTCTGTGTGGAATTTGCATGTTTTCCCCTTGTTTGCATCATTGGTTCCATCCTCCAATCCAAAGACATGCACATTCGGCCAACCAGCTGTTCCAAGTTGTCCCTTTGTGTGTGTGTGTGTGTGTGTGTGTGTGTGTGTGTGTGTTGCCCTGAAATGGTCTGGCAAGCTGTTCAGGGAGTACCCTGCCTTTTCTCAGTGTGGGCTGAGATAGGCTCTCCATAACCCGAGGAGTATTAAGCCATATGGAAAATGAATAAACAAGTGAGGGACTGAATGAGGTTTCACAGAAAATTTCCTTAAAGTTACATAATTTTTTTTTTTTTTTTTTTGCTGAGCAGGATTTTTTTCAACTAAACTATCTAACTGATAGCATTAGCACATGGTATTTGCATACCGTATTCGACGTAATAAGTACCTTGCTCTAATAAGCCCCCCCCCAAATGGTTTTGGTTGCAGGTCAAAAATCACCCATGTGTACTGGGAGCAAAATGGTCGATCAAATTTACCAATTTTATTCGATCAGTCTCTGTAACTGTACAATGAGGCATTCACTGCCTGTAAAAGTGAGTTTGCACGGTATTTCAAGACCCCCTGCCCATGGGGAATGTCTATAATGTTCATCAGTAACAACACATTTGATTGTTCCGCCGTGCTTTAAAAAACAGGACAATATTTTGCTGTGTTCTCTTGGTAAATCTCCAACAACTGATTGAATTAGAAACTGCTACAACACAACTATGGGATGCTCTGAATGAATGGAGTGATGAACCAGATATGGATCTATCAGAAAGTGATGACGAGTATTTTTCACCGATTCTCCTGCTCACTAACTTTTTAAATTTAAGCACGGTCATGTGCTTTTGTTTATGTCCTTGAGTGGTTCAGCGTGCAATGTGCTAAAGTTGACATTCATGTTGATTGGCTCGATTTTGCTTCCGGAAAACGTTTAAAGGAAGAGCACCGGGAGGGGAAATTAAGAAGTCTTTTAAAAAATTTTTTTTTTTTTTTTTTTATTTAGCTGTTTTCTTTTTATTTTCGGCATTCATTCAAGTGGTTTGGTTGATACCACAAAATGAATAACACAAATACCAGTCTTTTATTGTTCTGTTATTGTTCATGTTTTCCACTTCGATGGTGCCACACACATCAGGGGTGCCCGGAGAGCAATTGGGGGTTAGGTGCCGTGCTCAAGGCCACTTCAGCCATTTATGTGGAGGAAGGGAAGGTGCTGTTCACTCCCTCACCACCACATATTTTTTCCTGTTGGTTCGGGAATCGAACCAATGAACTTTCCATTCCAAAGCTCCCCCTATAACCATTAGACTACAGTTGTACCAAAGCTGTAGATATATTTGCACAGCTCAGATGAACTAGAGGGATTATAGATAATGTCAGTAAATCATTGAATTTTCAGTATTGAAGATTTTATTTGTATTTTTCAATTACACAAATGTAGTTTAGTTTATTATCAGGCTGCCTTCAGAATTTCCACTTGTTACTCCCTCAGTACTACAGAAAGTTCACTGCAGAAAGTGCGACAAAATGTCTGAATCTTTGTGTACTGGGCGAGTGGACATTTCAAACACAACACAATTGTTCATCTGTTCAGTTCAGTAACTATTGATCTATTTATAATTGTTCTATCCTTTTCATTCAGAAGAAAGTGATGCCTGATCAAATGAATGAATGGATGTTCTCATCTTCAGTCATTTGTTGTGTTTTATTCACGTCATTCAGTATTAACTGTTTTCTCTCCCTTTTGTTGTATCTTCAGGTCACAAGAAAGAAGACCACAGACCCCAACAGCAGGTGGACAAGCTAGGCGATAGTGATCAGTCATGGGTAACTTTTAGGGACACATTCACTTGGAAGAGAACATCGACTCAAAGGAGAAGGTCAAGGTTGAAGAAAACATCAACATCGAGTAGACCGTCCCTCTTTGTGGGTCCTGATCCCTTTGAGTCCAATATTATTCAGGATTCTGTCCCTGTCAAGGAGACCGTCCTCCTGAAGGAGCTTGCTTCCTTAATCGAGTCTTTCTCTATTGAGAGGCCTGTCCTTAATCCAGAGCTTGAGTCGTTTTGAAGTCTCTGCTTGTTCAGGACTCTATACCTATTCAAGAGGTTGATTCCTTGAAAGAGTCTTTCCCATCTGAGAATCTCCTCTTGTCCATGGAGCATTTGCCTGTCCAGGACACTCTCTTTGTCCAGGACATCCGCTCTGTTCTGGATTCTGTCCCCATTGAGGAGGTTGATTCCTTGACAGAGTCTTTCTTCTTTGAGAACCCCCACTTGTCCGTGGAGTCTTTGCCTGTCATGGATGCTCTCTCTGTCCAGAATGCACTCTCTGTACCGAACTCTGTCAATATTCAGGACTCTGTCCTCATTCAGGACATTGACTCCTTAAAAGAGTCTTTCCCATCTGAGAATCTCCTCTTGTCCATGGAGCATTTGCCTGTCCAGGACACTCTCTTTGTCCAGGACATCCGCTCTGTTCTGGATTCTGTCCCCATTGAGGAGGTTGATTCCTTGACCGAGTCTTTCTTCTTTGAGAACCCCCACTTGTCCGTGGAGTCTTTGCCTATCCTGGATGTTCTCTCTGTCCAGAATGCTCTCTCTGTACCGAACTCTGTCAATCTTCAGGACTCTGTCCTCATTCAGGACATTGATTCCTGGAAAGAGTCTTTCCCATTTGAGAATCTCCTCTTGTCCATGGAGCATTTGCCTGTCCAGGACACTCTCTTTGTCCAGGACATCCGCTCTATTCTGGATTCTGTCCCCATTGAGGAGGTTGATTCCTTGACAGAGTCTTTCTTCTTTGACACACCCCACTTGTCCGTGGAGTCTTTGCCTATCCTGGATGTTCTCTCTGTCCAGAATGCGCTCTCTGTACCGAACTCTGCCCCTATACAGGGGGTTGATTCCATGACTGAGTCTTTCCTCCTTTGAGAACCTCATCTTGCCTGTGGAGTCAGATCCTGTTCAAGAAATGTGGAAAATGTCCCGTGCTCAGTCGGTTCTAAGTCGTATTTGCATTTTGTCCACATGCTTGTGCGGGTTTTCTCCAGGTACTCCACTTTCCTTCCACAATGTCAAAGCATGCATGTTAGGCTAATTGGACGTTCCAAATCACCCCTAGGTGTGAGTGTGAACGTGAATGGTTGTGTGTGATTTGCCCTTTGATTATATCACATTTTCAGTCATCCTCAATATAAGTCAGTGTTATGCTTCACTACGTTTCAGTGAAACATCTCATGCTAAAAATAATGAAGATTTACAAACAGGTAGACATGTTTGGTTTGTTTTTTACGTATGGTTGTTTTAGTCAGTATTTTCATGCTTTGGAACACCGCACAAGGCGATATCGTTGTGTTTTAATGTGGAACTGTAGACGGCCCTTGGGTTCCAGAGGTTTCAGCTGTTCCTGCAGGAAATGGAGCTGAAGCAAATCGAGATGGTGAAGAGACACTATCAGAGAGTGTGTAGTGCAAGATGCTGTCATTCAGGATGATCAGAAGCGGGCTCGGTGAGTTAAAATACTGCCCAATAAAATGTCTCCATGTTAGTTGGAATGTTTTTTGGTTATGGGAGTTGGATCAACATGCATTTACTTTTTTTATACATTTGGAGAAGTGTTTGAATGACCTTACAGCAGATGATTACCATTTTAATGATTTGTTCTCGTAAGATTTGGAGCCTGAAAGCTCATACTTCAATGGGTTTGATAGATTCAGTTTAGTTCCCAGTCACTTCATATCACATTCACTCACAGAGCACTTTATTGAACATCGAAACTTGTACTCATTTACCTACTGATCTTTTTCCTTATCTGTAGCATCAGCTCCTGTTCATGACCATTGATCGCAACCTGGGGCAGCAGTTCAAGGACACGTTTGCCGCTTGTGTCCAATCTCATCATCGTCATCATCATTGTTGCTTCCCGCATGGCATGGGATCGGCCTTGGGGCACGGCCGCTTGGAGTACTGGAACCAAATCTCCGACAGCTACCTGAAGTCTTGTCTCCTCAATGTCTTCAGCACCTGCTGTTTATCAACACTGAGTCTCTTTTCAGTCTTCCCTCAATTATCGAACATAACAACCTTCTGGAGCCTCGAATCGAACATAACGACCTTCTGGAACCTCCACTCCCCATCCTCCTGGGCCTTTCACAAAACATCCAAGAGCAAGCGCTGTCTATTAGCCACATGTCCATGAGCGTTTACAGCAAGTTCAGCAATGCTGCAGCTGTGATCGACTTTTCTGACACGCTGCTCGGAAACACTCATGATCAGTTACAGCATATGAGGGATTCCTTTGACAGTGTTGTGGACTCTGACTGAAATGGCAATGCAGCCACTTCATGACGAACTTTGGTTTACTAACAATGGGCTTAACTCATGAATGTCTCTATTTTTGTGGGGATATAAACATGCTCCCTTCCATACATACATACATACATGCAGTCTCCCACACATACATACATACATACGTGTGCCCTCACACACACACACAGACATACATACATACCGACACCCTCCCATACATAAAAACATGCATGGACTTTCCTATACATACATACATACATACCTGCACCCTCCCATACATACATACATACATACACACACCTTCCCATACATACATGCATAAACCCTCCCAAACATGCATACATACATACAAGCATGCACGTGCCTCTCCATACATACATACATGCATATCTACATACACACACCCTCCCATACATACACACGTGCATGCATACATGCATGCATGCACCCTCCTCAACATCCATACATGCAACCTCCGGCACATACATACGTACATACATGCATGCACCCTCCTATACATACAGACATACATGCATCCATACATATGTACATGCACCCTCACATACATGCATACTTGCATATGTACATACATACATGCACCCTTCCATAAATTCATACATACATTTAATTCATGACAAGAGTCAACATCTTGATTAACGGGTGTCTGAGGAGTCATCAAAAAAAAAGGCAACAAATAAAATAAATTCATAAATAAAACAAAATGAAAGTATTACATTTCTATCAAAATAAATATGTACAAAGAATTAATTATATTTACTGTAAATTATTTATGAAGGAAATCATTGAAATTAAATATTGCAATAAAGTATTTATTTAAACTTACTTTTTGTGGTTTTCTGTTTTTGTACATCCAAACAGATGTGTGCATACACAATTAATATGAATAAATAAATTTATATATGGGTGGAAACACCATTTTTAAATGCAGCCATGAGGCGGGGAGGAGGAGGACAAACCAGTGTCTCTACCCCTTATACGGTCCCAAGCCGGATAAATGCAGAGGGTTGCGACAGGAAGGGCATCGGCGTAAAACTTCTGCCACATTTAAAAATGCAAATGATCAATACAGAATTCATACCGGATCGATCGAGGCCCGGGTTAACAACGACCGCCATCAGTGCTGTCAACCAACAGGGTGCTGATGGAAATTGGACTACTGTTGGTCGAAGAAGGAGAGGCGGGAGGCGTGTCCGTAGGCAGAGAGAAAAGAGGAAATGCGTGAGCCTCGGACTGAGAGTAGGGACTTTGAATGTTGGAACTATGCAAGGAAAAGATAGGGAGCTGGCTGACATGATGCAGAGGAGGAAGGTGGACATACTGTGTGTTCAGGAGACAAGGTGGAAAGGTAGCAAAGCTAGAAGCTTAGGAGCAGGGTTTAAACTGTTTTATAATGGTGTGGATGGGAAGAGAAATGGAGTAGGAGTCATCTTGAAGGAGGGGTTTGTCAGGAATGTTCTAGAAGTGAAAAGAGTGTCAGACAGAGTGATGAGTCTCAAGTTAGAAATTGAAGGTGTGATGGTCAATGTTGTTAGTGCTTATGCCCCACAGGCAGGATGTAAGCTAGAAGAGAAGGAGAGATTCTGGAGTGAGTTAGATGAAGTGATGCAGAGTACCCCAGAGGTGAAAGAGTGGTCATTGGTGCAGACTTCAATGGACATGTTGGTGCAGGCAACAGAGGGGACAAGGAAGTGATGGGCAGGTTTGGTATCCAGGACAGGAGCATGAAGGACAGATGTTGATAGATTTTGCAAAAAGGATGGAAATGGCTGTAGTGAATACTTTCTTCCAGAAGAAACAGGAGCATAGGGTGACTTATAAAAGCGGAGGTCGGAGCACACAGGTAGACTACATCTTGTGTAGGCGATGTAATTTGAATGAAGTCAGTGACTGCAAAGTCATAGTGGGTGAGAGTGTTGCCAAACAGCATAGGATGGTGGTGTGCAGGATGACTCTGATGGTGAGAAAGGTGAAAAAGGCAAAGGCAGAGCAGAAGACAAAGTGGTGGAAGCTGAAAAAGGAAGAGTGTCGTGTTGTCTTCAAGGAGGAGTTGAAACAGGCTTTGGGTGGCCAGGAAGTGCTTCCAAATGACTGGACAACCACAGCAAATGTGATCAGGGACACAGGTCGGAGAGTACTTGGTGTGTCCTCTGGAAGGAAAGTAGATAAGGAGACTTGGTGGTGGAATGAGGAAGTGCAGGAGTGTGTACAAAGGAAGAGATTAGCTAAGAAGAAGTGGGACATTGAGAGGACCGAAGAGAGTAAACAGGAGTACAGGGAGACACAGCGTAAGGCAAAAGTAGCAGTGGCTAAGGCCAAACAGAGGGCGTATGATGACTTGTATGATAGGTTGGATAGTAAAGAGGGAGAAAATGATCTATACAGGTTGGCACAGCAGAGAAATAGAGATGGGAAGGACGTGCAGCAAGTTAGATTGATAAAGGACAGAGAGGAAATGTATTGACTGATGACAGAAGTGTGCTGGGAAGCTGGAAAGAGTACTTTGAAGAGCTGATGAATGGGGAAACTGAGAGAGAAAAAAAGAGTAGAAGAGGTGACCATTGAGGAGCAGGATGTAGCAAAGATCAGTAAGGGTGAAGTGAAGAGGGCATTGAAGAGGATGAAGAATGGAAAAGCAGTTCGTCCTGATGATATACCTGTGGAGGTATGGAAGTGTCTAGGAGAGGTAGCAGTAGATTTTCTGACAAAAACATTCAACAAGGTACTAGAGAGTGAGCAGATGCTGGAGGAGTGGAGGAGAAGTGTGCTGGTGCCCATTTTTAAGAACAAGGGAGGCGTGCAGAGTTGCAGCAACTACAGAAGGATAAAGTTGATGAGCCATTCGATGAAGTTATGGGAAAGAATAGTGGAAGCTAGACTAAGGGCAGAGGTCAACATTTGTGATCAACAGTTTGGGTTTATGCCAAGAAAGAGCACCACAGATGCAGTGTTTGCTTTGAGGATGTTAATAGAGAAGTACAGAGAAGGTCAGAGGGAGCTACATTGTGCCTTTGTGGATCTGGAAAAAGCATATGACAGGGTGCCAAGAGAAGAACTGTGGTATTGCATGAGGAAGTCTGGAGTGGCAGAGAAGTATGTTAGACTGGTGCAGGACATGTATAAGAGATGTAAGACAGTGGTGAGGTGTGCTGTCGATGTGACCGAGGAATTCAAGATGGAGGTGGGACTGCATCAAGGGTCAGCTCTGAGCCCCTTCTTGTTTGCTATGGTGATGGACAGTGTAAGAACTCTCTCAGAAGAAGCTCTCATGTAAACCTGCACGATCTGGATTCCTGTATCTCAACGTCTGGGAGTACTCCGGGAACAGAGGACAACAAACCACACGAGTGAAATCAATCTGGTTTATTCATCTGCTGCTCAGTGTGTGTCACTGGGCATAAAGCTTTTATACAGTGGAGGTGTGTGCGTGAAAAAGTGGGTACAGAGTCACATGTTTCTTTGTTCACAGCCTAAAAGTTGTACCATAATCAAAGTGCATGATAAGAAACCGTCCATCACATTCCTTTGCCTTAGGGGTGACATTTACTACTCTGTGAACTTTGACCTCAGAAAGGATGCTGCCTTGTCAAGCATCACAACAGCAATAAAAGTCCACGGTTAAAAGCACAGGAATGCTGCTAATTATACAATGGTTAAAGATAAGTCAGAATGTGACCTTACAGTTCCCCTCTTTTATACTTAAATGCAATTAAAGTATAACAACATGAACAGAGTCTTTTCTTGATATAAGATAGAGTCGTGTTGGCGTGCAAGCTGACAGGATCTAGGGACATCAGAGGACCGCGGTTGACCGGGACCGGTGCTTGAAGGGCAGGCGGGGCCTCATCGCCCTTCGCCCACTATCTCGGGATCCTCGTAACATCCTTCCACCCTCGTCAAGCTCTACACACGTGACATGGCCCGATAGATGTCATCCTCTCGGGTAGGCAGCTGGGTGTATTTGGGTTCGCTGAAGGAGCTCGCCAGGGTCCACACACGATCCATCAGGCACCTGAAAATACAGGGTCGAACACACAAACCAACAACAAGCATATACATACAGGAACAAGCATGGTTAAATACGGGTAAACATGCCGAAAAGAGAGTGGAGGAATCCCCAGCCATAGTTTGGACTTTCGTCGTGTCGCAATTGGGCCGCTACGGCACGCATTTTTGTAAAGCCTGAGATATATTGCCCCAGGTGAGTCATTCGGTTGGGATGTAGGTACAGCAGTGTTCGCCTATAAGAACGCATGACCCCACCTTCCTTTGCGAGCAGTGCATCACGTGCCATACGATTCTGGGTGGCCATAAGCCTCAGGGCCGTCAGTTCCTGTTTGATTCCATCGTCAGCTAGGATGGTGTTGTTTACAAACACAGCGAGCCTAGACTGAACCTTATTCAGTTGTCGTGAATACTACCCACACGAAGTTTGGGAACAGGATTTCCGCAAATCTCGTGCCCTCACTTACCAATTGGTGCTCTTCGGGCACCTCAAGATCACTAAGGGCCGGCGTGGAGGCGTTTCCGACGAGCTGAGGAAGGAAACTGTTTGGAGAAAAGGGTGAGGGATGTTTCAATCGGACGGCGCACACCTACCTCGCTGTAACCGGAAGATACAACCACAGTTGACCATTGCCACAATCCCAATACCAATCAGGAATCCATAAAGGTCGCTCCTGATTGAACATTACCCTCCCTGCACTGTCACTTTTTAAGTTAATGGTGTGATTACATCTAACCGGATCTAATCCTTGTCCCCAGTGAGATGTTTGGTTGCCAGGTAATTTAACGCATTGTTCGGCACCATCTGTGTCTAGGGAACAGTCATTCTGTGCCTCGATCGGTTCTGTGCCATTGCCGTCGTATCGCCAAAAACATATGGAATACTGCATCCTTAGGTCCCAATGCACAGAAAAGCCTGAATTTGGGTCCAGGTGGCGCCTCAGAAATACTTCCGACTGATTAGATGTTCCCCACTCACCCCGTACCCATGTCATGTTTATAGTGGTGTAATTGTCCCGTGCTGGGGTATATACATATGGGGTTCCTCCATCATGGGGAAAGAGAGAGCAGACAATACATTCTTCCAGAGTCACATCTCGTTTTACCGTGAAATTCAAATACTGCCAGAACATATTATTTTCTGGATGGCGGTAATGTGTGCACCAACCGGGACCACGCATAGCAGCCCGATTAAGAGCAGGGCATAAGAGGTATACATAACTTGGATTTTAAATGGGCGGTTATCCGACCGGGTGCGAAGGATGTGGTGGTGATACTCATATGTCTATGTCAGGTCTGATCCGTTGGGAGGTACTTCTCCCCTCTTAAGTGATATATGTATCTCTGGACCTGGAACAGAGGTAATAAAAATGGACAACATCATAGTCACACAATACAAATAATACTTCATTGTGGGCTTTTCTTCAGTCTGGTAGCATGGATCCACTGTGGAAAGAGGTCAGGTAGTACGGCGATGCAGTAACAGCGAGTATCTCCGTGGAGCTCACTGTAAGGAGAGTCTCCCAAAGAGGAATTTAGTTTCGCAAATTTCTTAACCAGCACCTTGTCTCCTACCTTGAAGGCATGAGTGCTTGCATCGGCCGGGACCGAAGTATTCTGATTAGTGCGTTCCCAATAGTCATTTAGGACCTTAACAAGGCCCACAGCATACTCGCTCATGTGTATATCTAAATCTTCCGTCCCCAAAGCCTGTTTTCCCTTCCTCCAAGGTGCGGAAAGGGTCTCCCCATTACCACTTCGTAAGGGGATAAATTCCCTAAGGCCACCTGCGAGGTCATCCGCAGATCCGCTAGGACCACAGGCAGCACGAAACCCAATTCCTGGATCGGTGGCGTGCATTGCTTTCGTAATTTCCCTTTAATTGTTCTGTTTGTTCGTTCCACGATTCCGGAGGACTGAGGGTGATATGGGACATGGAAACGCCAATTGATCTTTAGCTCTTGGGCCAACAGTTGAGTGACTTTTGAGGTGAATGGTGTGCCTTTGTCGAATCAATACCCAACGGGAGGCCATATCTGGGAATAATTTCCTGTGATAACTTTTGAACCACTACTCTAGCGTTTCGTTCCCACACGGAAAGCTTCAACCCACCGAGAGAATTTATCCACGATAACCAGTAGATATTTAAAGGGACCCTGCCGGGCATGTGGGTAAAGTCTATCTGCCACTCCTGGAAGGGAGTATCTGGTTTCGGCAGATGCTGATGTGATGCATGTGGTTTGGACACATTGTTCTGTGCACAAATCAGGCATTTTCCAGAATGCTGTGTACCGTAGAGGCTAGTTGTCGTATACAAAAATCTTTTCCATATCTGTCACCACCCCTCTTCGACCGCGATGTGTAGGCCCGTGAAACTTCGCGGACGAGGAAAGGAAGGCAGTGCGTGGGCAGGCATAAGCGACCGGTCGAATCGAGTAGAATGCCGTCACTCGAGGGCTGAGAGCCCTGCGAGGACCAAAAATCAGTGTCTTCTGTGGGCGCCGAGGACTGAAGGGATTTCAGATCCAAGTCAGGGAGGAGGCGCTAAGCATGTGTGAGGTTGACACTAAGCGCGGGCTGCAGGAGCGGCGGCATGGAGCAGCGAGGCAGCCTGTTTAGCAGCGGTCAGCCAAAGAGTTACCTCGTGCCTCATCAGTGTGGTCAGAGGAATGACCGCGGGTCTTTACGATCGCTAAGCGGGCGGGAGATTGCAGGACACAATAAGATCCTGGACTAAGGTGGAATGTGAAATGGGCTTACCGTCAGCAGCAGTGAAACCACGAGGTTGCCAGATACGACCGAAATCATCGCCACCCGAAAGCGTAACGAGAGTCAGTGTATATAGTAACATCCTGGTCGGAAGCGAGTGCATGCCAGTGGCGCATATAACTCTGCTGCTTGAGCGGAATTAAAGGGAAGCGATACGCTTCCAAAACTTGGTCGGTAAGGAACATACCGCGTAGCCACAGAGGAACACTCCGTCGAAGGGTTTCGAGCATGACCCATCTACAAACAGGAGAGAGACCTGTCGAGAGAGGTGTGGATAATAAGTCGGACCTAATACTGGTGTCATGGACAATGGTGTCCATGCAGTCATGTTCCAACGGTTCGCAGTCATCTTGAACATTAAGCAGGTGCTGTAGGGCCTGGGCCACGTTATCTAGGGAGGAGGAACAAGAGATGGTTAGATTATCAGTAGCACAAAGGTTGGCCTGGTAACCTGGCGGCGTTGAGAAGACATGTGTTGTGTAGACAGAGTATTAAGGATATGCCTAACCTGATGGCTGGTGTGTAAAACGAGTGGATGAGAGAGCACTATTTTTCTGCTTGAGAACTAACACCGCACTGGCAGCGGCGGCACGGAGACATGCAGGTAAACCCTGAGCCACAGTATCTAGAGTTTTGGAAAGAAAAGCACAAGGCCTAAGTCCCCCCGTGGTCCTGCGCCAAGACTCCAGAAGCCGTGCCGGCCTGGTGGCGGCGTAGAGATGAAAGGGTTTGTTGTAATCCGGGAGCCCGAGAGCCGGCGCGGAGCATAGGGCCGACTTCAGGGCTTTGAATGCGTCCAGCATGTCCTCAGTCAGACCAAGGGTTGGTGGAGAGGGTCAGTGTGAGCCACGGCAGGCGTAAGCGTTTGTCATAAAAGGAACAGTCCGGGATCCATTGTCGGCAGTAGTTAATGAGGCCCAGGAAAGCCAGGAGCGCTTGTTTAGTGGCAGGCTTATGAGTGTCCACTATGATTTTGGCGATCCTGAGTAAGGCGTTTTATCCCGTGAGAGAGTTCGTAGCCCAGGTATATCACAGTGGGGAGACAGAACTGTAACTTGGGCTTGGAGACCTTGAAACCCTTTTTCCAGTAAGAGGAGCAGTTGAGCGGTTGCATCGAAACACAGTTCATAAGTTATGCCGGACACCAGGAGGTCATCAGCATAAGAGTGAGCGCAGGGAACCTCACGGGAGCGTCAAGAGACCCCAGTGCATCCCTAACTGCAGCCGAGAAAGCGGCAGGAGAGTCAATAAATCCTTGAGGTAATCTAGTCCACGTGTACTGTCGCTGCCGGTGTGTGAAAGCGAAGAGAGGTTGTGTGCTTGGCTCAACAGGGATACTAAAAAACGCCGAGCACAGGTCGATCACGGAGAAATGGGTGTGATCGCAAGGAATAGAAGCCATAACAGAGGGCACGTCCGGGCGACCGGCGTAACTGGAATGATGAGCTCGTTAATTTTCTGAGGTCCTGTGTCAAGCGCCAGGAACCGTCCGGCTTGGGAACCGGATTCACAGGAGTGTTATAAGGGCCTGTGCACGGCACAATGATACCCTGTTCCAGAAGAAGCGGCCAAAATAGTGTCAATACCCGACATTTTTGAGGCGATAAGGGGTATTGTCGGATGTACATGGGCGAAATGTGCTTCACGGTAGCTTCATACGGGACGCAGTCCACACAACCCACGTCATTCTTATGTTCTGCCCAAAGATTGGTGGGCATCGTGTCGAGTACAGGGGGCGAGGTGGAACTCGCCATGCACGCCGAATTAACATTAAAGGGCAAGGGCTGCGCTTGCAATGATAACAGAGAAACAGAGGAGGTGTCATACGTTTGAATGGTCATGCTCGAACCTTGGAAAGAGATTTGGAACCCCAGAACACTCATGAGGTCACAGCCTAGCAAATTAAAGGGCATTCGGACATATGTACAAAGGAGTAGGATATTTGCAATTTATCAAGCGTAGGGTCATCAGGAAAACACAAAAGAAGGGCGGCATATATGGGGAGGAGAAGGGGACCCCATCTATTCCCACAGAGCTGGTAGACCTGGAGGATACAGCACCCTGATAGTCCCTGCCTAAAGAAAATAGGGTTGCACCGCTATCAATAACAAAAAGATATTGTACCCCTTCTAGAACAACAGGAAGGAGGGGCAGATTCTCATTGCAGGGTGAATTAAACACTAGGTGCATTAAGCTACAGGTCACGGGGTCCCTACTCCGTGGGCATCCTATTCGTGCTCCCGCGGGTATGGGCGTGTTGGCGATACACCTGCGGAATCTGAGTGGGGGCGAGACAAATTATCTCCTTGGTGGGTCCGAGAGGCAGAATTACATTCGTCTCTCTGTTTCTTTCTACACTCTTTTTTCCAGTGCCCTTCCTTACCACAATAATGACATTTTCCGGTCTTTCTATATGAATCCCTTCTCCTATTCTTATCACGCGGGCCCTGGGGGGCCACCGCCAGCAGAACCTTATTCTTCACATTCAATAGTCCATCTGATTCTAACATACGAACCCTTTCTCCGGCAGTTCTAACGATGAGTCGTTGACGGTCTGTGAAATGCGGTTTAAGTGCGCTCTGGACTTCTGGGAGACAATTACTTAAAAAACTGGACACGAACATAGAGTTTGCCGCCGGTATCAAGAGGAAACCCTCCTACATGGCGCCAAGTTTCAGTAAAGCGATTCCAAAATACCGAGGTTAGTTCGCCTCGCTTCTGCTTGCAATTGGTCACGTGTGAAAGATCACAAGCTCCCTCCGTCGGGAGACTAAATAAGCCGTAAGTTGCGCACAGTTGAGTCAATGCCTCGGGATCATCCCGCCAAAAGAGGGTGGACCGATAGGTGGTGTTACGACGATCCTCGACTTCCCCTTCTTCTTCCACTTTAACATTAGTCACTACGTCATTCTCAGGGGCCAAACAGGGGATGTTCTGAAGGACCACAGCCTCATTGTAAGCTTCCTTGAGGGTGCGTTGCAGGATAAAGCGATAATCCCCTCCCGTTAGCTGGCAATATCTGGTGGACCGTATAAGCATATCTACATAGGCAAGGGGTGTGTCCAAGCCGGGGAGCATGGAGATAATGTCCTTAAGTGCAGCCACGGATGGTGGCTCCACGACAATACCTCTTCCACGTTTCTGCCATATACAAGCTACATTCTCCACGGCCCTAGGTTTAGGTGGCTCCGGGAGAGGAGGGGGATCGGGCTGAGAGCCCGTGTCGGGACCAATGTCCGCCGGGTTTTCCCAATCCAAATCCTCATTCCCTTCCGTATCTTGAATCCTCCTCATTTACTGGCGGAGGCGGGGAGGAATCACAACCTTGGGTCTTTGTTTCGATTTAATTTTAGGTCGCTCCGGCTCCGGGGTTCCTCCTTCGGCAGCGAGCAGGGTTGGGTATAAGGCGGGAACCTCCGCTGGCTTCGGGTCAGCGGGGAGTAGCGGAACTATCTCCCCCGATCCTACTGGATAGGGTGGGGGAGCCGACGGGGTAGTTACGGGGGACACAGTTTGCACACAGCAAGCTGGACTTTTGGTATTTTTCCCTTTTCCCTTTTCTTTACTCATTAATTTAGGTTTGGGGACACTCTGAGTCACCTTCTTGGGCTCAAAGAGCTTTTTAAGTTGCAACCAATCTGGCGCATTTCATACCATTTTTCATAAGCCTCCTTCATGTATTCATAATCCCAGGAGGGTTGCCCAATCCATCATAAATCATGCGATCTTGCGCGGATGTCAGAAATCCTGCATCAAAGTCCCATTCGAGGAAAGTTTGGTACTTGGTCTAGTCCCTCCGTCCATCCGGCTAGATTACTAAGCCATGGTTCAATATAATAAGCAAGACCACATTTATTCATCCATTCCTTGGGGGTTTCCCCGGGATTAGGCTTTGGGTAGGAATTTCCCATTGTTTACCCTCTAACAAAAATAAAAAATACGTTGGCATACAGGAATACACGTGCACCTTTTGTATAGCGCTCTTCCCAGTTATAGCAACTGAGGATAAACCATCCCAGTTATAGCAACTGAGGATAACCGTCCCTTCTAGAGAAGGGGATAAACCGTCCCTTATAAAAAGGGGATAACAGACGCTCAGATACTGCTAACCAGGTAGTCAACCAAATCTTGTCTTACCTGATCAGGAGTATCACGTCGAGGTCACCAAATTGTAAGAACTCTCTCAGAAGAAGCTCTCATGTAAACCTGCACGATCTGGATTCCTGTATCTCAACGTCTGGGAGTACTCCGGGAACAGAGGACAACAAACCACACGAGTGAAATCAATCTGGTTTATTCATCTGCTGCTCAGTGTGTGTCACTGGGCATAAAGCTTTTATACAGTGGAGGTGTGTGCGTGAAAAAGTGGGTACAGAGTCACATGTTTCTTTGTTCACAGCCTAAAAGTTGTACCATAATCAATATGCATGATAAGAAACCGTCCATCACATTCCTTTGCCTTAGGGGTGACATTTACTACTCTGTGAACTTTGACCTCAGAAAGGATGCTGCCTTGTAAAGCATCACAACAGCAATAAAAGTCCACGGTTAAAAGCACAGGAATGCTGCTAATTATACAATGGTTAAAGATAAGTCAGAATGTGACCTTACAGACAGGCTCACAGACGAGGTGAGACAAGAATCTCCATGGACGATGATGTTTGCAGATGACATTGTGATCTATAGTGAGAGCAGAGAACAAGTGCAGGAAAATCTAAAGAGGTGGAGGTATGCCCTGGAAAGGAAAGGAATGAAGGTTAGCCTCAGAAAATCAGAATACATGTGTGTGAATGAGAAGGACCCAGGAGGAACGGTGATGTTACAGGGAGCAGAGATAACGAAGGTGGAGGATTTTAAGTACTTCGGCTTAACAATCCAGAGCAATGGAGAGTGTGGAAAAGAGGCGAAGACAGCGTGTGCAGGCAGGCTGGAATGGTTGGAGAAAAGTGTCGGTGTGACGTGCGACAGGAGAGTGTCAGCAAGAATGAAGGGAAAAGTGTACAAGGCGGTGGTGAGGCCAGCGATGTTGTATGGCTTAGAAACAGTGGTGCTGAGGAAAAGGCAGGAGGCAGAGCTGGAGGTAGCGGAGATGAAAAGCGTTGAGGTTCTCTCTGGGAGTAATGACGATGGATAGGATCAGAAATGAGTATATCAGAGGGACAGCCCACGTAAGATGTTTTGGAGACAAAGTCAGAGAGGCTAGATTGAGATGGTTTGGACATGTACAGAGGAGGGATAGTGAGTATATTGGCAGTAGGATGCTGAGGTTGGAATTACCAGGCAGAAGGCCTCGAGGAAGACCAAAGAAGAGATTTATGGATGTGGTGAAGGAAGACATGAAGGTCGTTGGAGTCAGAAAAGAAGATGCGGAGGACAGGGTGCGGTGGAAATTGGACTACTGTTGGTCGAAGAAGGAGAGGCAGGAGGCGTGTCCGTGGCGGAGAGAGAAGAGGAAAAGCACCAGTCTCAGACTGAGAGTAGGGACTTTGAATGTTGGAACTATGACAGGAAAAGGCAGAGAGCTGGCTGACATGATGCAGAGGAGGAAGGTGGACATACTGTGTGTTCAGGAGACCAGGTGGAAAGGTAGCAAGGCTAGAAGCTTTGGAGCAGAGTTTGCACTGTTTTATCATGGTGTGGATGGGAAGAGAAATGGAGTAGGAGCCATCTTGAAAGAGGGGTTGGTCAGGAATGTTCTAGAGGTGAAAAGAGTGTCAGACAGCGTGATGAGTCTCAAGTTGGAAATTGAAGGCATGATGTTCAATGTTGTGAGTGCTTATGCCCCACAGGCAAGATGTGAGCTAGAAGAGAAGGAGAGATTCTGGAGTGTGTTCGATGAAGTGATGCAGAATACCCACAGAGGTGAAAGAGAAAAAAAAAAAACAAAGACAGAAAAATTTGACCCCTGGAGGCCTTAGAGACATGAAACTTCGTTGATTCATTTTTTTATGTGCATTGGTGCAGACTTCAATGGACATGTTGGTGCAGGCAAGAGAGGGGACGAGGAAGGGATGGGCAGGTTTGGTATCCAGGACAGGAACACAGGACAGATGTTGATCGATTTTGCAAAAAGGATGGAAATGGCTGTGGTGAATACTTTCTTCCAGAAGAGGCAGGAGCATAGGGTGACTTATAAAAGCGGTGATAGGAGCACACAGGTAGACTACATCTTGTGTAGGCGATGTAATTTGAAGGAAATCAGTGACTGCAAAGTAGTAGTGGGTGAGACTGTTGCCAAACAGCATAGGATGGGGTGTGCAGGATGACGCTGATGGTGAGGATAGGGAAGAAGCGGAAGGAAGGTAGATAAGGAGACTTGGTGGTGTGATGAGGAAGTGCAAGAGTGTGTACAAAGGAAGACGTTAGGCATTGAGAGGACATTGGGAAGAGAGTAAACAGGAGTACAGGGAGACACAGCATAAGGCAAAGGTAGTGGTGTCAAAGGCCAAACAGAGGCGTATGATGACTTGTATGCTCGGTTGGACAGTAAGGAGGAGAAAATAATTTATACAGGTTGGCACAGCAGAGAAATCGAAATAGGAAGAATGTGCAGCAAGTTCGAGTGATAAAGGACAGAGAGGAAATGTATTGACTGATGACAGAAGTGTGATGGGAAGATTGAAAGAGTGCTTTGAAGAGCTGAAGAATGAGAAAAAGGAGAGACAAAAAAAAAAAAAAGAAAAGAGGAGAAGAGGTGACCGTTGAGGACCAGAAAGTAGTAAGGGTGAAGTGAGGAGGGCATTGAAGAGGATGAAGAGTGGAAAGGCAATTGGTCCTGATGACATACCTGTGAAGGTATGGAAGTGTGTCGGAGAGGTAGCAGTCGATTTTCTGACAAGAACATTCAACAAGGTCTTAGAGAGTGAGCAGATGCTGGAGAAATGGAGAAGTGTACTGGACTGGTTCCCATTTTTAAGAACAAGGAGAGGCGTGCAGAGTTGTGGCAACAACAGGGGATAAAGTTGATGAGCCATACGATGAAGTTATGGGAAAGAATAGTGGAAGCTAGACCAAGGGCAGAGGTCAACATTTGTGATCAACAGTTTGGGTTCATGCCAAGAAAGAGCACCACAGATGCAGTGTTTGCTTTGAGGATGTTCATCGAGAAGTACAGAGAAGGTCAGAGGGAGCTGCATTGTGCCTTTGTGGATCTGGAGAAAGCATATGACAGGGTGCCAAGAAAAGAACTGTGGTATTGCATGAGGAAGTCTGGAGTGGCAGAAAAGTATGTTTGAGTGGTGCAGGACATGTATGAGAGATGTAAGACAGCGGTGAGGTATGCTGTCGGCGTGATCGAAAAATTCAAAGTGGAGGTGGGACTGTATCAAGTGAGGGATCTTTGTGCATTTCCATATATATATATACAAACACACATCCATATACACACACACACACACACACACACACACACACACACAGTGGGGCCAATAAGTATTGGGCAACATAAAAATGTGCAATTCACCCATTTAAAAAGATAAGAAAGGTCTGTAATTTTCATCATAGGTACATATCAAGCTTGAAAGACAGAATGTAAACAAAAAAAAAAATAAAAAATCCAGGAAATCACATTGTATGATTTTTAAACAATTTATTTGTGAAAATGGGAGGCCAATAAGTATTGGGCAGCGAGCAAAAGTTACTTTTAATACTTTGTAATGTAACCTTGGTTAGCAATGACAGAGGTCAAACTGTTCCTGTAGTTCTTGACCAGGTCTACTGTCGGGTTCTAAATGAACACAGACATCATAAAAACACGCACACACTCATTAGGAGAAAGACACAGAGAGTCAAGTTCATTCTCATGAATGAGGAGAGCAGTCAGATTGACAGCCAATTACACGTCTCCTCGCTGCTCTGGCTTGAAACCTGACTGAGAACCTCTTTTATTCCATCAGGGTGATTTCTAGTTACACATGTCGTATTGATTTCCTAACGGGGAGGGGTGTATGTGAATCAGCATCATGGCCTTCATCATTGTTCTATGCTTATCTATGATGTCAGCGTGTTTCTGTCCCTTGCTAAAAAGAGTTGTGACAGGAAGGGCATCCGACGTAAAACCTCTGCCAAATCAAACGTGCGAATCAGATGATTCGCTGTGGCAACTCCTGAGTGAAAGGGAAAAAGCCGAAAAGAAGACAGACAGACATATATCTATATCTATATATATATATATATATACACACACAAACACACATACACACACACACACACACTCCTTCATTTTCGAGACCATTTAATCTGAATTTGAATTGTGTGGAGTCTGGTGTGTACCTCAGCCAAACTCTGGGTGAGGGTGGGTAGACCATGAACAGCACACCAAATTGATGTTATTTATATACGTATTTATTTAGTACGTAAGTTGGTAATTTGTTTCGACTGTACTGTATTATCACAAGGATTTAAATAGTATTTCTAAATTTCACTCTGCAAAGGAAAGAAGATCATCCCCTATGTGGGTACTTTTCAAATTGTTAATGGGCATTCTGTGCTTGTAATTTTATATGCTTAGAGTAATTGTAATTATAAACATACATTTCTGGTAAACAAGGTTAAATGTTAGGAGTGCCTCAAAGGAACTGCTTTCATCGATCATCAAAAAAAAAAATTATATTACTGACAAAAGCCATCAAAATTTTCCTTTTCCATCGATTAAAACACTCTCAAGAACTTCATTCCAGCAAATTATTATGAACTAATGAATGAGTTAATTAACTTATTTTTGGAAATTCCCTTCATCAATTACATATGCTATTAATACCACAAAATATAAATATAAACAAATACAAACAAGAATACTGCAAGAAGCACCATTGTTAGTATTAACTGCAGTAGAAACAGGAGAACAGCCATAATTTCACTGGAAATTATTTTATTGCACCATAAACAATTTATGATAATGACTTGGATGCTATTCATAATATTTACCACTCAGCGTCAAAAGGGAGCAACAGCCTTCAGTGAAGCCTCAAGTACTGTCATGAATTTTTGCTGAGTCAATGTGTTGGAAACCGTCATTACTTCATGAAGCCATTTGGCCACTTGTAGAGATAGATGGTTAAAAGTGTGTGTATTTTGCAAATCAAACTGAAATTTAAAAAAAAAAGTGTAAAAATGATTAAAAAAATATATATATATATGGAGGTCAATGGTCAAAAGTCAGGGAAGATAGCTGTGGTGTACACCTGAATTTTGTTCGCGTTCACAATGGCTTTGCACATGCGCACTGCATTCGGCGACTCACCTTTATTCAATGATGATGGACTTATCGCGCGCGCACCCTGACGTCACGACGCCCCGCCCCTGGCGTTCAGCTCTGGAATGTTTGTGTTCAAAATGTTGTTTGTGCTTTAAATCCACTTGAACAAGGCACGGATTTTAAGCTCTCAAACTCGAGATCACTGCGCTGTAACAAAACTGGAAATTACAATGCGACCTTCACGGAAGCTTCACCAGGAGTTTATTCCCTTCAAATTTGTGGGATTTAGTCCAGCATCACTTGTGGGATTTACCACAGCACCATCTGGAGGATTTACTCTTCCATCAACTGGGAGATTTATACCTCCAGCACCACCGGTTGGCTTTTTTCCTCCAACACAAGTGGGATTTATCCCATTACCACCAGTGGGATGTCCGACACCACCACTTACAGTAAGTGCTGCTCCATCGTCGGGGATGATCCCTGAGAGTGTCGTCGTTCTGCAGCCCATGGAAGTGGATCATCAGCCCGGATGCAGTGGCCTGCTTCACCTGCTGAACGGTGAGGTTATTCAAGTACTTTAAACGTAATTCAAATTGCACGTTCTTTCTTCTTTTCGGCTTTTTCCCTAAACAGCTGGAAAGGCGTCAAGAAGAGTTTAGTGCAAAGATGAGTGCTCGTTTGTTGTTGGTGTAATCGTGTTCTACTCAGATTTTTCTGAAAAGTGGGCGGTTGTAGTGGTTAGAACGTCGGACTGACAGCAAGAAGGTCCCGGATTCGAGTCCTGGGGTCGACTTGGGCATTTCTGTGTGGAATTTGCATGTTTTCCCCTTGTTTGCATCATTGGTTCCATCCTCCAATCCAAAGACATGCACATTCGGCCAACCAGCTGTTCCAAGTTGTCCCTTTGTGTGTGTGTGTGTGTGTGTGTGTGTGTTGCCCTGAAATGGTCTGGCAAGCTGTTCAGGGAGTACCCTGCCTTTTCTCAGTGTGGGCTGAGATAGGCTCTCCATAACCCGAGGAGTATTAAGCCATATGGAAAATGAATAAACAAGTGAGGGACTGAATGAGGTTTCACAGAAAATTTCCTTAAAGTTACATAATTTTTTTTTTTTTTTGCTGAGCAGGATTTTTTTCAACTAAACTATCTAACTGATAGCATTAGCACATGGTATTTGCATACCGTATTCGACGTAATAAGTACCTTGCTCTAATAAGCCCCCCCCCAAATGTTTTTGGTTGCAGGTCAAAAATCACCCATGTGTACTGGGAGCAAAATGGTAGATCAAATTTACCAATTTTATTCGATCAGTCTCTGTAACTGTACAATGAGGCATTCACTGCCTGTAAAAGTGAGTTTGCACGGTATTTCAAGACCCCCTGCCCATGGGGAATGTCTATAATGTTCATCAGTAACAACACATTTGATTGTTCCGCCGTGCTTTAAAAAACAGGACAATATTTTGCTGTGTTCTCTTGGTAAATCTCCAACAACTGATTGAATTAGAAACTGCTACAACACAACTATGGGATGCTCTGAATGAATGGAGTGATGAACCAGATATGGATCTATCAGAAAGTGATGACGAGTATTTTTCACCGATTCTCCTGCTCACTAACTTTATAAATTTAAGCACGGTCATGTGCTTTTGTTTATGTCCTTGAGTGGTTCAGCGTGCAATGTGCTAAAGTTGACATTCATGTTGATTGGCTCGATTTTGCTTCCAGAAAACGTTTAAAGAAAGAGCACCGGGAGGGGAAATTAAGAAGTCTTTTAAAAAAATTTTTTTTTTTTTTTATTTAGCTGTTTTCTTTTTATTTTCGGCATTCATTCAAGTGGTTTGGTTGATACCACAAAATGAATAACACAAATACCAGTCTTTTATTGTTCTGTTATTGTTCATGTTTTCCACTTCGATGGTGCCACACACATCAGGGGTGCCCGGAGAGCAATTGGGGGTTAGGTGCCTTGCTCAAGGCCACTTCAGCCATTTATGTGGAGGAAGGGAAGGTGCTGTTCACTCCCTCACCACCACATATTTTTTCCTGTTGGTGCGGGAGTCGAACCAATGAACTTTCCATTCCAAAGCTCCCCCTATAACCATTAGACTACAGTTGTACCAAAGCTGTAGATATATTTGCACAGCTCAGATGAACTAGAGGGATTATAGATAATGTCAGTAAATCATTGAATTTTCAGGCTGCCTTCAGAATTTCCACTTGTTACTCCCTCAGTACTACAGAAAGTTCACTGCAGAAAGTGCGACAAAATGTCTGAATCTTTGTGTACTGGGCGAGTGGACATTTCAAACACAACACAATTGTTCATCTGTTCAGTTCAGTAACTATTGATCTATTTATAATTGTTCTATCCTTTTCATTCAGAAGAAAGTGATGCCTGATCAAATGAATGAATGGATGTTCTCATCTTCAGTCATTGTTGTGTTTTATTCACGTCATTCAGTATTAACTGTTTTCTCCCTTTTGTTGTATCTTCAGGTCACAAGAAAGAAGACCACAGACCCCAACAGCAGGTGGACAAGCTAGGACGATAGTGATCAGTCATGGGTAACTTTTAGGGACACATTCACTTGGAAGAGAACATCGACTCAAAGGAGAAGGTCAAGGTTGAAGAAAACATCAACATCGAGTAGACCGTCCCTCTTTGTGGGTCCTGATCCCTTTGAGTCCAATATTATTCAGGATTCTGTCCCTGTCAAGGAGACCGTCCTCCTGAAGGAGCTTGCTTCCTTAATCGAGTCTTTCTCTATTGAGAGGCCTGTCCTTAATCCAGAGCTTGAGTCGTTTTTGAAGTCTCTGCTTGTTCAGGACTCTATACCTATTCAAGAGGTTGATTCCTTGAAAGAGTCTTTCCCATCTGAGAATCTCCTCTTGTCCATGGAGCATTTGCCTGTCCAGGACACTCTCTTTGTCCAGGACATCCGCTCTGTTCTGGATTCTGTCCCCATTGAGGAGGTTGATTCCTTGACAGAGTCTTTCTTCTTTGAGAACCCCCACTTGTCCGTGGAGTCTTTGCCTATCCTGGATGTTCTCTCTGTCCAGAATGCGCTCTCTGTACCGAACTCTGCCCCTATACAGGGGGTTGATTCCATGACTGAGTCTTTCCTCCTTTGAGAACCTCATCTTGCCTGTGGAGTCAGATCCTGTTCAAGAAATGTGGAAAATGTCCCGTGCTCAGTCGGTTCTAAGTCGTATTTGCATTTTGTCCACATGCTTGTGCGGGTTTTCTCCAGGTACTCCACTTTCCTTCCACAATGTCAAAGCATGCATGTTAGGCTCATTGGACGTTCCAAATCACCCCTAGGTGTGAGTGTGAACGTGAATGGTTGTGTGTGATTTGCCCTTTGATTATATCACATTTTCAGTCATCCTCAATATAAGTCAGTGTTATGCTTCACTACGTTTCAGTGAAACATCTCATGCTAAAAATAATGAAGATTTACAAACAGGTAGACATGTTTGGTTTGTTTTTTACGTATGGTTGTTTTAGTCAGTATTTTCATGCTTTGGAACACCGCACAAGGCGATATCGTTGTGTTTTAATGTGGAACTGTAGACGGCCCTTGGGTTCCAGAGGTTTCAGCTGTTCCTGCAGGAAATGGAGCTGAAGCAAATCGAGATGGTGAAGAGACACTATCAGAGAGTGTGTAGTGCAAGATGCTGTCATTCAGGATGATCAGAAGCGGGCTCGGTGAGTTAAAATACTGCCCAATAAAATGTCTCCATGTTAGTTGGAATGTTTTTTGGTTATGGGAGTTGGATCAACATGCATTTACTTTTTTTATTTTTTTATACATTTGGAGAAGTGTTTGAATGACCTTACAGCAGATGATTACCATTTTAATGATTTGTTCTCGTAAGATTTGGAGCCTGAAAGCTCATACTTCAATGGGTTTGATAGATTCAGTTTAGTTCCCAGTCACTTCATATCACATTCACTCACAGAGCACTTTATTCGGAACATCGAAACTTGTACTCATTTACCTACTGATCTTTTTTCCTTATCTGTAGCATCAGCTCCCTGTTCATGACCATTGATCGCAACCTGGGGCAGCAGTTCAAGGACACGTTTGACGCTTGTGTCCAATCTCATCATCGTCATCATCATTGTTGCTTCCCGCATGGCATGGGATCGGCCTTGGGGCACGGCCGCTTGGAGTACTGGAACCAAATCTCCGACAGCTACCTGAAGTCTTGTCTCCTCAATGTCTTCAGCACCTGCTGTTTATCAACACTGAGTCTCTTTTCAGTCTTCCCTCAATTATCGAACATAACAACCTTCTGGAGCCTCGAATCGAACATAACGACCTTCTGGAACCTCCACTCCCCATCCTCCTGGGCCTTTCACAAAACATCCAAGAGCAAACGCTGTCTATTAGCCACATGTCCATGAACGTTTACAGCAAGTTCAGCAATGCTGCAGCTGTGATCGACTTTTCTGACACGCTGCTCGGAAACACTCATGATCAGTTACAGCATATGAGGGATTCCTTTGACAGTGTTGTGGACTCTGACTGAAATGGCAATGCAGCCACTTCATGACGAACTTTGGTTTACTAACAATGGGCTTAACTCATGAATGTCTCTATTTTTTTGTGGGGATATAAACATGCTCCCTTCCATACATACATACATACATGCAGTCTCCCACACATACATACATACATACGTGTGCCCTCCCACACACACACACAGACATACATACATACCGACACCCTCCCATACATAAAAACATGCATGGACTTTCCTATACATACATACATACATACCTGCACCCTCCCATACATACATACATACATACATACACACACCTTCCCATACATACATGCATAAACCCTCCCAAACATGCATACACACATACAAGCATGCACGTGCCTCTCCATACATACATACATGCATATCTACATACACACACCCTCCCATACATACACACGTGCATGCATACATGCATGCATGCACCCTCCTCAACATCCATACATGCAACCTCCGGCACATACATATGTACATACATGCATGCACCCTCCTATACATACAGACATCCAGACATATGTACATGCACCCTCACATACATGCATACTTGCATATGTACATACATACATGCACCCTTCCATCAATTCATACATACATTTAATTCATTACAAGAGTCAACATCTTGATTAACGGGTGTCTGAGGTGTCATCAAAAAAAAAGGCAACAAATAAAAGAAATAAAACAAAATGAAAGTATTACATTTCTATCAAAATAAAAATGTACAAAGAATTAATTATATTTACTGTAAATTATTTATGAAGGAAATCATTGAAATTAAATATTGCAATAAAGTATTTATTTAAACTTACTTTTGGTGGTTTTCTGTTTTTGTACATCCAAACAGATGTGTGCATACACAATTAATATGAATAAATACATTTATCTATATATATATATATATATGTGTGTGTGTGTGTGTGTGTGTACACACACACATATGTTTACAACGGCTTCCAAAGTATTGTATAAAAGTATTTTCATCCTCAGGATCTCGGTGACAAAAGATCAGATCACTCAGATAATCACAACTATCCATTCATTCATTCATTTCCTGAAACACTATCCTAATTAGGGTCGTAGGGAGGCTGGCTCCCATCTCAGCCCACTATGGGTTCATCGCTGGGTCAGCACAGACATGAAAATATAATTATATAAAGTGGCACCTCAAACAATTCAGTTCCCACACAGGAATCTGCAGTGCTGGGCTTTTTTTTCCACAGAGTCAAGGAACACGGCTGTGGAAGGATTTATAAAACCCTTGAACTGTACTTACAGGTTCCACACCTGCACTAATAGAGGTATAAGACAAAAAAAGAAGTAAAAATAAATAAATAAACCAGACGTGCAATCAGACAGCATGTGAAGAAAGGGACAGTGATAGCGAGATTATTAAATGTGTGAATAAACAGATGTTTCTCTCATCATTGCAGAAACGCAGGGGTTAATTTCCCGGCATTAACAGAATTCTTCACTTCATCAGAATGAAAGAAAACTTTCAGGTTTCATCAAAAGTGTTAACATAATGTTTGTGTAAAAATAAAGTACATCGACACCAACATGCTACATCCAGTTGTTTACTTCGATGGTTCTGAGTCACATTACAGATGTTTCTTTCAGATAACTGCTTATACACAAGAGTTTACATTGGGCAGATCCTATTATCCAGCGAAACGTACATTTATCATCATCGTGAGTATATTGGTCGTAGGATGCTGAGGTTGGAACTACCAGGCAAAAGGTCCAGAGGAAGACCAAAGAGAAGATTTATGGATGCGGTGAAGGCGGACATGAAGGTCATTGGAGTAAGAGTAGAAGATGCAGAGGATAGGGAGAGATGGAGGCAGATCATTTGCTGTGGCGACCCCTGAAGGGAACAGCCGAAAGGAAAAGAAGAAGAAGAAGAAAGAAGAAGTACGACTCAGCAACTCAAGGTTAAAGGCCTTCCTTAAGGGCATAACAATGGTAAATTGGTGGTAATTGGGCTTTTGAACCCTTAACCTTCGATTCACTGAGCCCAAGCCTTAACCACTGAGCCACACCCGCTTCCTGACTGTTAAATGTTCACATAGTGTATCTACAGTTCTGTTGTCTGTCCTCTATATGGGAATTTATTCTTTACTATTGATGCATTAAACTCAAAGTCTGAAACAGGCCCGCCTTGAATTTCTCCTCATCTCTGTGTTCAGTGGCCTCTCGCAGCCAAGGTTGAACATCTTCAACATGAAATATCAATCATTGAATTAAAAACTGACTTTAAAAATTAACCTTTAAAAATCAGAGGGCGTGTTACAAACAGATCAATAAAATATCAGTAAAATGATTAAATTATATATAAATTTAACAAATCCTGTTCTCTGGCGCCCGACGAATTAAAGATTAAATGTTGTAGAATGAATATAATTTCAATCGGGTTGAGATCGACTGGACTTGAAGGTGGACATTTACAAGTTACAGTTGGTTCTTCTTCTTGTGGAAGATGTTTCCAATGCAGCCGTGAAGGGTGCACAAGCCAGTGTTCTCTATCATGCCGGTCCCAAGCCCGGATAAATGCAGGGGGTAGTGTCAGGAAGGGCATCCGACGTAAAACCTGAGCCAGATCTGATATGCAAATCACAAATTTACTCCTCCATAGTGGATTGGTCGAGGCAGCCATGAGGTGGGGGGGGGGCACTAACCAGTGTCTCTCCCCCTCATGCCGGTCCCAAGCCCGGAGAAATGCAGAGGGTTGTGTCAGGAAGGGCATCCGACGTAAAACCAATGCCAAACATTTATGATGCAAATCAGAAGTATTACCCCCATACCGGATCGGTCGAGGCCCGGGGAAACAACGACCGCCATCAGTGCTGTCAATCAACAGGGTGCTGATGGAAATTGGATTACTGTTGGTCGAAGACGTCAAAGAAGGAGAGGTGGGAGGCGTGTCCGTAGGCAGAGAGAGAAGAGGAAAGGCATGAGTCTAGGACTGAGAGTGGGGACTTTCAATGTTGGAACTATGCAAAGAAAAGGTAGAGAGATGGCTGACATGATGCAGAGGAGGAAGGTGGACATACTGTATGTTCAGGCGACCAGGTGGAAAGGGACGAGGAAGTGATGGGCAGGTTTGGTATCCAGGACAGGAACGCAGAAGTACAGATGTTGATAGATTTTGCAAAAAGGATGGAAATGGCTGTGGTGAATACTTTCTTCCAGAAGAAACAGGAGCATAGGGTGACTTATAAAAGCGGAGGTCGGAGCACACAGGTGGACTACATCTTGTGTAGGCGATGTAATTTGAATGAGTCAGTGACTGCAAAGTCATAGTGGGTGAGAGTGTTGCCAAACAGCATAGGATGGTGGTGTGCAGGATGACTCTGATGGTGAGAAAGGTGAAAAAGGCAAAGGCAGAGCAGAAGACAAAGTGGTGGAAGCTGAAAAAGGAAGAGTGTCGTGTTGTCATCAAGGAGGAGTTGAAACAGGCTTTGGGTGGCCAGGAAGTGCTTCCAAATGACTGGACAACCACAGCAAATGTGATCAGGAACACAGGAAGGAGAGTACTTGGTGTGTCCTCTGGAAGGAAAGTAGATAAGGAGACTTGGTGGTGGAATGAGGAAGTGCAGGAGTGTGTACAAAGGAAGAGGTTAGCTAAGAAGAAGTGGGACATTGAGAGGACCGAAGAGAGTAAACAGGAGTACAGGGAGACACAGAGTAAGGCAAAAGTAGCAGTGGCTAAGGCCAAACAGAGGGTGTATGATGACTTGTATGATAGGTTGGATAGTAAAGAGGGATAAAATGATCTATACAGGTTGGCACAGCAGAGAAATAGAGATGGGAAGGACGTGCAGCAAGTTAGATTGATAAAGGACAAAGAGGGAAATGTATTGACTGATGACCGAAGTGTGCTGGGAAGCTGGAAAGAGTACTTTGAAGAGCTGATGAATGGGGAAAATGAGAGAGAGAAAAAGAGTAGAAGAGGTGACCATTGAGGAGCAGGATGTAGCAAAGATCAGTAAGGGTGAAGTGAAGAGGGCATTGAAGAGGATGAAGAATGGAAAAGCAGTTCGTCCTGATGATATAATTGTGGAGGTATGGAAGTGTCTAGGAGAGGTCGCAGTAGATTTTCTGATAAAAACATTCAACAAGGTACTAGAGAGTGAGCAGATGCTGGAGGAGTGGAGGAGAAGTGTGCTGGTGCCCATTTTTAAGAACAAGGGAGACGTGCAGAGTTGCAGCAACTACAGAAGGATAAAGTTGATGAGCCATTCGATGAAGTTATGGGAAAGAATAGTGGAAGCTAGACTAAGGGCAGAGGTCAACATTTGTGATCAACAGTTTGGGTTTATGCCAAGAAAGAGCACCACAGATGCAATGTTTGCTTTGAGGATATTAATAGAGAAGTACAGAGAAGGTCAGAGGGAGCTACATTGTGCCTTTGTGGATCTGGAAAAAGCATATGACAGGGTGCCAAGAGAAGAACTGTGGTATTGCATGAGGAAGTCTGGAGTGGCAGAGAAGTATGTTAGAGTGGTGCAGGACATGTATAAGAGATGTAAGACAGTGGTGAGGTGTGCTGTCGATGTGACCGACGAATTCAAGATGGAGGTGGGACTGCATCAAGGGTCAGCTCTGAGCCCCTTCTTGTTTGCTATGGTGATGGACAGGCTCACAGACGAGGTGAGACAAGAATCTCCATGGACGATGATGTTTGCAGATGACATTGTGATTTGTAGTGAGAGCAGAGAACAAGTGGAGGAAAACCTAGAGACGTGGAGGTATGCCTTGGAAAGGAGAGGAATGAAGGTTAGCCTCAGAAAATCAGAATACATGTGTGTGAATGAGAAGGACCCAGGAGGAACGGTGATGTTACAGGGAGCAGAGATAACGAAGATGGAGGATTTTAAGTACTTAGGCTTAACAATCCAGAGCAATGGAGAGTGTGGAAAAGAGACGAAGAAGCAGAAATTGAAGGCATGATGTTCAATGTTGTGAGTGCTTATGCCCCACAGGCAAGATGTGAGCTAGAAGAGAAGGAGAGATTCTGGAGTGTGTTCGATGAAGTGATGCAGAATACCCACAGAGGTGAAAGAGAAAAAAAAAAACAAAGACAGAAAAATTTGACCCCCTGGAGGCCTTAGAGACATGAAACTTCGTTGATTCATTTTTTTATGTGCATTGGTGCAGACTTCAATGGACATGTTGGTGCAGGCAAGAGAGGGGACGAGGAAGGGATGGGCAGGTTTGGTATCCAGGACAGGAACACAGGACAGATGTTGATAGATTTTGCAAAAAGGATGGAAATGGCTGTGGTGAATACTTTCTTCCAGAAGAGGCAGGAGCATAGGGTGACTTATAAAAGCGGTGATAGGAGCACACAGGTAGACTACATCTTGTGCAGGCGATGTAATTTGAAGGAAATCAGTGACTGCAAAGTAGTAGTGGGTGAGACTGTTGCCAAACAGCATAGGATGGGGTGTGCAGGATGACGCTGATGGTGAGGATAGGGAAGAAGGGGAAGGAAGGTAGATAAGGAGACTTGGTGGTGGAATGAGGAAGTGCAGGAGTGTGTACAAAGGAAGAGGTTAGCTAAGAAGAAGTGGGACATTGAGAGAACCGAAGAGAGTAAACAGGAGTACAGGGAGACAGCGGAAGGCGAAGGTCGCAGTGTCAAAGGCCAAACAGGCCAAACATCATACAAGTATGATGACTTGTATGCTCGGTTGGACAGTAAGGAGGGAGAAAATAATTTATACAGGTTGGCACAGCAGAGAAATAGAAATAGGAAGAATGTGCAGCAAGTTCGAGTGATAAAGGACAGAGAGGGAAATGTATTGACTGATGATAGAAGTGTGATGGGAAGATTGAAAGAGTACTTTGAAGAGCTGATGAATGAGAAAAATGAGAGACAAAAAAAAAAAAAAAAAAAAAAAAGAGTAGAAGAGGTGACTGTTGAGGACCAGAAAGTAGTAAGGGTGAAGTGAGGAGGGCATTGAAGAGGATGAAGAGTGGAAAGGCAATTGGTCCTGATGACATACCTGTGAAGGTATGGAAGTGTGTCGGAGAGGTAGCAGTCGATTTTCTGACGAAAACATTCAACAAGGTCTTAGAGAGTGAGCAGATGCTGGAGAAATGGACAAGTGTACTGGACTGGTGCCCATTTTTAAGAACAAGGGAGACGTGCGGAGTTGTGGCAACTACAGGGGGATAAAGTTGATGAGCCATACGATGAAGTTATGGGAAAGAATAGTGGAAGCTAGACTGAGGGCAGAGGTCAACATTTGTGATCAACAGTTTTGGTTCATGCCAAGAAAGAGCACCACAGATGCAGTGTTTGCTTTGAGGATGTTCATCGAGAAGTACAGAGAAGGTCAGAGGGAGCTGCATTGTGCCTTTGTGGATCTGGAGAAAGCATATGACAGGGTGCCAAGAAAAGAACTGTGGTATTGCATGAGGAAATCTGGAGTGGCAGAAAAGTATGTTTGAGTGGTGCAGGACATGTATGAGAGATGTAACACAGCGGTGAGGTATGCTGTCGGCGTGATCGAAAAATTCAAAGTGGAGGTGGGACTGTATCAAGTGAGGGATCTTTGTGCATTTCCATATATATATATATACACATACAAACACACATCCATACACACACACACACACACACACACAGTGGGGCCAATAAGTATTGGGCAACATAAAAATGTACAATTCACCCATTTAAAAAGATTAGAAAGGTCTGTAATTTTCATCATAGGTCCATATCAAGCTTGAAAGACAGAATGTAAAAAAAAAAAAAAAAAAAAAAAAAAAAAAAAATCCAGGAAATCACATTGTATGATTTTTAAACAATTTATTTGTGAAAATGGGAGGCCAAAAAGTATTGGGCAGCGAGCAAAAGTTACTTTTAATACTTTGTAATGTAACCTTGATTAGCAATGACAGAGGTCGAACGGTTCCTGTAGTTCTTGACCAGGTCTACTGTTGGGTTCTCAATGAACACAGACATCATAAAAACACGCACACACTCATTAGGAGAAAGACACAGAGAGTCAAGTTCATTCTCATATATGAGGAGAGCAGTCAGATTGACAGCCAATTACACGTCTCCTCGCTGCTCTGGCTTGAAACCTGACTGAGAACCTCTTTTATTCCATCAGGGTGATTTCTAGTTACACATGTCATATTGATTTCCGAACGGGGAGGGGTGTATGTGAGTCAGCATCATGACCTTCATCATTGTTCTATGCTTATCTACGATGTCAGCGTGTTTCTGTCCCTTGCTAAAAAGAGTTGTGACAGGAAGGGCATCCGACGTAAAACCTCTGCCAAATCAAACGTGCGAATCAGATGATTCGCTGTGGCAACTCCTGAGTAAAAGGGAAAAAGCCGAAAAGAAGACAGACAGACCTCTCTCTCTCTCTCTCTATATATATATATATATATATATATATACACACACACACACACACACACACTCCTTCATTTTCGAGACCATTTAATCTGAATTTGAATTGTGTGAAGTCTGGTGCGTACCTCAGCCAAACTCTGGGTGAGGGTGGGTAGACCATGAACAGCACACCAAATTGATGTTATTTATATACGTATTTATTTAGTACGTAAGTTGGTAATTTGTTTCGACTGTACTGTATTATCACAAGGATTTAAATAGTATTTCTAAATTTCAGTCTGCAAAGGAAAGAAAATTGTCCCCGATGTGGGTACTTTTCAAATTGTTAATGGGCATTCTGTGCTTGTAATTTTATATGCTTAGAGTAATTGTAATTATAAACATACATTTCTGGTAAACAAGGTTAAATGTTAGGAGTGCCTCAAAGGAACTGCTTTCATCGATCATCAAAAAAAATAATTATATTACTGACAAAAGCCATCAAAATTTTCCTTTTCCATCGATTAAAACACTCTCAAGAACTTCATTCCAGCAAATTATTATTAAATAATGAATGAGTTAATTAACTCATTTTTGGAAATTCCCTTCATCAATTACATATGCTATTAATACCACAAAATATAAATATAAACAAATACAAACAAGAATACTGCAAGAAGCACCATTGTTAGTATTAACTGCAGTAGAAACAGGAGAACAGCCATAATTTCACTGGAAATTATTTTATTGCACCATAAACAATTTATGATAATGACTTGTATGCTATTCATAATATTTACCACTCAGCGTCAAAAGAGAGCAACAGCCTTCAGTGAAGCCTCAAGTACTGTCATGAATTTTTGCTGAGTCAATGTGTTGGAAACCGTCATTACTTCATGAAGCCATTTGGCCACTTGTAGAGATAGATGGTTCAAAGTGTGTGTATTTTGCAAATCAAACTGAAATTAAAAAAAAAAAAAAAAGTGTAAAAATGATAAAAAAAAAAAACATATATATATATGGAGGTCAATGGTCAAAAGTCAGGGAAGATCGCTGTGGTGTACACCTGAATTTTGTTCGCGTTCACAATGGCTTTGCACATGCGCACTGCATTCGGCGACTCACCTTTATTCAATGATGATGGACTTATCGCCCTGAAATGGTCTGGCAAGCTGTTCAGGGAGTACCCTGCCTTTTCTCAGTGTGGGCTGAGATAGGCTCTCCATAACCCAAGGAGTATTAAGCCATATTGCAAATGAATAAACAAGTGAGTGACTGAATGAGGTTCACAGAAAATTTCCTTAAAGCTACATTTTTTTTTGCTGAGCAGGATTTTTTTCAACTAAACTATCTAACTGATAGCATTTGCACAAGGTATTTGCATACCGTACTTGACGTAATAAGTACCTTGCTCTAATAAGCCCCCCCCCCAAATGTTTTTGGTTGCAGGTCAAAAATCACCCATGTGTCCTGGGAGCAAAATGGTAGATCAAATTTACCAATTTTATTTGATCAGTCTCTGTAACTGTACAATGAGGCATTCACTGCCTGTAAAAGTGAGTTTGCACGGTATTTCAAGACCCCCTGCCCATGGGGAATGTCTATAATGTTCATCAGTAACAACACATTTGATTGTTCCGCCGTGCTTTAAAAAACAGGACAATATTTTGCTGTGTTCTCTTGGTAAATCTCCAACAACTGATTGAATTAGAAACTGCTACAACAAAACTATGGGATGCTCTGAATGAATGGAGTGAGGAGCCAGATATGGATCTATCAGAAAGTGATGATGAGTATTTTTCACCGATTCTCCTGCTCACTAACTTTATAAATTTAAGCACGGTCATGTGCTTTTGTTTATGTCCTTGAGTGGTTCAGCGTGCAATGTGCTAAAGTTGACATTCATGTTGATTGGCTCGATTTTGCTTCCGGAAAACGTTTAAAGGAAGAGCACCGGGAGGGGAAATTAAGGAGTCTTTTAAAAATTTTTTTTTTTTTTTTATTGAGCTGTTTTCTTTTTATTTTCGGCATTCATTCAAGTGGTTTGGTTGATACCACAAAATGAATAACACAAATACCAGTAAAAGTCTTTTATTGTTCTGTTCTTGTTCATGTTTTCCACTTCGATGGCGCCACACACATCAGGGGTGCCCAGAGAGCAATTGGGGGTTCGGCGTCTTGCTCAAGGCCACTTCAGCCATTTATGTGGAGGAAGGGAAGGTTCTGTTCACTCCCCCACCACCACATATTTTTTCCTGTTGGTTCGGGAATCGAACCAATGAACTTTCCATTCCAAAGCCCCCCCTATAACCATTAGACTACAGTTGTACCAAAGCTGGTGATATATTTGCACAGCTCAGATGAACTAGAGGGCTTATAGATAATGTCAGTAAATCATTGATTTTTCAGTATTGAGGATTTTATTTGTATTTTTCAATTACACGAATGTATTTTAGTTTATTATCAGGCTGCCTTCAGAATGTCCACTTGTTACTCCCTCATTACTATAGAAAGTTCACTACAGAAAGTGCGACAAAATGTCTGAATCTCTGTGTACTGGGCGAGTGGACATTTCAAACACAACACAATTGTTCATCTGTTCAGTTCAGTAACTATTGATCTATTTATCATTCTTCTACCCTTTTCATTCAGAAGAAAGTGATGCCTGATCAAATGAATGAATGGATGTTCTCATCTTCAGTCATTGTTGTGTTTTATTCACGTCATTCAGTATTAACTGTTTTCTCTACCTTTTGTTGTATCTTCAGGTCACAAGAAAGAAGACCACAGACCCCAACAGCAGGTGGACAAGCTAGACGATAGTGATCAGTCATGGGTAACTTTTAGGGACACATTCACTTGGAAGAGAACATCGACTCAAAGGAGAAGGTCAAGGTTGAAGAAAACATCAACATCGAGTAGACCGTCCCTCTTTGTGGGTCCTGATCCCTTTGAGTCCAACATTATTCAGGATTCTGTCCCTGTCAAGGAGACCGTCCTCCTGAAGGAGCTCGCTTCCTTAATCGAGTCTTTCTCTATTGAGAGGCCTGTCCTTAATCCAGAGCTTGAGTCGTTTTTGAAGTCTCTGCTTGTTCAGGACTCTATACCTATTCAAGAGGTTGATTCCTTGAAAGAGTCTTTCCCATCTGAGAATCTCCTCTTGTCCATGGAGCATTTGCCTGTCCAGGACACTCTCTTTGTCCAGGACATCCGCTCTGTTCTGGATTCTGTCCCCATTGAGGAGGTTGATTCCTTGACAGAGCCTTTCTTCTTTGAGAACCCCCACTTGTCCGTGGAGTCTTTGCCTATCCTGGATGTTCTCTCTGTCCAGAATGCGCTCTCTGTACCGAACTCTGTCAATCTTCAGGACTCTGTCCTCATTCAGGACATTGATTCCTTGAAAGAGTCTTTCCCATCTGAGAATCTCCTCTTGTCCATGGAGCATTTGCCTGTCCAGGACACTTTCTTTGTCCAGGACATTCGCTCTGTTCTGGATTCTGTCCCCATTGAGGAGGTTGATTCCTTGACAGAGTCTTTCTTCTTTGAGAACCCCCACTTGTCCGTGGAGTCTTTGCCTATCCTGGATGTTCTCTCTGTCCAGAATGCGCTCTCTGTTCTGAACTCTGTCCCTATACAGGGGGTTGATTCCATGACTGAGTCTTTCCTCCTTTGAGAACCTCATCTTGCCTGTGGAGTCAGATCCTGTTCAAGAAATGTGGAAAATGTCCCGTGCTCAGTCGGTTCTAAGTGGTATTTGCATTTTGTCCACATGCTTGTGTGGGTTTTCTCCAGGTACTCCACTTTCCTTCCACAATGTCAAAGCATGCATGTTAGGCTAATTGGATGTTCCAAATCACCCGTAGGTGTGAGTGTGAACGTGAATGGTTGTGTGTGTGATTTGCCCTTTGATTATGTCACATTTTCAGTCATCCTCAATATACGTCAGTGTTATGCTTCACTACGTTTCAGTGAAACACCTCATGCTAAAAATAATGAAGATTTACAAACAGGTAGACTTGTTTGGTTTGTTTTTTATGTATGATTGCTTTAATCAGTATTTTCATGCTTTGGAACACCGCACAAGGTGATATCGTTGTGTTTTAATGTGGAACTGTAGACGGCCCTTGGGTTCCAGAGGTTTCAGCTGTTCCTGCAGGAAATGGAGCTGAAGCAAATCGAGATGGTGAAGAGACACTATCAGAGAGTGTGTAGTACAAGATGCTGTCATTCAGGTTGATCAGAAGCGGGCTCGGTGAGTTAAAATACTGAACAATAAAATGTCTCCATGTTAGATGGAATGTTTTTTGGTTATGGGAGTTGGATCAACATGCATTTACTTGTTTTATTTTTTTATACATTTGGAGAAGTGTTTGAATGACCTTACAGCAGATGATTACCATTTTAATGATTTGTTCTCGTAAGATTTGTAGACTGAAAGCTCAGTCTAGGATTCAGTTTAGTTCCCAGTCACTTCATATCACATTCACTCACAGAGCACTTTATTCGGAACATCGAAACTTGTACTCATTTACCGACTGATCTTTTCCTTATCTGTAGCATCAGCTCCCTGTTCATGACCATTGATCGCAACCTGGGGCAGCAGTTTAAGGACACATTTGACGCTTGTGTCCAATCTCATCGCCGTCATCATCATTGTTGCTTCCTCGCATGGCATGGGATCGGCCTTGGGGCACGGCCGCTGGGAGTACTGGAACCAAATCTCCGACATCTGCCTGAAGTCTCGCTCTCAATGTCTTCAGCACCTGCTGTTTATCAACACTGAGTCTCTTTTTCAGTCTTCCTTCAATTATCGAACATAACAACCTTCTGGAGCCTCGAATCGAACATAACGACCTTCTGGAACCTCCACTCCCATCCTCCTGGGCCTTTCACAAAACATCCAAGAGCAAACGCTGTCCATTAGCCACATGTCCATGAACATTTACAGCAAGCTCAGCAATGCTGCAGCTGTGATCGACTTTTTCTGACACGCTGTTCGGAAACACTCATGATCAGCTACAGCATATGAGGGATTCCTTTGACAGTGTTGTGGACTCTGACTGAAATGGCAATGCAGCCACTTCATCACTAACTTTGGTTTCTAACAATGGGCTTAACTCATGAATGTCTTTGTTTTTTTTGTGGGGATATAAACATGCTCCCTTCCATACATACATACATACATGCTCTCTCCCACACATACATACATACATACATGCATGGACTTTGCTATACATACATACATACATACATACCTGCACCCTCCCATACATACATACACACACATTCCCATACATACATGCATAAACCCTCCTAAACATGCATACATACATGCATACATACATACAAGCATGCACGTGCCTCTACATACATACATACATGCATATCTACATACACACACCCTCCCATACATACACACGTGCATGCATACATGCATGCATGCACCCTCCTCAACATCCACACATGCAACCTCCGACACATACATACGCACATACATGCATGCACCCTCCTATACATACAGACATACATGCATCCATACATATGTACATGCACCCTCACATACATGCATACTTGCATATGTACATACATACATGCACCCTTCCATAAATTCATACATACATTTAATTCATTCCAAGAGTCAACATCTTGATTAACGGGTGTCTGAGGAGTCATCAAAAAAAGGCAACAAATAAAAGAAATTAATAAATAAAACAAAATGAAAGTATTACATTTCTATCAAAATAAAAATGTACAAAGAATTAATTATATTTACTGTAAATTATTTATGAAGGAAATCATTGAAATTAAATATTGCAATAAAGTATTTATTTAAACTTACTTTTTGTGGTTTTCTGTTTTTGTACATCCAAACAGATGTGTGCATACACAATTAATATGAATAAATAAATTTATATATGGGTGGAAACACCATTTTTTAAATGCAGCCATGAGGCGGGGATTCAACCAGTGTCTCTCCCCCTTATACCGGTCCCAAGCCCGGATAAATGCAGAGGGTTTCGACAGGAAGGGCATCCGGCGTAAAACTTCTGCCACATTTAATTTAAATTAAATTTAATGCAAATGATCAATACAGAATTCATACCGGATCGATCGAGGCCCGGGTTAACAACGACCGCCATCAGTGCTGTCAACCAACAGGGTGCTGATGGAAATTGGACTATTGTTGGTCGAGTTACAACACCAACGCCCTGTACAAGAAGGGCCAGAGTCGCCTCCATCTTCTGAGGAGACTCAGGTCCTTCGGCGGATGCAGACCTCTGCTCAGGACTTTTTATGACTCTGTGGTAGCCTCTGCAACTTTCACGCTGCCATCTGCTGGGCCCCAGGCAGCACAGAGCGGGACAGAAAGAGACTGAACAAGCTGGTCAGGAGGGCCAGCTCTGTCCTCGGCTGCCCACTGGACTCTGTGGAGGAGGTGAGTGAGAGGAGGATAGTTGCAAAGCTCACATCCATCCTGTTCAACATCTATCACCCACTGCACCAGACTGTAGAGGAGCTGAGTAGCTCCTTCAGTGGACGCACTGAGGCATCCTCAGTGCAGGAAGGAGCGCCACCGCAGGTCGCTCATTCCCACCGCTTATCAGACTGTACAACGCCACTTTGTAACTGTCTGTGAAAATACTGGTTATGTGCAATAAAAAACCCCACGCACTTTAATCAACCACATCTACCCCACTGACTGTGAACCATATCAACCCATCTCTGCCCTCAGATACATTACACTTTAATATAGGCCAGTCTATAAAGTTGCTCCATTCTTTTTCTTTTATTGTTTATTAATTTATACTATTTATGTATCTACTTATTTATTTACTTATATAATATATATGTACGTGTGTATGTTTGTATTTGTATCTATTTTTGCACCCCCTACTGATGGTACCTCAAGAGCCTGTAACAGTGAATTTCTCCATTGTGAGATTAATAAAGCTGTATCTTATCTTATCTTATCGAAGACGTCAAGAAGGAGAGGTGGGAGGCGTGTCCGTAGGCAGAGAGAGAAGAGGAAAGGCATGAGTCTAGGACTGAGAGTGGGGACTTTGAATGTTGGAACTATGCAAAGAAAAGGTAGAGAGATGGCTGACATGATGCAGAGGAGGAAGGTGGACATACTGTGTGTTCAGGAGACAAGGTGGAAAGGTAGCAAAGCTCGAAGCTTAGGAGCAGGGTTTAAACTGTTTTATAATGGTGTGGATGGGAAGAGAAATGGAGTAGGAGTCATCTTGAAGGAGGGGTTTGTCAGGAATGTTCTAGAAGTGAAAAGAGTGTCAGACAGAGTGATGAGTCTCAAGTTAGAAATTGAAGGTGTGATGGTCAATGTTGTTAGTGCTTATGCCCCACAGGCAGTATGTAAGCTAGAAGAGAAGGAGAGATTCTGGAGTGAGTTAGGTGAAGTTAAGTGCAGAGTACCCCCAGAGGTGAAAGAGTGGTCATTGGAGCAGACTTCAATGGACATGTTGGTGCAGGCAACAGAGGGGACAAGGAAGTGATGGGCAGGTTTGGTATCCAGGACAGGAACACAGAAGGACAGATGTTGATCGATTTTGCAAAAAGGATGGAAATGGCTGTGGTGAATACTTTCTTCAAGAAGAAACAGAAGCATAGGGTGACTTATGAAAGCGGAGGTAAGAGCACACAGGTAGACTACATCTTGTGTAGGCGATGTAATTTGAAGGAAGTCAGTGACTGCAAAGTAGTCGTGGGTGAGAGTGTTGCCAAACAGCATAGGATGTTGGTGTGCAGGATGACACTGATGGTGAGAAAGGTGAAAAAGGCAAAGGCAGAGCAGAAGATAAAGTGGTGGAAGCTGAAAAAGGAAGAGGTCGTGGTTGTCTTCAAGGAGGAGTTGAAACAGGCTTTGGGTAGTCAGGAAGTGCTTCCAGAGGACTGGACAACCACAGCAAATGTGATCAGGGAGACCGGTAGGAGAGTACTTGGTGTGTCCTCTGGAAGGAAAGTAGATCAGGAAACATGGTGGTGGAATGAGGGAAGTGCAGGAGTGTGTACAAAAGAAGAGGTTTGCCAAGAAGAAGTGGGACATTGAGAGGACCGAAGAGAGTAAACAGGAGTACAGGGAGACACAGCGTAAGGCTTAAGGTAGCAGTGTCAAAGGCCAAACAGAGGGCGATGATGACTTATATGATAGGTTGAACAGTAAGGAGGGAGAAATGATCTATACAAGTTAGCACAGCAGAGAAATAGAGATGGGAAAGATGTGCAGCAAGTTAGAGTGATAAAGGACAGAGAGGGAAATGTCTTGACTGATGACAGAAGTGTGCTGGGAAGATGGAAAGAGTACTTTGAAGAGCTGATGAATGAGGAAAATGAGAGAGAAAAAAGAGTAGAAGGGGTGACCGTTGAGGAGCAGGAAGTAGCAAAGATGAGTAAAGGAGAAGTGAGGTGGGCATTGAAGAGGATGAAGAGTGGAAAGGCAGTCGGCCCTGATGACATACCAGTTGAGGTATGGAAGTGTCTAGGGGAGGTAGCAGTAGGTTTTCTAACAAGAATATTCAACAAGGTCTGAGAAAGTGAACAGATGCCAGAGGAATGGAGGAGAAGTGTGCTTGTGCCCATTTTTAAGAACAAGGAACATGGACAGAGTTGTGGCAGCGACAGAGGGATAAAATTGATGAACCATACAATGAAGCTATGGGAAAGAATAGTGGAAGCAAGACTAAGGGCAGAGGTCAGCATTTGTGAACAACAATTTGGTTTCATGCCAAGAAATAGCACCACAGATGCAGTGTTTGCTTTGAGGATGTTAATAGAGAAGTACAGAGAAGGTCAGAAGGAGCTGCATTGTGCCTTTGTGGATCTGGAGAAAGCATATGACAGGGTGCCGAGAGAAGAACTGTGGTATTGTATGAGGAAGTCTGGAGAGACAGAGAAGTATGTTAGAGTGGTGCAGGACATGTATGAGAGATGTAAGACAGTGGTGAGTGTGCTGTCAGTGTGACAGAAGAGTTCAAGGTGGAGGTGGGTCTGCATCAAGGGTCAGCTCTCAGCCCCTTCTTGTTTGCTATGGTGCTGGACAGGCTAACAGACGAGGTGAGACAAGAATCTCCATGGACGATGATGTTTGCAGATGACATTGTGATCTATAGTGAGAGCAGAGAACAAGTGCAGGAAAATCTAAAGAGGTGGAGGTATGCCCTGGAAAGGAAAGGAATGAAGGTTAGCCTCAGAAAATCAGAATACATGTGTGTGAATGAGAAGGACCCAGGAGGAACGGTGATGTTACAGGGAGCAGAGATAACGAAGGTGGAGGATTTTAAGTACTTCGGCTTAACAATCCAGAGCAATGGAGAGTGTGGAAAAGAGAGGAAGACGCGTGTGCTGGCAGGCTGGAATGGTTGGAGAAAAGTGTCCGGTGTGATGTGCGACAGGAGAGTGTCAGCAAGAAGGAAGGGAAAAGTGTACAAGACGGTGGTGAGGCCAGCGATGTTGTATGGCTTAGAAACAGTGGCGCTGAGGAAAAGGCAGGAGGCAGAGCTGGAGGTAGCGGAGATGAAAATGTTGAGGTTCTCTCTGGGAGTAATGACGATGGATAGGATCAGAAATGAGTATATCAGAGGGACAGCCCACGTAAGAGGTTTTTGGAGACAAAGTCAGAGAGGCTAGATTGAGATGGTTTGGACATGTACAGAGGAGGGATTGTGAGTATATTGGCAGTCGGATGCTGAGGTTGGAATTACCAGGCAGAAGGCCAAAGAAGAGATTTATGGATGTGGTGAAGGAAGACATGAAGGTCGTTGGAGTCAGAAAAGAAGATGCGGAGGACAGGGTGCCGGTGGAAATTGGACTACTGTTGGTCGAAGAAGGAGAGGCGGGAGGCGGTCCGTAGGCGGAGAGAGAAGAGGAAAAGCACCAGTCTCAGACTGAGAGTAGGGACTTTGAATGTTGGAACTATGACAGGAAAAGGCAGAGAGCTGGCTGACATGATGCAGAGGAGGAAGGTGGACATACTGTGTGTTCAGGAGACCAGGTGGAAAGGTAGCAAGGCTAGAAGCTTTGGAGCAGAGTTTGCGCTGTTTTATCATGGTGTGGATGGGAAGAGAAATGGAGTCGGAGCCATCTTGAAGGAGGGGTTGGTCAGGAATGTTCTAGAGGTGAAAAGAGTGTCAGACAGCGTGATGAGTCTCAAGTTGGAAATTGAAGGCATGATGTTCAATGTTGTGAGTGCTTATGCCCCACAGGCAAGATGTGAGCTAGAAGAGAAGGAGAGATTCTGGAGTGTGTCTGATGAAGTGATGCAGAATACCCACAGAGGTGAAAGAGAAAAAAAAAAAACAAAGACAGAAAAATTTGACCTCTGGAGGCCTTAGAGACATGAAACTTCGTTGATTCATTTTTTTATGTGCATTGGTGCAGACTTCAATGGACATATTGGTGCAGGCAAGAGAGGGGACGAGGAAGGGATGGGCAGGTTTGGTATCCAGGACAGGAACACAGGACAGATGTTGATCGATTTTGCAAAAAGGATGGAAATGGCTGTGGTGAATACTTTCTTCCAGAAGAGGCAGGAGCAGAGGGTGACTTATAAAAGCGGTGATAGGGAGCACAGAGGTAGACTACATCTTGTGTAGGCGATGTAATTTGAAGGAAATCAGTGACTGCAAAGTAGTAGTGGGTGAGACTGTTGCCAAACAGCATAGGATGGGGTGTGCAGGATGACGCTGATGGTGAGGATAGGGAAGAAGGGGAAGGAAGGTAGATAAAGAGACTTGGTGGTGGAATGAGGAAGTGCAGGAGTGTGTACAAAGGAAGAGGTTAGCTAAGAAGAAGTGGGACATTGAGAGGACCAAAGAGAGTAAACAGGAGTACAGGGAGACAGCGGAAGGCGAAGGTAGCAGTGTCAAAGTCCAAACAGATGACTTGTATGATCGGTTGGACAGTAAGGAGGGAGAAAATAATTTATACAGGTTGGCACAGCAGAGAAATAGAAATAGGAAGAATGTGCAGCAAGTTCGAGTGATAAAGGACAGAGAGGGAAATGTATTGACTGATGATAGAAGTGTGATGGGAAGATTGAAAGAGTATGTTGAAGAGCTGATGAATGAGAAAAACGAGAGACAAAAAAAAAAAAAAAAAAAAAAAAAAAAAAAAAGAGGAGAAGAGGTGACCGTTGAGGACCAGAAAGTAGTAAGGGTGAAGTGAGGAGGGCATTGAAGAGGATGAAGAGTGGAAAGGCAATTGGTCCTGATGACATACCTGTGAAGGTATGGAAGTGTGTCGGAGAGGTAGCAGTCGATTTTCTGACAAGAACATTCAACAAGGTCTTAGAGAGTGAGCAGATGCTGGAGAAATGGAGAAGTGTACTGGACTGGTGCCCATTTTTAAGAACAAGGGAGACGTGCAGAATTGTGGCAACTACAGGGGGATAAAGTTGATGAGCCATACGATGAAGTTATGGGAAAGAATAGTGGAAGCTAGACTAAGGGCAGAGGTCAACATTTGTGATCAACAGTTTGGGTTCATGCCAAGAAAGAGCACCACAGATGCAGTGTTTGCTTTGAGTATGTTCATCGAGAAGTACAGAGAAGGTCAGAGGGAGCTGCATTGTGCCTTTGTGGATCTGGAGAAAGCATATGACAGGGTGCCAAGAAAAGAACTGTGGTATTGCATGAGGAAGTCTGGAGTGGCAGAAAAGTATGTTTGAGTGGTGCAGGACATGTATGAGAGATGAAAGACAGCGGTGAGGTATGCTGTCGGCGTGATCGAAAAATTCAAAGTGGAGGTGGGACTGTATCAAGTGAGGGATCTTTGTGCATTTCCATATAAATATATATATACAAACACACATCCATATACACACACACACACACACACACAGTGGGGCCAATAAGTATTGGGCAACATAAAAATGTGCAATTCACCCATTTAAAAAGATAAGAAAGGTCTGTAATTTTCATCATAGGTACATATCAAGCTTGAAAGACAGAATGTAAACAAAAAAAAAAAAAAAAAAATCCAGGAAATCACATTGTATGATTTTTAAACAATTTATTTGTGAAAATGGGAGGCCAATAAGTATTGGGCAGCGAGCAAAAGTTACTTTTAATACTTTGTAATGGAGCCTTGGTTAGCAATGACAGAGGTCAAATGGTTCCTGTCGTTCTTGACCAGGTCTACTGTCGGGTTCTAAATCAACACAGACATCATAAAAACACGCACACACTCATTCGGAGAAAGACACAGAGAGTCAAGTTCATTCTCATGAATGAGGAGAGCAGTCAGATTGACAGCCAATTACATCGCCTCCTCGCTGCTCTGGCTTGAAACCTGACTGAGAACCTCTTTTATTCCATCAGGGTGATTTCTAGTTACACATGTCATATTGATTTCCTAACGGGGAGGGGTGTATGTGAATCAGCATCATGACCTTCATCATTGTTCTATGCTTATCTACGATGTCAGCGTGTTTCTGTCCCTTGCTAAAAAGAGTTGTGACAGGAAGGGCATCCGACGTAAAACCTCTGCCAAATCAAACGCGGCGAATCAGATGATTCGCTGTGGCAACTCCTGAGTAAAAGGGAAAAAGCCGAAAAGAAGACAGACAGACATATATCTATATCTATATATATATATATATACACACAATTTGAATTGTGTGGAGTCTGGTGCGTACCTCAGCCAAACTCTGGGTGAGGGTGGGTAGACCATGAACAGCACACCAAATTGATGTTATTTATATACGTATTTATTTAGTACGTAAGTTGGTAATTTGTTTCGACTGTACTGTATTATCACAAGGATTTAAATAGTATTTCTCAATTTCACTCTGCAAAGGAAAGAAAATCGTCCCCTATGTGGGTACTTTTCAAATTGTTAATGGGCATTCTGTGCTTGTAATTTTATATGCTTAGAGTAATTGTAATTATAAACATACATTTCTGGTAAACAAGGTTAAATGTTAGGAGTGCCTCAAAGGAACTGCTTTCATCGATCATCAAAAAAAAATATTATATTACTGACAAAAGCCATCAAAATTTTCCTTTTCCAGATTAATAACACTCTCAAGAACTTCATTCCAGCAAATTATTATTAACTAATTAATGAGTTAATTAACTTATTTTTGGAAATTCCCTTCATCAATTACATATGCTATTAATACCACAAAATATAAATATAAACAAATACAAACAAGAATACTGCAAGAAGCACCATTGTTAGTATTAACTGCAGTAGAAACAGGAGAACAGCCATAATTTCACTGGAAATTATTTTATTGCACCATAAACAATTTATGATAATGACTTGGATGCTATTCATAATATTTACCACTCAGCCAAAAGGAGCAACAGCCTTCAGTGAAGCTTCAAGTACTGTCATGAATTTTTGCTGAGTCAATGTGTTGGAAACCGTCATTACTTCATGAAGCCATTTGGCCACTTGTAGAGATAGATGGTTAAAAGTGTGTGTATTTTGCAAATCAAACTGAAATTAAAAAAAAAAAAAAAGTGTAAAAATGATAAAAAATATATATATATATGGAGGTCAATGGTCAAAAGTCAGGGAAGATAGCTGTGGTGTACACCTGAATTTTGTTCGCGTTCACAATGGCTTTGCACATGCGCACTGCATTCGGCGACTCACCTTTATTCAATGATGATGGACTTATCGCGCGCAAGACCCTGACGTCACGACGCCCTGCCCCTGGCGTTCAGCTCTGGAATGTTTGTGTTCAAAATGTTGTTTGTGCTTTAAATCCACTTGAACAAGGCACGGATTTTAAGCTCTCAAACTCGAGATCACTGCGCTGTAACAAAACTGGAAATTACAATGCGACCTTCACGGAAGCTTCACCAGGAGTTTATTCCCTTCAAATTTGTGGGATTTACCACAGCACCATCTGGAGGATTTACTCTTCCACCAACCGGGAGATTTATACCTCCAGCACCACCGGTTGGCTTTTTTCCTCCAACACAAGTGGGATTTATCCCATTACCACCAGTGGGATGTCCGACACCACCACTTACAGTAAGTGCTGCTCCATCGTCGGGGATGATCCCTGAGAGTGTCGTCGTTCTGCAGCCCATGGAAGTGGATCATCAGCCCGGATGCAGTGGCCTGCTTCACCTGCTGAACGGTGAGGTTATTCAAGTACTTTAAACGTAATTCAAATTGCACGTTGTTTCTTCTTTCGGCTTTTTCCCTAAACAGCTGGAAAGGCGCCAAGAAGAGTTTAGTGCAAAGCTGAGTGCTCGCTTGTTGTTGGTGTAATCGTGTTATACTCAGATTTTTCTGAAAAGTGGGCGGTTGTCGTGGTTAGAACGTCGGACTGACAGCAAGAAGGTCCCGGATTTGAGTCCTGGGGTCGACTTGGGCATTTCTGTGTGGAATTTGCATGTTTTCCCCTTGTTTGCATCATTGGTTCCATCCTCCAATCCAAAGACATGCACATTCGGCCAACCAGCTGTTCCGAGTTGTCCGTTTGTGTGTGTGTGTGTGTGTGTGTGTGTGTGTGTGTGTGTGTGTGTTGCCCTGAAATGGTCTGGCAAGCTGTTCAGGGAGTACCCTGCCTTTTCTCAGTGTGGGCTGAGATAGGCTCTCCATAACCCGAGGAGTATTAAGCCATATTGCAAATGAATAAACAAGTGAGGGACTGAATGAGGTTTCACAGAAAATTTCCTTAAAGTTCCATAATTTTTTTTTTTTTTGCTGAGCAGGATTTTTTTCAACTAAACTATCTAACTGATAGCATTTGCACATGGTATTTGCATACCGTATTCGACGTAATAAGTACCTTGCTCTAATAAGCGCCCCCCTAAATGTTTTTGGTTGCAGGTCAAAAATCACCCATATGTACTGGGAGCAAAATGGTCGATCAAATTTACCAATTTTATTCGATCAGTCTCTGTAACTGTACAATGAGGCATTCACTGCCTGTAAAAGTGAGTTTGCACGGTATTTCAAGACCCCCTGCCCATGGGGAATGTCTATAATGTTGATCAGTAACAACACATTTGATTGTTCCGCCGTGCTTTAAAAAACAGGACAATATTTTGCTGTGTTCTCTTGGTAAATCTCCAACAACTGATTGAATTAGAAACTGCTTCAACAAAACTATGGGATGCTCTGAATGAATGGAGTGAGGAGCCAGATATGGATCTATCAGAAAGTGATGACGAGCATTTTTCACCGATTCTCCTGCTCACTAACTTTATAAATTTAAGCACGGCCATGTGCTTTTGTTTATGTCTTTGAGTGGTTCAGCGTGCCATGTGCTAAAGTTGACATTCATGAAGATTGGCTCGATTTTGCTTCCGGAAAACGTTTAAAGGAAGAGCACCGGGAGGGGAAACTAAGGGGTCTTAAAAAAATTTTTTTTATTTAGCTGTTTTCTTTTTATTCTTGGCTTTCGTTCAAGTGGTTTGGTTGATACCACAAAATGAATAACACAAATACCAGCAAAAGTCTTTTATTGTTCTGTTATTGTTCATGTTTTCCACTTCGATGGTGCCACACACATCAGGGGTGCCCAGAGAGCAATTGGGGGTTCGGTGCCCTGCTCAAGGCCACTTCAGCCATTTATGTGGAGGAAGGGAAGGTGCTGTTCACTCCCCCACCACCACATATTTTTTCCTGTTGGTTCGGGAATCGAACCAATGAACTTTCCATTCCAAAGCTCCCCCTATAACCATTAGACTACAGTTGTACCAAAGCTGTAGATATATTTGCACAGCTCAGATGAACTAGAGGGCTTATAGATAATGTCAGTAAGTCATTGATTTTTCAGTATTGAGGATTTTATTTGTATTTTTCAATTACACGAATGTATTTTAGTTTATTATCAGGCTGCCTTCAGAATGTCCACTTGTTACTCCCTCATTACTATAGAAAGTTCACGACAGAAAGTGCGACAAAATGTCTGAATCTCTGTGTACTGGGCGAGTGGACATTTCAAACACAACACAATTGTTCATCTGTTCAGTTCAGTAACTATTGATCTATTTATAATTGTTCTATCCTTTTCATTCAGAAGAAAGTGATGCCTGATCTAATGAATGAATGGATGTTCTCATCTTCAGTCATTGTTGTGTTTTATTCACGTTCTTCAGTATTAACTGTTTTCTACCTTTGTTGTATCTTCAGGTCACAAGAAAGAAGACCACAGACCCCAACAGCAGGTGGACAAGCTAGACCAGGGTCGGCAACTCATGGGTTCGAGCCGCATGCGGCTCTTTCATCCTTATGCTGCGGCTCATGCGTGGCTAGGGAAAATAAATTGCAAGTATCCGATTTTAAGTATATTGTAGGGAGCTGAGTAGAACAATTAATACACTGCTTCTGTCTGCTGTGCAATGGACAACTGACAGCTACTTTTATTGTGACATGTTCAACACAACGTCGACAGCACTTGACGTGTCAGCAGGCAGATTTGACAGCCGGCATGCGCGGAAAGCCCAGCAACACCAAAACTGCACAATATCTTAAAATAATCTTATCACATTTTATTTGTGTCTGTTCGTTTGTTTAATTGTAGCTGTAAATTGTATGATTATTGCGATCTGTAAATATTAAAATAAAATAATATATATAGATTGTATTATTTTTCGTCGCTTAAAAATGCGTCACACTCTCCGACAGCCCGCCAAAACGCCGTACATTTATCGAGACTTTCAACCCTAGGTAGGCCACGGATGGATAAATCTAAGAAAAGAAAAATATTTGAAGAAAACAGAGCATTTAATGATGCATGGGCAGATTCATTTGCAAAAGGTTCAAATCACCTTCAGTTTCGTTCATTACTGGATGAGGTGGCACGTACTCTGATCTGATGCATAACAGAGTGCGGTGGCTGTCCAGAGGAGAAGTGCTGAAACGCTTTGCTGCATGTCTGGGACAGGTGAAGACTTTCATGAGCAGCAAAGGACTCACCTTTCCTGAGCTGGAACGGCAGGAGTGGCTGGAAAAGCTGTATTTCATGGTGGACATGACGGCGAACCTGAATGCGCCTGAATACTTCAGGAGAGGAGGCACAGCGCCACACATGCTGGAAGAGGTGTTGGCGCTTGAGCGCAAGCTGACAGTGTTTGTGAGAGATTTAGAGAGAGGAACACTGTCTCACTTCCTCCTTAAGGGAGTTCAAACAAGCTTAACAAGGTGATAAATTCAGAGTATTTGCAGTCTGTAATTACTACAATGCAAGCATCGCTTGGGAAACGATTCCAAGAGTTTAGAGAGGAAAAAGCTACATTATCCTTCCTCGCCGCCTCCCTGACCATCGACTCCATCCCTGTTAAATGTGTCTGCATTTGCAGGTGTAAGTCAACCTGTTCTTGAGCTGGCTGACATAGCTGACAGAGATATATGGGTGTCTGAGTTTGAACGCATGAGATATATATATATATATATATATATATATATATATATATATATATATATATATATATATATATATATATATATATATATATAGATATATATATATGCTAACATATTCATTTCAGATGTCAAAAAGTGTTTATGGCTCCCGGTGTTGTCTTTTCCGTGGGAAACCGGTCTAAATGGCTCTTTGAGTGTTAAAGGTTGCCGACCCTGAGCTAGACGATAGTGATCAGTCATGGGTAACTTTTAGGGACACATTCACTTGGAAGAGAACATCGACTCAAAGGAGAAGGTCAAGGTTGAAGAAAACATCAACATCGAGTAGACCGTCCCTCTTTGTGGGTCCTGATCCCTTTGAGTCCAACATTATTCAGGATTCTGTCCCTGTCAAGGAGACCGCCCTCCTGAAGGAGCTCGCTTCCTTAATCGAAGTCTTTCTCTATTGAGAGGCCTGTCCTTAATCCAGAGCTTGAGTCGTTTTTGAAGTCTCTGGTTGTTCAGGACTCTATACCTATTCAAGAGGTTGATTCCTTGAAAGAGTCTTTCCCATCTGAGAATCTCCTCTTGTCCATGGAGCATTTGCCTGTCCAGGACACTCTCTTTGTCCAGGACATTCGCTCTGTTCTGGATTCTGTCCCCTTTGAGGAGGTTGATTCCTTGACAGAGTCTTTCCTCTTTGAGAACCCCCACTTGTCCATGGAGTCTTTGCCTGTCGTGGATGCTCTCTCTATCCAGAATGCACTCTCTGTACCGAACTCTGTCAATCTTCAGGACTCCGTCCTCATTCAGGACATTGATTCCTTGAAAGAGTCTTTCCCATCTGAGAATCTCCTCTTGTCCATGGATTATTTGCCTGTCCAGGACACTCTCTTTGTCCAGGACATTCGCTCTGTTCTGGATTCTGTCCCCATTGAGGAGGTTGATTCCTTGACAGAGTCTTTCCTCTTGAGAACCCCCACTTGTCCATGGAGTCTTTGCCTGTCGTGGATGCTCTCTCTATCCAGAATGCATTCTCTGTACCGAATTCTGTCAATCTTCAGGACTCCGTCCTCATTCAGGACATTGATTCCTTGAAAGAGTCTTTCCCATCTGAGAATCTCCTCTTGTCCATGGAGCATTTGCCTGTCCAGGACACTCTCTTTGTCCAGGACATTCGCTCTGTTCTGGATTCTGTCCCCATTGAGGAGGTTGATTCCTTGACAGAGTCTTTCTTCTTTGAGAACCCCCACTTGTCCGTGGAGTCTTTGCCTATCCTGGATGTTCTCTCTGTCCAGAATGCGCTCTCTGTTCTGAACTCTGTCCCTATACAGGGGGTTGATTCCATGACTGAGTCTTTCCTCCTTTGAGAACCTCATCTTGCCTGTGGAGTCAGATCCTGTTCAAGAAATGTGGAAAATGTCCCGTGCTCAGTCGGTTCTAAGTGGGATTTGCATTTTGTCCACATGCTTGTGCGGGTTTTCTCCAGGTACTCCAGTTTCCTTCCACAATGTCAAAGCATGCATGTTAGGCGAATTGGATGTTCCAAATCACCCCGAGGTGTGAGTGTGAACGTGAATGGTTGTGTGTGTGATTTGCCATTTGATTATGTCACATTTTCAGTCATCCTCAATATACGTCAGTGTTATGCTTCACTACGTTTCAGTGAAACACCTCATGCTAAAAATAATTAAGATTTACAAACAGGTAGACATAATTGGTTTGTTTTTTACGTATGATTGCTTTTATCAGTATTTTCATGCTTTGGAACACCGCACAAGGTGATATCGTTGTGTTTTAAATGTGGAACTGTAGACGGCCCTTGGGTTCCAGAGGTTTCAGCTGTTCCTGCAGGAAATGGAGCTGAAGCAAATCGAGATGGTGAAGAGACACTATCAGAGAGTGTGTAGTACAAGATGCTGTCATTCAGGATGATCAGAAGCGGGCTCGGTGAGTTAAAATACTGCCCAATAAAATGTCTCCATGTTAGCTGGAATGTTTTCTGGTTATGGGACTTGGATCAACATGCATTTACTTGTTTTATTTTTTTATACATTTGGAGAAGTGTTTGAATGACCTTACAGCAGATGATTACCATTTTAATGATTTGTTCTCGTAAGATTTGTAGACTGAAAGCTCAGTCTAGATTCAGTTTAGTTCCCAGTCACTTCATATCACATTCACTCACAGAGCACTTTATTCGGAACATCGAAACTTGTACTCATTTACCTACTGATCTTTTTTCCTTATCTGTAGCATCAGCTCCCTGTTCATGACCATTGATCGCAACCTGGGGTAGCAGTTCAAGGACACGTTTGACGCTTGTGTCGAATCTCATCATCGCTATCATCATTGTTGCTTCCTCGCATGGCATGGGATCGCCTTGGGGCACGGCCGCTTGGAGTACTGGAACCAAATCTCCGACAGCTACCTGAAGTCTTGTCTCCTCAATGTCTTCAGCACCTGCTGTTTATCAACACTGAGTCTCTTTTCAGTCTTCCCTCAATTATCGAACATAACAACCTTCTGGAGCCTCGAATCGAACATAACGACCTTCTGGAACCTCCACTCCCCATCCTCCTGGGCCTTTCACAAAACATCCAAGAGCAAACGCTGTCTATTAGCCACATGTCCATGAACGTTTACAGCAAGTTCAGCAATGCTGCAGCTGTGATCGACTTTTCTGACACGCTGCTCGGAAACACTCATGATCAGCTACAGCATATGAGGGATTCCTTTGACAGTGTTGTGGACTCTGACTGAAATGGCAATGCAGCCACTTCATCACGAACTTTGGTTTACTAACAATGGGCTTAACTCATGAATGTCTTTGTTTTTTTGTGGGGATATAAACATGCTCCCTTCCATACATACATACATACATACATACATACATGCAGTCTCCCACACATACATACATACATACGTGTGCCCTCCCACACACACACACAGACATACATACATACCGACACCCTCCCATACATACAAACATGCATGGACTTTCCTATACATACATACCTGCACCCTCCCATACATACATACATACACACACCTTCCCATACATACATGCATAAACCCTCCCAAACATGCATACATACATACAAGCATGCACGTGCCTCTCCATACATACATACATGCATATCTACATCCACACACCCTCCCATACATACACACGTGCATGCATACATGCATGCATGCATGCACCCTCCTCAACATACATACATGCAACCTCCGACACAGACATACGGACATACATGCATGCACCCTCCTATACATACAGACATACATGCATCCATACATATGTACATGCACCCTCCCCTCACATACATGCATACTTGCATATGTACATACATACATGCACCCTTCCATAAATTCATCCATACATTTAATTCATTACAAGAGTCAACATCTTGATTAACGGGTGTCTGAGGAGTCATCAAAAAAAAGGCAACAAATAAAAGAAATTAATAAATAAAACAAAATGAAAGTATTACATTTCTATCAAAATAAAAATGTACAAAGAATTAATTATATTTACTGTAAATTATTTATGAAGGAAATCATTGAAATTAAATATTGCAATAAAGTATTTATTTAAACTTACTTTTGGTGGTTTTCTGTTTTTGTACATCCAAACAGATGTGTGCATACACAATTAATATGAATAAATAAATCATTTATTTATATATGTATATATATATATATATATATATATATAGATATATATATACACACACACACACACACACACATTTGTTTACCACGGCTTCCAAAGTATTGTATAAAAGTATTTTCATCCTCAGGATTTCGGTGATAAAAGATCAGATCACTCAGATAATCACAACTATCCATTCATTCATTCATGGCCTGAAACACGATCCTAATTAGGGTCGTAGGGAGGCTGGCTCCCATCTGAGCCCACTATGGGTTCATCGCTGGGTCAGCACGGACATGAAAATATAATTATATAAAGTGACACCTCGAACGATTCAGTTCCCACACAGGAATCTGCAGTGCTGGGCTTTTTTTTCACAGAGTCAAGGAACACGGCTGTGGAAGGATTTATAAAACCCTTGAATTGTCCTTACAGGTTCCACACCTGCACGAATAGAGGTATAAGACAAAAAAAGAAGTAAAAATAAATAAATAAATCAGACAGCATGTGAAGAAAGTAATGCAGCCATGAGGTGGGGGGGGGGGCACTAACCAGTGTCGCCTCTCACGCCGGCCCCGAGCCCGGAGAAATGCAGAGGGTTGTGTCAGGAAGGGCATCCGACGTAAAACCAATGCCCAAATATTTATGATGCAAATCAGAAGTATTACCCCCATACCGGATCGGTCGAGGCCCGGTTAACAACGACCGCCATCAGTGCTGTCAATCAACAGGGTGCTGATGGAAATTGGACTACTGTTGGTCGAAGACGCCGAAGAAGGAGAGGTGGGAGGCGGTCCGTAGGGCAGAGAGAGAAGAGGAAAGGCATTAGTCTAGGACTGAGAGTGGGGACTTTGAATGTTGGAACTATGCAAAGAAAAGGTAGAGAGCTGGCTGACGTGATGCAGAGGAGGAAGGTGGACATACTGTGTGTTCAGGAGACCAGGTGTAAAGGTAGCAAAGCTAAAAGCTTTGGAGCAGGGTTTAAGCTATTTTATCATGGTGTGGATGGGAAGAGAAATGGAGTAGGAGTCATCTTGAAGGAGGAGTTTGTCAGGAATGTTCTAAAAGTGAAAAGAGTGTCAGACAGAGTGATGAGTCTCAAGTTAGAAATCGAAGGTGTAATGCTCAATGTTGTTAGTGCTTATGCCCCACAGGCAGGAGGTGCGCTCCAAGAGAAGGAGAGATTCTGGAGTGAGTTAGATGAAGTGATGCAGAGTACCCCCAGAGGTGAAAGAGTGGTCATTGGTGCAGACTTCAATGGACATGTTGGTACAGGCAACAGAGGGGACGAGGAAGTGATGGGCAGGTTTGGTATCCAGGACAGGAACGCAGAAGGACAGATGTTGATAGATTTTGCAAAAAGGATGGAAATGGCTGTGGTGAATACTTTCTTCCAGAAGAAACAGGAGCATAGAGTGACATAAAAGCGGAGGTAAGAGCACACAGGTAGACTACATCTTGTGCAGGAGATGTAATTTGAAGGAAGTCAGTGACTGCAAAGTCATAGCGGGTGAGAGTGTTGCCAAACAGCATAGGATGGTGGTGTGCAGGATGACTCTGATGGTGAGAAAGGTGAAAAGGCAAAGGCAGAGCAGAAGACAAAGTGGTGGAAGCTGAAAAAGGAAGAGTGTCGTGTTGTCTTCAAGGGGGAGTTGAAACAGGCTTTGGGTGACCAGGAAGTGCTTCCAAATGACTGGACAACCACAGCAAATGTGATCAGGGACACAGGTAGGAGAGTACTTGGTGTGTCCTCTGGAAGGAAAGTAGATTAGGAGACTTGGTGGTGGAATGAGGAAGTGCAGGAGTGTGTACAAAGGAAGAGGTTAGCTAAGAAGAAGTGGGGCATTGAGAGAACCGAAGAGAGGAAACAGGAGTACAGGGAGACACAGCGTAAGGCGAAAGTAGCAGTGGCTAAGGCCAAACAGAGGGCGATGATGACTTGTATTATAGGTTGGATAGTAAAGAGGGAGAAAATGATCTATACAGGTTGGCACAGCAGAGAAATAGAGATGGGAAGGACGTGCAGCAAGTTAGATTGATAAAGGACAGAGAGGGAAATTTATTGACTGATGACAGAAGTGTGCTGGGAAGATGGAAAGAGTATTTTGAAGAGCTGATGAATGAGGAAAATGAGAGAGAAAAAAGAGTCGAAGAGGTGACCATTGAGGAGCAGGATGTAGCAAAGATCAGCAAGGGTGAAGTGAGAAGGGCATTGAAGAGGATGAAGAATGGAATGGCAGTTGGTCCTGAAGATATACCTGTGGAGGTATGGAAGTGTCTAGGAGAGGTAGCAGTAGATTTTCTGACAAGAACATTCAACAAGGTACTAGAGAGTGAGCAGATGCCGGAGGAGTGGAGGAGAAGTGTGCTGGTGCCCATTTTTAAGAACAAGGGAGACGTGCAGAGTTGCAGCAACTACAGAGGGATAAAGTTGATGAGCCATACGATGAAGTTATGGGAAAGAATAGTGGAAGCTAGACTAAGGGCAGAGGTCAGCATTTGTGAACAACAGTTTGGTTTCATGCCAAGAAAGAGCACCACAGATGCAATGTTTGCTTTGAGGATGTTAATAGAGAAGTACAGAGAAGGTCAAAGGGAGCTACATTGTGCATTTGTGGATCTGGAAAAGCATATGACAGAAGAACTGTGGTATTGCATGAGGAAGTCTGGAGTGGCAGAGAAGTATGTTAGAGTGGTGCAGGACATGTATGAGAGATGTAAGACAGCGGTGAGGTGTGCTGTCGGTGTGACCGACGAATTCAAGGTGGAGGTGGGACTGCATCAAGGGTCAGCTCTGAGCCCCTTCTTGTTTGCTGTGGTGATGGACAGGCTGACAGACGAGGTGAGACAAGAATCTCCATGGACTATGATGTTTGCAGATGACATCGTGATCTGTAGTGAGAGCAGAGAACAAGTGCAGGAAAATCTAGAGAGGTGGAGGTATGCCCTGGAAAGGAAAGGAATGAAGGTTAGCCTCAGAAAATCAGAATACATGTGTGTGAATGAGAAGGACCCAGGAGGAACGGTGATGTTACAGGGAGCAGAGATAACGAAGGTGGAGGATTTTAAGTACTTAGGCTCAACAATCCAGAGCAATGGAGAGTGTGGAAAAGAGGTGAAGAAACGTGTGCAGGCAGGCTGGAATGGTTGGAGAAAAGTGTCCGGTGTGATGTGCGATAGGAGAGTGTCAGCAAGAATGAAGGGAAAAGTGTATAAGACGGTGGTGAGGCCAGCGATGTTGTATGGCTTAGAAACAGTGGCGCTGAGGAAAAGGCAGGAGGCAGAGCTGGAGGTAGCGGAGATGAAAATGTTGAGGTTCTCTCTGGGAGTAACGAGGATGGATAGGATCAGAAATGAGTATATCAGAGGGATAGCCCACCTAAGATGTTTTGGAGACAAAGTCAGAGAGGCTAGATTGAGATGGTTTGGACATGTACAGAGGATGGATAGTGAGTATATTGGCAGTAGGATGCTGAGGTTGGAACTACCAGGCAGAAGGCCTCGAGGAAGACCAAAGAAGAGATTTATGGATGTGGTGAAGGAAGACATGAAGGTCGTTGGAGTCAGAAAAGAAGATGTGGAGTACAGGGTGAGGTGGAGGCGGATGATTTGCTGTGGCGACCCTGAAGGGAGCAGCCAAAAGTAAACGAAGAAGAAGTGGATCGGTCGAGGCCCAGGGTAACAACGACCACCATCAGTGCTGTTCACCAACAGGGTGCCGGTGGAAATTGGACTACTGTTGTCGAAGAAGGAGAGGCAGGAGGCGTGTCCGTAGGCGGAGAGAGAGAAGAGGAAAAGCACCAGTCTCGGACTGAGAGTAGGGAATGAATGTTGGAACGATGACAGGAAAAGGCAGAGAGCTGGCTGACATGATGCAGAGGAGGAAGGTGGACATACTGTGTGTTCAGGAGACCAGGTGGAAAGGTAGCAAGGCTCGAAGCTTTGGAGCAGGGTTTGCGCTGTTTTATCATGGTGTGGATGGGAAGAGAAACAGAGTAGGAGCCATCTTGAAGGAGGAGTTGGTCAGGAATGTTCTAGAGGTGAAAAGAGTGTCAGACAGCGTGATGAGTCTCAAGTTGGAAATTGAAGGCGTGATGTTCAATGTTGTGAGTGCTTATGACCCACAGGCAAGATGTGAGCTAGAAGAGAAGGAGAGATTCTGGAGTGTGTTCGATGAAGTGATGCAGAATACCCACAGAGACCCCCTGGAGGCCTGAAAGACATGAAACTTCATTAATTCATTTCTTTATGTGCATTGGTGCAGACTTCAATGGACATGTTGGTGCAGGCAAGAGAGGGGACGAGGAAGGGATGGGCAGGTTTGGTATCCAGAACAGGAACACAGAAGGACAGATGTTGATAGATTTTGCAAAAAGGATGGAAATGGCTGTGGTGAATCATGATGTTTATTTTATTTCCTTCAGTATCAGCTGTGATAGAATTGGAGTAGAAAGTTGGTCAGTTCTTGTCTCAGCGCACAGCTCAGAAACCTCCAATCTGAGAGAACTGCATCTGGCTGTGAAAATATTGGATCTGTCCTGTAATAAACTCGGAGGTTCAGGAGTGAAGGTTCTCTGTACTGGACTGGAGAATGCTGAGTGTAAAGTGGAGGCACTGTGGTAAGATCATCTCTCTGAGAAACACAATATTCATGGTTCATCCGGAGCTTGAATGCCTTGAAAAGTTCTTGAAAAAATAAATTATTTTCGAGCGCTCTGGAATTGCCAGGCCAACCCTTGAAGACCAAAGGTTCTCTTTACTCCGCCCTTGAATGGTACTTGATTTTTATCTTTGGGTCGATCTGAAGATCTGTGTTATACACAATAAATGTATAACATTTTATTAGAAACCGCTGATTTTTGTCTCTTTTCTACAATAAAGTCACAGAATATTGATGCTTGTCGAGCCGCCTTCTGCTAACACATTTTTCCGAATTTCCGCTTTACGACACAGAATTATAGAAGCTTCTAGATGTTTTACAACATGCAGATCCCATTTTTGGCAGTTTGGTAACCTTTGCGCCGCACGAGTGAATAAATATTTATAAAAACTTTCAGAGGACTGGATTGTACCTACAGCCACAATGCCAGGCGGTTGGTGTATATTTAAAGCAAAATGGCAGGAGAACAGAGACTACAATGATTGGATAGACGGCGGCATCATGCATTTTGTAAGGTATGCGACAAAAACATTGGAGTTGGTGTTCTGAGGGAGGAGCATTAAAATCACATATAAAATCAAATGTCACCCAATCAGAAAACATGCAAAGAGTTTTAAGAACCAAGGAGCATGAGGGTCATCTGATAACAGACTATCGCAAAGGAAATGCATTTGGAACAACTGCCACAAGCACTAACATTACAGTTAACATGACTACGCCGAGTGGCTCCGCAAACAGTACAGGCGTCGACCCAAGGCCAAAGGTGAAGAAAGTGTTTACATTTTATTTACCTAAACATTTATATTTACATAAACATTTTAGAAATTATGTGGTCTTCTTGTTCCAGTTTATTATGATTTATTTTCATTTTTATTTTATTTTAATTTGCAATCTTATTCCTAAATCTGAATCCTGATCAGTTTTCAGGAGATTAAAATGATTGTATTTCACTCTTTGAAAGTCAGAAACAGGATTTCTTGTTGTATTTTACTTTTTTAACTCGACTTGAAAATGAAAATTTTCTCCTCGAAAAGTTCCATGGCATTTGGCCCCATATGTGTGGGCGTGGTCTTGAGAGGGCTCCTCATGTCGGCGAATCCTCAGCTCATGTTTGAAAAATGTTCTCCGCCTGTCATTGCTAATGATCATACTGGCTTCATATGTAGAAGGTTCTCTCACACAATGTGAGACGGCAACTTCACATTATTCAGTCTCCCGCACAGCGCAGAAGCTCAGGTCGCTTCTCTTGATGTGCAGAAAGCGATGAGGCTGGAATGGACCGCCTGTTTTTCAAGCTGCAGAAATTCAGTCTAGGGGAGGAATTTATTAAATGGATTCGGATATCGTACACATCTTTCTTTCAGCTGTAATCACAAACGGACTCAGCTCTAGTCATTTCAATACTGAACACGGCACTAGGCAGGGTTGCCCCTTGACCCAACTGTTATTTACTCTTGCAATTAAGCCCTCTTGCTGCCACCATTAGACAAGACTCCAGTATTAGTGGAATCTCCTTAAATAACCACGAGCAGAAAATTCCGTGATAACCTGATGGTTTTTTGGGGTTTTTTCAACTCTCCTTCACATTTTATCCCGAAATTACAGAACAAATTAATACTTAATTATAAATTTTCCTCTTTGTTGCTCACAGGCATTGGATCCAAATATCTCACAACCTTTTCACTGGTCACAGCAGGGTCCTTATATCTGGGTATAAAAGTCTCCCTGTGTTTAATGGATTTATATAAATTTAATGCTGCTCCTCTCATACAAACTGTAAAACGCGACCTTGATAGGTGGTGCAGTTGCCCCATCCCTGTCAGGTCATATTTGATCAAAGTAAACGTCCTCCCTCGTTTCCTGGATCATTTTCAGATGAAGCCAGTTATGTTTTCAGAGAAAGTTTGTGTAAATTTAAACAGTGCAGTTATATAATTTAAGAAGAGACTCGGGCTGAGATTCAGGGTTTTTTTTACCTGTTAAAACGGAGGATTAGCAGCCCCTTTATTTCCTTTTTACCTGTGGGCTGCACAGTTCTCCTTTATTTTGAAATGGGTTCATGGCTCACCCTGGTTCTGTTTGGCTCAGTTGAGAATCTGCCTCTTTGGGTCCGATACCCTTGCAGAGTTTATTATATGTTTCTCCTGGCAATGTTACAGCTCCAGTAACAGACGATGTGTTTTTAAAGAAAATGTGAAGCATTTGGCGTGAGGTTTGGGAATCAGAAGGATACAGGAACTGTTTCTCTCTGCTAATCCCTGATTCATGATAACCTCGACTTTCAACCTGGACTCAGTGCCGGCGTTGCTGACTGGAAGCACGAGGAGATCAGAGTTGTTGGACACTTGATTCAGGAAGGTTCAGTTCTCACATCCCAACAAATGAGAAGTAAACATGATGATACTGATAGTGACGCCATAACATTTCTACAAGTTCCACACTTTATTCAGTGTAATTTAAAAGATTTCACTGGAGGTGTGGCTTTTTCTCCTCTTGTTATGTAAATACACTACACAGGGATGGAGAACCAGGTTTATTCCTCCTGTGTAGTGCATTATAAGCCCCTCCTCTCTCTCTCTCTCTCTCTCTCTCTCTGATTAAAGTTGATGATCAGGCTGTTGTTCTCTGTTCAGCTTCAGCTGCTGATAGTTTAATATCACTCACAACAGATGAGAGAAACTAAATGGATCCTCAGTATAATTATGTTAATGAGATGTTAATTAGAATAATCAGGTGATATTAAATCCTCATGTGATTCTGAATAATAAATTCATTTTACACACACATCATCTTTAAAGGAAATCTTCAACCTGAATAAAAACCTGGTGATGAAGGGCGTGGCACTGTGTCTCTGCAGGTTGGAGGCTTGTGGTGTTTCAGGTGAAGGTTGTGCTGCTCTGACTTCAGCTCTGAGATCAAATCCCTCACAGCTGAGAGAACTGGATCTGTTCTGTAAAAAACTTGGAGATTCAGAAGTGAAGATTGTCTCTGCTGTACTGGAGGATCCTCTATGTAAACTGGAGATACTGAGATAAGATCATCTCTCTGAGAGTCACATGATTTGCTGTTGTCACTGTCCCCCACCAGAGCATCTAACTGGGTTATCAAAGGTCGGCCGTATCTCTCACTGTCTATGGTGAGAGGTTCACGTAAAAAGAACCATTGCTGACTTTCATCAAGAGAAGCTGCATTTCCTCAGTATGTTTCTGCCCATAATCTGGCAAGCCATCCAGGGTGTTCCCTGCCCGCGACCAGAGTTGACCTTTAAAATTTTAAACCACTGTATGTCCGCCCGATGAAACAGTAACGAGGTTAGACCATATGGATCTGAATAACTGAAAAATAATTTTCTTCGCAATAATTTAATTGTTTTTGTGGTGCTTTTTCATGGTGAGAGATATTTATCATTAAAATTAAATTAAAACTTAAAATCACCGTAATTTATTCCCCATTGCTGACTTCTGTCAAGAGCAGCTGCAGAGCCAAGTTAGTGTGTTTCTATCCTGCGATGGCCTGGCGAGCAGTCCAGGGTGTACTCTGCCCTGGGCCAGAGTCGGGCTGACATGGGCACCAGCCTCCACGCGACCCTAATCATTGTGAAACGTTACAGAAAATGAATGAACAGTCGCTTCCTTTGTGTCTCACACCTATGAAAAGATCTTCATCTGAAAATATTTAAAAACTGAAGCTTTGTCTTGTTTTGTGGAAAATTTAAACTCTTCGTCCTTTTCCCTTGAAGCTGAAAATAATAATTTTTTGTTGGGGGCGTGATGGTGCACACATGGTGGGGTTTGTGATGTTTCTCATCGTGATGGTCACCAGTTGTTGGATGTTTATTTATCATGAAGGGAACCTTCCCATTGTACCTGATACACCGAGGCAGTCCCAGACAAGCCGAGAGACATAGTGCCTCCAGCGTGTTTCTAGGTCCACTCCCGGGTCTCTTCCCGGTTGGACATGCCCGAAACGCCACACCAGGGACGTGTCCGGGAGGCATTCTTACCAGATGCCAGAGCCACCTCAACTGACCCCTCTCAATGCGGCGGAGCAGCCGATCTACTCTGAGCTCTCCACGGCTGGTAGAGCTTCACTTTATCTCTAAGGGAGAACCCGCCACCCGGCGAAGGAAGCTCATTTCAGCCGCTTGTATCCGTGATCTTTTCTTTCGGTCACTACCCAAAGCTCGTGACCACAGGTGAGGGTTGGAACGTAGATCGACTGGTAATCGAGAGCCGCCTTGCGGCTCAGCTCCTTCTTTAGCATAACTGATCGGTACAGGCACCGCTAACAGCAGAGGCTGCAGCGAATCGCCTGTCGATCTCTCGCCTCCAGCCTTCCTCACTTGTGAACAAGACCCCAAGATACTTAAACTCCTCCACTTGGGGCAGGACCTCATTCCCGACCCGGAGGGTGCATTCCACCCTTGTTCGACTGGAGAACCATGGCCTCAGACTTGGAGGTACTGATCTTTATCCCGGCTGCTTCGCACTCGGCCGCGAATCGCCCAATGAGAGCTGGAGGTCCCGACTTGATGAAGCCAAAAGGACAACATCATCCGCAAAAAGCAGAGACGCAGATCCGATGGCCACCAAACCAGAACCCCTCAACGCCTCGACTGCATCTTAGAAATCCTGTCCATAAAAATTATGAACAGAATTGGTGACAAAGCCTTGGTGAACTCCAACTCTCATCGGAAACGAATTTGACCTGTTGTTGCCAATACGACCAAACTCTGGCTCCGATGATACAGCGACCGAATGGCTTGTACCAACGGATCTGAAACACCAAACTTTTGGAGCACGCTACCACAAGATTGTTCAAGGGACATGGTCGAAAGCCTTCTCCAAATCCACAAAGCACATATGGACGGATTGGGCAAACTCCCATGCCCCCTCCAGAATCCTGTGGAGCATATAGAGTTGGTCAAGAGTGCTATGGCCAGGACGAAAACCACATTGTTCCTCCTGAATCCGAGGTTCGACTGTGAGTCAGATCCTCCTCTCTAGTACCCCTAAATAGACTTTCGCAGGTAGGCTGAGGAGTGTAATTCCACGATAATTGGAACACACCCTCCGGTCCCCCTTCTTAAAAATCGGGACCACCACCCCAGTTTGCCAATCCAGAGGTAGAGCTCCCGATGACCACGTGATGTTGCAGAGACGTGTCAACCAAGACAGTCCTACAGCATCCAGAACCCTGAGATATTCTGGGCGGATCTCGTCCAACCCCGGAGCTCGACCACCGAGGAGCTTTTTGACAGTGACCTCCACTCCAGTGATGGGCGGACCCCCACCAAAACCCCCAGGGTCTTCCTCTTCCACGGAGGGCGTGTTGGTGGGATTGAAGAGGTCCTCAAAGTATTCTCTCCACCTCTCGATGACATCCCCAGTTGAGGTAAGCAGCTCCCGACCTCCACTGTAAATAGTGTTTGTGGAGAACTGCTTCCCCCTCCGAAGGCATCGAATGGTGGTCCAGAACCTTTTTGAGGCCAACCGATAATTACTCTCCAGGCCCTCGGGGAACTCCTGGCATGGCCAAGATTTTTGCATCTGCGACAGCCTCGGCTGCAGCACGTTTGGCCTGCCGTTACCTGTTTGCTGCCTCGGAGTCCCACAGGCTAATAAAACCCGATAGGCCTCCTTCTTCAGCCGAATGGCCCCCTTCACCGCAGGTGTCCACCACCGGGTTCGGGGATTACTGCCACAACAAGCACTGATGACCTTACGGCCACAACTATGGGCTGCTGCCTCGGCAATGGAGGAACGAAACATGGCCCATTTGGATTCCATGTCCCCCGCCTCCTCCGGGACGTGGTTGTAGCTCTGCCGGAGGTGGGAGTTAAAGGCCTCTCGGACAGGGGACTCTGCCAAACGTTCCCAGCAGACCCTGATTTACATGCTTGGGTCTGCCAGGTCTGGAAGGCAGCATCCCCCACCACTGAAGCCAACTCACCACCAGATAGTGATCGGTAGACAGCTCAGCTCCTCTCTTCACCCGAAAGTGTCCAGAACATATGGTCGCAAGTTCGATGACACGTCTACAAAGTCAATCATCGAATTGCGACCTAGGGTGTCCTGGTGCCAAGTGCACTTATGGGCACAGTTATGTTCGAACATGGTGTTCATGATAGACAAACTGTGACGAGCACAGAAGTCCAATAACGAAACACCATTCGGTTCAGACTGGAGAAGCCGCATCTACCGATCACACCCTTCCAGGTCACACTATCATTGCCCACATGGGCGCTGAAGCCTCCCAAGACAACGAGTGAGTCTCCGAGGGAGCCGTTCTCCAACACCCCCAAAAACTCCAAAAGGGTGGGTATTCTGAACTGTCATTTGGTGCATAAGCACAAATAACAGTCAGGACCCGCCCCCCACCCGAAGACGGAGGGAAGCTACCCTTTCGCCAACTGGGGAGAACCCCAACATTTGGACACTGAGACGGGGTCAACAAGAATACCCACACCGCTCGCCGCCTCTCCCATGAGCAACTTCAGATTAGAATAAGGTCCATCTTCTCTCGAGATGGATGGTTCCAGAGCCCAAGCTATGCGTTGAGGTGAGCCCGACTATATCTAGTCGGTATCTCTCCACCTCAAGCGCACCAGATCAGGCTCCTTCCCTGCCAGAGAGGTGACATTCCATGTCCCGAGGGTCAGAGTAAGTAGCCGAGGATCAGTCCGATAGAACCCATGCCTTTGGCTGCCACCCAACTCACACTGCACCCGACCCTAAAACTCCTACCACGGGTGGTGGGTCCATGGGAGGGCGGACCCATGTCTCCTTTTCGGCTAAGCCTGCCAGGCTCCATGGGCAGAAGCCCATAGAAGCGACTCTTGAAAATGAAAATTGTCCATCCACCTTTCTGCCAACCTTCTTTATCGATCTGCCATTCATATCTATACTACACCTAACCTCAAGTCTTCCCTGTGCATGACTATCCAAAAATAATGCAAATGTATATTGCAAAATTTACTGACTGGTTAAAAAAAAAGAAAGATTGTTTGTTTGCACTGTGGGTGGCACAGTGAAACAGTGATTAGAATGTCTGCCTTATAGCAAGAAAGCCTGGGCTCCATTCCGGGCTTTGGTGTTTGTGTGTTCCCACAGTCTAAAAACATTCAGGCTGTTACAAATCGCCCCTAGGTGTAAGAGTGGGTGTGAATGGTTTTGTGTATATGTATGTGTTGGCCTTATGATCGCCTGGTGAGCTGCCCACCATGTGCCAAGCCCTTGGTCAGATTCAGTTGAGATGGGCACCAGCCTCCCCGTGACCCTAATTAGGATTAAGGGGTTTAGGTTAATGACTAATACAGCTGGTAATATTAGAGCACATAGTTGAAAGTGAAATGATATTGTTACCCCAGCAATGGCCTGAGAGCTGTCCAGGGTATACTCTGCCATTGACAAGAGTTGGCTGAAAAGGGCATCAGCAACATTATTATATCTGTGCAAAGTGAATGTACATAATCTACAGTTGTAGTTTATTTTGGCACGATACACAACAACGAGACCGAAAGGTGAGGCGATACTAAAATTAAACAGTTGTATTTGAATGTGCTGGCCCTCTGAGAGCACATATGGTATGCTAAGGCCAGTGCACTCAGTAGAAAGCAAAGTTTACCAGCATTATACAGCTTATCGGGTGCTTTCAGGTTATCGGGAAAAGGTAAATGTTGTATATAAAATTGATTTATTTTTTTAAAGTAAAAAAAAAAAATTTAAATATATGAAAATTAATTCATTTAAAAAAATCACAAAACAATGCATACATGCATACAGTATTGAAGCCTTTATATAAGATCTTGTGCACCAGCGGCTTGTTCCTTTTAGAAGTCACATAGTGATATGACACTGGTGGCAGAGTGCTTCAGGGGATGAGTGACAATATACATAGTTGATTCAAGCACATACAGTACTTTTATTTGTTTGTTTTTAGTCCAAATGTCAGTGGTTCAGTCCCCACTATTGGAGCCCCTGAGCAAGGAGGTTGCACAGTTGTAAAAAAAATGACAATTGTAAGTCACTAATTGTAAAATAAGAGTGTCTGCCAAATGCTGTCAAGGTAACGAAACAATTCACAGAATTAAGGTAGTGTTGACCCGGTGGTGTTGTGCTGGATTATTGATCTCAAGGTTGGGGGGTTCAAGCCCCACCATCAAAGGGCTGTTACTGCTGTCCCTCAATGCAGTTATTCGCTGGTCAGCCAGCATGTTTCTATCCCCTGATGGCATGGAGAGCTCTTGCTCAGAGTTGGCCGAGATGGGCACCAGCTTCCCTGTGACACTAATAAGTAAATTAGTAAATAAACAATGGGGGCAGCGATTTCCAAATGGTCAGAAAAGCGGGTTTGAGTTTCCCAAACCAACAGGAAATATGTGTGGAGGGGGAAATGAGCAGCACCAAACCCCTCAATTGCTCTCTTGGTGCCACAGTGGCAGCACACTGTTCCTTGTGCTTGTGTGCATATATATATATATATATATATACATACATACCTTCTTTTCCTTTCGGCTTTTCCATTTTTCAGGGGTCGCCACAGCAAATCATCTGATTCGCATGTTTGATTTGGTGTAGGTTTTTACGTTGGATGCCCTTCCTGACACAACCCTTTAACAAGGGGAAGACACATGCTGACGGCTTTGCAGCGACTCTTTACAGACAGAGATCCAGCACCCTTTACCAACAGGCCACCACTGCCCTTATCACACCTAGCACATAAAGTACATTATTATGATCTCCTCCTCATTATATACATATACAGGGACACCTTGTTACTTCGCTCAGTCCCAATTAAGTGCAGAAAGTGAGCGATCTTTATTTAAATATATATGGTCTGGTCTGGTACCTTCCGAGTCGGAAGACGACTCTTGGCGACCTGCCATGAAGGATAACGCCTTGATTATCATCTTCATAGAGATGATCATCTTCTGGACAAGGATGGTGCAATGGTTTGCCATTGCTTTCTGCATGATGTGAACCTGCGAGCAATTTAGAACGGCATATTAACCTACTGTGCAGGTTTTTGGACTGTGGAGGAAACAGGAGTACCTGAAGAAACCCACGCAAGTTTAGGAGAACATGCAAACTCCACAGAGAAAACGGCCAAGCCGGGAATTGAAAAAAAATTTTTTTAATAAAATAAAATAAGTTAATATATATATATATATATATATATATATATATATATATATATATATATATATATATAAAAGAATGTGCAGCAAGTTAGAGTGATAAAGGACAGAGAGAGAAATGTATTGACTGATGACAGAAGTGTGATGGGAAGATTGAAAGAGTACTTTGAAGAGCCGATGAATGAAAAAAATGAGAGACAAAAAAAAAAAAAAGAGTTGAAGAGGTGACTGTTGAGGACCAGAAAGTAGCAAAGATTAGTAAGGGTGAAGTGAGGAGGGCATTGAAAAGTATGAAGAGTGGAAAGGCAATTGGTCCTGATGACATACCTGTTGAGGTATGGAAGTGTGTAGGAGAGGTAGCAGTCGATTTTCTGACAAGAACATTCAAGCAGGTCTTAGAGAGTGAGCAGATGCTGGAGAAATGGAGAAGTGTACTGGACTGGTGCCCATTTTTAAGAACAAGGGAGACGTGCAGAGTTGTGGCAACTACAGAGGGATAAAGTTGATGAAACATACGATAAAGTTATGGGAAAGAATAGTGGAAGCTAGACCAAGGGCAGAGGTCAACATTTGTGATCAACAGTTTGGGTTCATGCCAAGAAAGAGCACCACAGATGCAGTGTTTGCTTTGAGGATGTTCATCGAGAAGTACAGAGAAGGTCAGAGGGAGCTGCATTGTGCCTTTGTGGATCTGGAGAAAGCATATGACAGGGTGCCAAGAAAAGAACTGTGGTATTGCATGAGGAAGTCTGGAGGGCAGAAAAGTATGTTCGAGTGGTGCAGGACATGTATAAGAGATGTAAGACAGCGGTGAGGTGTGCTGTCGGCGTGACTGAAAAATTCATAGTGGAGGTGGAACTGTGTCAAGTGAGGGATCTTTGTGCGTTTTCATTTTATATATATATATATATATATATATATATATATATATATATATATATATATATACATACACAAACACACACACACACACACATCCATATACACATACATACACACACACACACACACACACACAGTGGGGCCAATAAGTATTAAGTAACATAAAAATGTGCAATTCGCCCATTTAAAAAGATAAGAAAGGTTTGTAATCTTCATCATAAGTACACATCAAGCTTGAAAGACAGAATGTAAAAAATAAAGAAATTTAAAAAATCCAGGAAATCACATTGTATGATTTTTAAACAATTTATTTGTGAAAATGGGAGGCCAATAAGTATTGGGCAGCAAGCAAAAGTTACTTTTATTACTTTGTAATGTAGCCTTGGTTAGCAATGACAGAGGTCAAACGGTTCCTGTAGTTCTTGACCAGGTCTACTGTCGGGTTCTAAATCAACACAGACTTCATAAAAACACGCACACACTCATGATAAGGAAGACACAGAGAGTCAAGTTCATTCTCATATATGAGGAGAGCAGTCAGATTGACAGCCAATTACACGTCTCCGAGCTGCTCTGGCTTGAAACCTGACTGCGAACCTCTTTATTCCATCAGGGTGATTTCTAGTTCCACATGTCATTTTGATTTCCTAACGGGGAGGGGTGTATGTGAATCAGCATCATGACCTTCATCATTGTTCTATGCTTATCTACTTTGTCTAGTTTCAATGTTCATTTCAGCTCTCTATCCAGCTGCAGTTAGGAGTCATCCTGTTGTTGTGTGAGAACTTCAAGGTTCTTTCCACTTGGCTGCCTCCCATGGAGATTGAGATGTTTCTGCAAAATACCTCAACAAGCAGTTTCCTATATTTATACTTATCGAGTAACAAAACAGGTTAGAGCTGTGGTAATTCATACAATTATTCCAACATCCACACACACTTTAGTTGGTATCTTGGCCCACTCTGCACAGATGTTCTCAAGAGCTGTGATGTTTGAGGGATGTCGCTGGCAACTCAAAGTTTTAACTCCCTCCACAGGTTTTCGATTGGGTTGAGGTCTGAGACTGGCTATCATGCTGGAAGACCCAGCCATGTTTCATCTTTCATGCTCTGACCGAGGGAAGGAGGGTTTTACCTAAAATGTTAGGAATACATGGCCCCATTCATGTTGCCATTGATACGGTGCAGTCTTCCTGTCCCTTTTGCAGAAAAGCATCCCCAAAGCATGATAATGTCCACCCCCATGCCTCACAGTAGGTATGGTGTTCTTGGGATGCAACTCAGCATTCTTCTTCCTCCAAACACGGCGTAGTGCTGTTAAACCGAAAAGTTCAATTTGGGTCTCATCGGACCACATCACATCACATTCTCCCTATCCTCCTCTGGATCGCCTAGATGGTCTTTAGCATATTTCAGACGGGCCTTCACATGTTTTTTGTTTAGTCGGAGAACCTTTCGAGCAATGCAGGATTTCATCTCATGACGATGTAGCATGTTAGTTATTGTCATCTTTGTGACGGTGGTTCCTGCAGTCTTCAAATCATTGACCGGTTCCTGCCAGATAGTTCTGGGCTGATTACTCACTGTTCTCAGGATCCTTGAACCCCACGAGGTGAGATCTTGCATGGAGCGCCACTCCTCGGGAGGTTGTCAGTGATGTTATACTTCTTCCATTTTCTAATATTGTTTCCAACTATTGATCTTTTCTCACCAAGTTGTTTACCAATTGCAGTTTGACTCATCCCAGCTTTGTGCAGTTGTACAATTTTATCTCTGGTGTCTTTGGGAAGCTCTTTGGTCTTGACCATGGTGAAGACTGCAGTCCTGCAGTTTGAAGGTGTGTGCAGGTGTCTCTTATGCATCTAATCAGTTCAAACAGGTGTCATTCATACTGTTAACGAGTGGGGGCAAATCATGCTTGTTTTCTAGCTGCCCAATACTTATTGGCCTCCCATTTTCACAAATAAATTGTTTAAAAATCATACAATGTGATTTCCTGGATTTTTTATTTTTTTTGACATTCTGTCTCTCAAGCTTGATGTATACCTATGATGAAAATTACAAACCTCTCTTATATTTTTTCAATGGGAGAAGTTGCACATATTTACGTTGCTCCAATACTTATTGGCCCCACTGTATATATTTATGTCAGCATGTTTCGTCCATTGCTAAAAAGAGTTGTGACAGGAAGGGCATCCGACGTAAAACCTCTGCCAATCAAACGTATGAATCAGGTGATTCGCTGTGGCAACTCCTGAGTAAAAGGGAAAAAGCCAAAAGAAGACAGACAGACCTCTCTCTCTCTCTCTCTCTATATATATATATATATATATATATATATATATATATATATATATATATCTATACACACACACACACACCCACACACACACACTCCTTCATTTTTGAGACCATTTAATCTGAATTTGAATTGTGTGAAGTCTGGTGCGTACGTCAGCCGAACTCTGGGTGAGGGTGGGTAGACCATGAACAGCACACCAAATTGATGTTATTTATATACGTATTTATTGAGTACGTAAGTTGGTAATTTGTTTCGACTGTACTGTATTATCACAAGGATTTAAATAGTATTTCTAAATTTCAGTCAGCAAAGGAAAGAAAATCATCACCTATGTGGGTACTTTTTCAAATTGTTAATGGGCATTCTGTGCTTGTAATTTTATATGCTTAGAGTAATTGTAATTATAAACATACATTTCTGGTAAACAAGGTGAAATGGTAGGAGTGCCTCAGCAACTCCTTTCATCGATCATCAAAAATTATATTGCTGACAAAAGCCATCAAAATTTTTCCTTTTCCATCGATTAAAACACTCTCAAGAACTTCATTCCAGCAAATTATTATTAACTAATTAATGAGTTAATTAACTTATTTTTGGAATATTATTTTTGGATATTCTGTAAGAAGCACCATTGTTAGTATTAACTGCAGTAGAAACAGGAGAACAGCCATAATTTCACTGGAAATTATTTTATTGCAGAATAAACAATTTATGATAATGACTTGTATGCTATTCATAATATTTACCACTCAGCGTCAAAGGGAGCAACAGCCTTCAGTGAAGCCTCAAGTACTGTCATGAATTTTTGCTGAGTCAATGTGTTGGAAACCGTCATTACTTCATGAAGCCATTTGGCCACTTGTAGAGATAGATGGTTCAAAGTGTGTGTATTTTGCAAATCAAACTGAAATAAAAAAAAAAGTGTAAAAATGATAAAAAAAATAAATAAATAAATATATATATATATATATATATATATATATGTAGGTCAATGGTCAAAAGTTAGGGAAGATCGCTGTGGTGTACACCTGAATTTTGTTCGCTCACAACGGCTTTGCACATGCGCACTGCATTCGGCGACTCACCTTTATTCAATGATGATGGACTTATCGCACACAAGACCCTGACGTCACGACGCCCCGCCCCTGGCGTTCAGCTCTGGAATGTTTGTGTTCAAAATGTTGTTTGTGCTTTAAATCCACTTGAACAAGGCACGGATTTTAAGCTCTCAAACTCGAGATCACTGCGCTGTAACAAAACTGGAAATTACAATGCGACCTTCACGGAAGCTTCACCAGGAGTTTATTCCCTTCAAATTTGTGGGATTTATTCCAGCATCACTTGTGGGATTTACCACAGCACCATCTGGAGGATTTACTCTTCCACCAACCGGGAGATTTATACCTCCAGCACCACCGGTTGGCTTTTTTCCTCCAACACAAGTGGGATTTATCCCATTACCACCAGTGGGATGTCCGACACCACCACTTACAGTAAGTGCTGCTCCATCGTCGGGGATGATCCCTGAGAGTGTCGCCGTTCTGCAGCCCATGGAAGTGGATCATCAGCCCGGATGCAGTGGCCTGCTTCCCCTGCTGAACGGTGAGGTTATTCAAGTACTTTAAACGTAATTCAAATTGCACGTTGTTTCTTCTTTTCGGCTTTTTCCTAAACAGCTGGAAAGGCGCCAAGAAGAGTTTAGTGCAAAGATGAGTGCTCGTTTGTTGTTGGTGTAATCGTGTTCTACTCAGATTTTTCTGAAAAGTGGGCGGTTGTAGTGGTTAGAACGTCGGACTGACAGCAAGAAGGTCCCGGATTCGAGTCCTGGGGTCGACTTGGGCATTTCTGTGTGGAATTTGCATGTTTTCCCCTTGTTTGCATCATTGGTTCCATCCTCCAATCCAAAGACATGCACATTCGGCCAACCAGCTGTTCCAAGTTGTCCCTTTGTGTGTGTGTGTGTGTGTGTGTGTGTTGCCCTGAAATGGTCTGGCAAGCTGTTCAGGGAGTACCTGAACCTTTTCTCAGTGTGGGCTGAGATAGGCTCTCCATAACCCGAGGAGTATTAAGCCATATGGAAAATGAATAAACAAGTGAGGGACTGAATGAGGTTTCACAGAAAATTTCCTTGAAGTTACATAATTTTTTTTTTTTTTTGCTGAGCAGGATTTTTTTCAACTAAACTATCTAACTGATAGCATTAGCACATGGTATTTGCATACCGTATTCGACGTAATAAGTACCTTGCTCTAATAAGCCCCCCCCCAAATGTTTTTGGTTGCAGGTCAAAAATCACCCATGTGTACTGGGAGCAAAATGGTCGATCAAATTTACCAATTTTATTCGATCAGTCTCTGTAACTGTACAATGAGGCATCTCACTGCCTGTAAAAGTGAGTTTGCACGGTATTTCAAGACCCCTGCCCATGGGGAATGTCTATAATGTTCATCAGTAACAACACATTTGATTGTTCCGCCGTGCTTTAAAAACAGGACAATATTTTGCTGTGTTCTCTTGGTAAATCTCCAACAACTGATTGAATTAGAAACTGCTACAACACAACTATGGGATGCTCTGAATGAATGGGAGGATGAACCAGATATGGATCTATCAGAAAGTGATGACGAGTATTTTTCACCGATTCTCCTGCTCACTAACTTTTTTTAAATTTAAGCACGGTCATGTGCTTTTGTTTATGTCCTTGAGTGGTTCAGCGTGCAATGTGCTAAAGTTGACATTCATGTTGATTGGCTCGATTTTGCTTCCGGAAAACGTTTAAAGGAAGAGCACCGGGAGGGGAAATTAAGAAGTCTTTTAAAATTTTTTTTTTTTTTTTTTTTATTTAGCTGTTTTCTTTTTATTTTCGGCATTCATTCAAGTGGTTTGGTTGATACCACAAAATGAATAACACAAATACCAGTCTTTTATTGTTCTGTTATTGTTCATGTTTTCCACTTCGATGGTGCCACACACATCAGGGGTGCCCGGAGAGCAATTGGGGTTAGGTGCCGTTGCTCAAGGCCACTTCAGCCATTTATGTGGAGGAAGGGAAGGTGCTGTCTACCTCACCACCACATATTTTTTTCCTGTTGGTTCGGGAATCGAATCCAATGAACTTTCCATTCCAAAGCTCCCCTATAACCATTAGACTACAGTTGTACCAAAGCTGTAGATATATTTGCACAGCTCAGATGAACTAGAGGGATTATAGATAATGTCAGTAAATCATTGAATTTTTCAGGCTGCCTTCAGAATTTCCACTTGTTACTCCCCTCAGTACTACAGAAAGTTCACTGCAGAAAGTGCGACAAAATGTCTGGAATCTTTGTGTACTGGGCGAGTGGACATTTCAAACACAACACAATTGTTCATCTGTTCAGTTCAGTAACTATTGATCTATTTATAATTGTTCTATCCTTTTCATTCAGAAGAAAGTGATGCCTGATCAAAATGAATGAATGGATGTTCTCATCTTCAGTCATTTGTTGTGTTTTATTCACGCTATTCAGTATTAACTGTTTTCTACCTTTGTTGTATCTTCAGGTCACAAGAAAGAAGACCACAGACCCCAACAGCAGGTGGACAAGCTTAGACGATAGTGATCAGTCATGGGTAACTTTTTAGGGACACATTCACTTGGAAGAGAACATCGACTCAAAGGAGAAGGTCAAGGTTGAAGAAAACATCAACATCGAGTAGACCGTCCCTCTTTGTGGGTCCTGATCCCTTTGAGTCCAATATTATTCAGGATTCTGTCCCTGTCAAGGAGACCGCCCTCCTGAAGGAGCTCTAAGCTTCCTTAATCGAGTCTTTCTCTATTGAGAGGCCTGTCCTTAATCCAGAGCTTGAGTCGCTTTTGAAGTCTCTGCTTGTTCAGGACTCTATACCTATTCAAGAGGTTGATTCCTTGGAAAGAGTCTTTCCCATCTGAGAATCTCCTCTTGTCCATGGAGCATTTGCCTGTCCAGGACACTCTCTTTGTCCAGGACATCCGCCTGTTCTGGATTCTGTCCCCATTGAGGAGGTTGATTCCTTTGACAGAGTCTTTCTTCTTTGAGAACCCCCACTTGTCCGTGGAGTCTTTGCCTGTCATGGATGCTCTCTCTGTCCAGAATGCACTCTCTGTACCGAACTCTGTCAATATTCAGGACTCTGTCCTCATTCAGGACATTGACTCCTTAAAAGAGTCTTTCCCATCTGAGAATCTCCTCTTGTCCATGGAGCATTTGGTCTGTCCAGGACACTCTCTTTGTCCAGGACATCCGCCTGTTCTGGATTCTGTCCCCATTGAGGAGGTTGATTCCTTGACCGAGTCTTTCTTCTTGAGAACCCCACTTGTCCGTGCGGGAGTCTTTGCCTATCCTGGATGTTCTCTGTCCAGAATGCTCTCTGTACCTAACTCTGTCAATCTTCAGGACTCTGTCCTCATTCAGGACATTGATTCCTGGAAAGAGTCTTTCCCATTTGGAGAATCTCCTCTTGTCCATGGAGCATTTGCCTGTCCAGGACACTCTCTTTGTCCAGGACATCCGCCTATTCTGGATTCTGTCCCCATTGAGGAGGTTGATTCCTTGACAGAGTCTTTCTTCTTTGAGAACCCCCACTTGTCCGTGGAGTCTCTTGCCTATCCTGGATGTTCTCTGTCCAGAATGCGCCTCTGTATCAACTCTGCCCCTATACAGGGGGTTGATTCCATGACTGAGTCTTTCCTCCTTGAGAACCTCATCTTGCCTGTGGAGTCAGATCCTGGTCAAGAAATGTGGAAAATGTCCCGTGCTCAGTCGGTTCTAAGTCGTATTTGCATTTTGTCCACATGCTTGTGCGGGTTTTCTCCAGGTACGCCACTTTCCTTCCACAATGTCAAAGCATGCATGTTAGGTTAATTGATCGCTCCAAATCACCCCTAGGTGTGAGTGTGAACGTGAATGGTTGTGTGTGATTTGCCCTTTGATTATATCACATTTTCAGTCATCCTCAATATAAGTCAGTGTTATGCTTCACATCACGCTTCAGTGAAACATCTCATGCTAAAAATAATGAAGATTTACAAACAGGTAGACATGTTTGGTTTGTTTTTACGTATGGCTTGTTTTAGCTTCAGTATTTTCATGCTTTGGAACACCGCACAAGGCCATATCGTTGTGTTTTAATGTGGAACTGTAGACGGCCCTTTGGGTTCCAGAGGTTTCAGCTGTTCCTGCAGGAAATGGAGCTGAAGCTGTAAATCGGAGATGGGTGAAGAGACACTATCAGAGAGTGTGGGGAAGTGCAAGATGCTGTCATTCAGGATGATCAGAAGCCGGGCTCGGTGAGTTAAAATACTGCCCAATAAAATGTCTCCATGTTAGTTGAATGTTTTTTGGTTATGGGAGTTGGATCAACATGCGCATTTACTTTTTTTTTTTTTTATTTTTTTATACATTTGGAGTAGAAGTGTTTGAATGACCTTACAGCAGATGATTACCATTTTAATGATTTGTTCTCGTGAAGATTTGGAGCCTGAAAGTCCATACTTCAATGGGTTTGATAGATTCAGTTTAGTTCTAAAGTCACTTCATATCACATTCACTCACAGAGCACTTTATTCGAACATCGAAACTTGTACTCGCTTACCTACTGATCTTTTTCCTTATCTGTAGCATCAGCTCCCTGTTCATGACCATTGATCGCAACCTGGGGCAGCAGTTCAAGGACACGCTTTGACGCTTGTGTCCAATCTCATCATCACATCATCATTGTTGCTTCCTGCATGGCATGGGATCGGGCCTTGGGGCACGGCCGCTTGGAGTACTGGAACTAAATCTCCGACAGCTACCTGAAGTCTTGTCTCCTCAATGTCTTCAGCACCTGCTGTTTATCAACACTGAGTCCCTTTTTCAGTCCCTTCCCCTACCTCATCGAACATAACAACCTTCTGGAGCCCTCGGAATCGAACATAACGACCTTCTGGAACCTCCACTCCCCATCCTCCTGGGCCTTTCATTAAAACATCCAAGAGCAAACGCTGTCTATTAGCCATATGTCCATGAACGCTTACAGCAAGTTCAGCAATGCTGCAGCTGTGATCGACTTTTCTGACACGCTGCTCGGAAACACTCATGATCAGTTACAGCATATGAGGGATTCCTTTGACAGTGTTAGAATTCTGACTGAAATGGCAATGCAGCCACTTCATGACGAACTTTTGGTTTACTAACAATGGGTTTAACTCATGAATGTCTCTATTTTTTGTGGGGATATAAACATGCTCCCTTCCATACATACATACATACATACATACATACATGCAGTCTCCTACATATACATACATACGTATGTCTGCCCTCCCACACACACACACACAGACATACATA
>CM045746.1:5734465-5746965 GCA_024760905.1 Plotosus lineatus
TACCGACACCCTCCCATACATAAAAACATGCATGGACTTTCCTATACATACATACATACATACCTGCACCCTCCCATACATACATACATACATACACACACCTTCCCATACATACATGCATAAACCCTCCCAAACATGCATACATACATACAAGCATGCACGTGCCTCTACATACATACATACATGCATATCTACATACACACACCCTCCCATACATACACACGTGCATGCATACATGCATGCATGCACCCTCCTCAACATCCATACATGCAACCTCCGACACATACATACATGCATGCACCCTCCTATACATACAGACATACATGCATCCATACATATGTACATGCACCCTCACATACATGCATACTTACATATGTACATACATACATGCACCCTTCCATAAATTCATACATACATTTAATTCATTACAAGAGTCAACATCTTGATTAACGGGTGTCTGAGGAGTCATCAAAAAAAAAAGTCAACAAATAAAATAAATTCATAAATAAAACAAAATGAAAGTATTACATTTCTATCAAAATAAAAATGTACAAAGAATTAATTATATTTACTGTAAATTATTTATGAAGGAAATCATTGAAATTAAATATTGCAATAAAGTATTTATTTAAACTTACTTTTTGTGGTTTTCTGTTTTTGTACATCCAAACAGATGTGTGCATACACAATTAATATGAATAAATAAATTTATATATGGGTGGAAACACGACGACAAACCAGTGTCTCTACCCCTTATACCGGTCCCAAGCCCGGATAAATGCAGAGGGTTGCGACAGGAAGGGCATCCGGCGTAAAACTTCTGCCACATTTAAAAATGCAAATGATCAATACAGAATTCATACCGGATCGATCGAGGCCCGGGTTAACAACGACCGCCATCAGTGCTGTCAACCAACAGGGTGCTGATGGAAATTGGACTACTGTTGGTCGAAGAAGGAGAGGCGGGAGGCGTGTCCGTAGGCAGAGAGAGAAGAGGAAATGCGTGAGCCTCGGACTGAGAGTAGGGACTTTGAATGTTGGAACTATGCAAGGAAAAGATAGGGAGCTGGCTGACATGATGCAGAGGAGGAAGGTGGACATACTGTGTGTTCAGGAGACAAAGGTGGAAAGGTAGCAAAGCTAGAAGCTTAGGAGCAGGAGTTTAAACTGTTTTATAATGGTGTGGATGGGAAGAGAAATGGAGTAGGAGTCATCTTGAAGGAGGGGTTTGTCAGGAATGTTCTAGAAGTGAAAAGAGTGTCAGACAGAGTGATGAGTCTCAAGTTAGAAATTGAAGGTGTGATGGTCAATGTTGTTAGTGCTTATGCCCCACAGGCAGTATGTAAGCTAGAAGAGAAGGAGAGATTCTGGAGTGAGTTAGATGAAGTGATGCAGAGTACCCCCAGAGGTGAAAGAGTGGTCATTGGAGCAGACTTCAATGGACATGTTGGTGCAGGCATCAGAGGGGACAAGGAAGTGATGGGCAGGTTTGGTATCCAGGACAGGAACGCAGAAGGACAGATGTTGATAGATTTTGCAAAAAGGATGGAAATGGCTGTGGTGAATACTTTCTTCCAGAAGAAACAGGAGCATAGGGTGACTTATAAAAGCGGAGGTCAGAGCACACAGGTAGACTACATCTTGTGTAGGCGATGTAATTTGAATGAAGTCAGTGACTGCAAAGTCATAGTGGGTGAGAGTGTTGCCAAACAGCATAGGATGGTGGTGTGCAGGATGACTCTGATGGTGAGAAAGGTGAAAAAGGCAAAGGCAGAGCAGAAGACAAAGTGGTGGAAGCTGAAAAAGGAAGAGTGTCGTGTTGTCTTCAAGGAGGAGTTGAAACAGGGTTTGGGTGGCCAGGAAGTGCTTCCAAATGACTGGGCAACCACAGCAAATGTGATCAGGGACACAGGTCGGAGAGTACTTGGTGTGTCCTCTGGAAGGAAAGTAGATAAGGAGACTTGGTGGTGGAATGAGGTAGTGCAGGAGTGTGTACAAAGGAAGAGGTTAGCTAAGAAGAAGTGGGACATTGAGAGGACCGAAGAGAGTAAACAGGAGTACAGGGAGACACAGCGTAAGGCAAAAGTAGCAGTGGCTAAGGCCAAACAAGTATGATGACTTGTATGTTAGGTTGGATTGTAAAGAGGGAGAAAATGATCTATACAGGTTGGCACAGCAGAGAAATAGAGATGGGAAGGACGTGCAGCAAGTTAGATTGATAAAGGACAGAGAGGGAAATGTATTGACTGATGACAGAAGTGTGCTGGGAAGCTGGAAAGAGTACTTTGAAGAGCTGATGAATGGGGAAACTGAGAGAGAAAAAAAGAGTAGAAGAGGTGACCATTGAGGAGCAGGATGTAGCAAAGATCAGTAAGGGTGAAGTGAAGAGGGCATTGAAGAGGATGAAGAATGGAAAAGCAGTTCGTCCTGATGATATACCTGTGGAGGTATGGAAGTGTCTAGGAGAGGTAGCAGTAGATTTTCTGACAAAAACATTCAACAAGGTACTAGAGAGTGAGCAGATGCTGGAGGAGTGGAGGAGAAGTGTGCTGGTGCCCATTTTTAAGAACAAGGGAGACGTGCAGAGTTGCAGCAACTACAGAAGGATAAAGTTGATGAGCCATTCGATGAAGTTATGGGAAAGAATAGTGGAAGCTAGACTAAGGGCAGAGGTCAACATTTGTGATCAACAGTTTGGGTTTATGCCAAGAAAGAGCACCACAGATGCAGTGTTTGCTTTGAGGATGTTCATCGAGAAGTACAGAGAAGGTCAGAGGGAGCTACATTGTGCCTTTGTGGATCTGGAAAAAGCATATGACAGGGTGCCAAGAGAAGAACTGTGGTATTGCATGAGGAAGTCTGGAGTGGCAGAGAAGTATGTTAGACTGGTGCAGGACATGTATAAGAGATGTAAGACAGTGGTGAGGTGTGCTGTCGATGTGACCGACGAATTCAAGATGGAGGTGGGACTGCATCAAGGGTCAGCTCTGAGCCCCTTCTTGTTTGCTATGGTGATGGACAGTGTAAGAACTCTCTCAGAAGAAGCTCTCATGTAAACCTGCACGATCTGGATTCCTGTATCTCAACGTCTGGGAGTACTCCGGGAACAGAGGACAACAAACCACACGAGTGAAATCAATCTGATTTATTCATCTGCTGCTCAGTGTGTGTCACTGGGCATAAAGCTTTTATACAGTGGAGGTGTGTGCGTGAAAAAGTGGGTACAGAGTCACATGTTTCTTTGTTCACAGCCTAAAAGTTGTACCATAATCAAAGTGCATGATAAGAAACCGTCCATCACATTCCTTTGCCTTAGGGGTGACATTTACTACTCTGTGAACTTTGACCTCAGAAAGGATGCTGCCTTGTAAAGCATCACAACAGCAATAAAAGTCCACGGTTAAAAGCACAGGAATGCTGCTAATTATACAATGGTTAAAGATAAGTCAGAATGTGACCTTAAAGTTCTCTTTTATACTTAAATGCAATTAAAGTATAACAACATGAACAGAGTCTTTTCTTGATATAAGATAGAGTCGTGTTGGCGTGCAAGCTGACAGGATCTAGGGACATCAGAGGACCGCGGTTGACCGGGACCGGTGCTTGAAGGGCAGGCGGGGCCTCATCGCCCTTCGCCCACTATCTCGGGATCCTCGTAACATCCTTCCACCCTAGTCAAGCTCTACACACGTGACATGGCCCGATAGATGTCATCCTCTCGGGTAGGCAGCTGGGTGTATTTGGGTTCGCTGAAGGAGCTCGCCAGGGTCCACACACGATCCATCAGGCACCTGAAAATACAGGGTCCGAACACACAAACCAACAACAAGCATATACATACAGGAACAAGCATGGTTAAATACGGGTAAACATGCCGAAAAGAGAGTGGAGGAATCCCCAGCCATAGTTTGGACTTTCGTCGTGTCGCAATTGGGCCGCTACGGCACGCATTTTTTGTAAAGCCTGAGATATATTGCCCCCAGGTGAGTCATTCGGTGGGATGTAGGTACAGCAGTGTTCGCCTATAAGAACGCAGACCCCACCTTCCTTTGCGAGCAGTGCATCAAGTGCCATCACGATTCTGGGTGGCCATAAGCCTCAGGGCCGTCAGTTCCTGTTTGATTCCATCGACAGCTAGGATGGTGTTGTTTACAAACACAGCGAGCCTATAGTGAACCTTATTCAGTTGTCGGCGAATACTACCCACACCGAAGTTTGGGAACAGGATTTCCGCAAATCTCGTGCCCTCACTTACCAATTGGTGCTCTTCGGGCACCTCAAGATCACTAAGGGCCGACGTGGAGCGCTTTCCGACGAGCTGAGGAAGGAAACTGTTTGGAGAAAAGGGTGAGGGATGTTTCAATCCGGACGAAGCACACCTACCTCGCTGTAGCCGAAGATACAACCACAGTTGACCATTGCCACAATCCCAATACCAATCAGGAATCCATAAAGGTCGCTCCTGATTGAACATTACCCTCCCTGCACTGTCACTTTTTAAGTTAATGGTGTGATTACATCTAACCGGATCTAATCCTTGTCCCCAGTGAGATGTTTGGTTGCCAGGTAATTTAACGCATTGTTCGGCACCTTCTGTGTCTAGGAACAGTCATTCTGTGCCTCCCGATCCGGTTCTGTGCCATTGCCGTCAGACGCCAAAAACATATGGAATACTGCATCCTTAGGTCCCAATGCACAGAAAAGCTTGAATTTGGGTCCAGGTGGCGCCTCAGAAATACTTCCGACTGATTAGATGTTCCCCACTCACCCTGCACTCCATGTCATGTTTATAGTGGTGTAATTGTCCCGTGCTGGGGTATATACATATGGGGTTCCTCCATCATGGGGAAAGAGAGAGCAGACAATACATTCTTCCAGAGTCACATCTCGTTTTACCGTGAAATTCAAATACTGCCAGAACATATTATTTTCTGGATGACGGTAATGTGTGCACCAACCCGGGACCACGCATAGCAGCCCGATTAAGAGCAGGGCATAAGAGGTATACATAACTTGGATTTTAAATGGGCGGTTATCCGACCCGGGTGCGAGAGGATGTGGTGGTGATACTCATATGTCTATGTCAGGTCTGATCCGTTGGGAGGTACTTCTCCCCTCTTAAGTGATATATGTATCTCCGGACCTGGAACAGAGGTAATAAAAATGGACAACATCATAGTCACACAATACAAATAATACTTCATTGTGGGCTTTTCTTCAGTCTGGTAGCATGGATCCACTGTGGAAAGAGGTCAGTTAGTACGGCGGTACGAGTAACAGCGAGTATCTCCGTGGGCTCACTGTAAGGAGAGTCTCCCAAAGAGGAATTTAGTTTCGCAAATTTCTTAACCAGCACCTTGTCTCCTACCTTGAAGGCATGAGTGCTTGCATCGGCCGGGACCGAAGTATTCTGATTAGTGCGTTCCCAATAGTCATTTAGGACCTTAACAAGGCCCACAGCATACTCGCTCATGTGTATATCTAAATCTTCCGTCCCCAAAGCCTGTTTTCCCTTCCTCCAAGGTGCGGGAAAGGGTCTCCCCATTACCACTTCGTAAGGGGATAAATTCCCTAAGGCCACCTGCGAGGTCATCCGCAGATCCGCTAGGACCACAGGCAGCACCGAAACCCAATTCCTGGATCCGTGGCGTGCATTGCTTTTCGTAATTTCCCTTTAATTGTTCTGTTTGTTCGTTCCACGATTCCGGAGGACTGAGGGTGATATGGGACATGGAAACGCCAATTGATCTTTAGCTCTTGGGCCAACAGTTGAGTGACTTTTGAGGTGAATGGTGTGCCTTTGTCCGAATCAATACCCAACGGGAGGCCATATCTGGGAATAATTTCCTGTGATAACTTTTGAACCACTACTCTAGCGTTTTGCTGCTCCCACACGGGAAAGCTTCAACCCACCGAGAGAATTTATCCACGATAACCAGTAGATATTTAAAGGGACCCTGCCGGGCATGTGGGTAAAGTCTATCTGCCACTCCTGGAAGGGAGTATCTGGTTTCGCAGATGCTGATGTGATGCATGTGGTTTGGACACATTGTTCTGTGCACAAATCAGGCATTTTTCCAGAATGCTGTGTACCGTAGAGGCTAGTTGTCGTATACAAAAATCTTTTTCCATATCTGTCACCACCCCTCTTCGACCGCGATGTGTAGGCCCGTGAAACTCGCAGACGAGGAAAGGAAGGCAGTGCGTGGGCAGGCATAAACGACCGGTCGAATCGAGTAGAATGCCGTCACTCGAGGGCTGAGAGCCCTGCGAGGACCAAAAATCAGTGTCTTCTGTGGACGCCGAGGACTGAAGGGATTTCAGATCCAAGTCAGGGAGGAGGGCGCTAAGCATGTGTGAGGTTGACACTAGCGCGGGCTGCAGGAACGGCGGCATGGAGCCGAGCGAGGCAGCCTGTTTAGCCGCGCGGTCAGCCAAAGAGTTACCTCGTGCCTCATCAGTGTGGTCAGAGGAATGACCGCGGGTCTTTACGATCGCTAAACGGAGCGGGAGATTGCAGGACACAATAAGGTCCTGTACCAAAATAGAATGTGAAATGGGCTTACCGTCAGCAGCAGTGAAACCACGAGATTGCCAGATACGACCGAAATCATGCGCCACCCAGCGTAACGAGAGTCAGTGTATATAGTAACATCCTGGTCGGAAGCGAGTGCATGCCCGAGTGAGCGCATATAACTCTGCTGCTTGAGCGGAATTAAAGGGAAGCGAGTACGCTTCCAAAACTTGGTCCGGTAAGGAACATACCGCGTAGCCACAGAGGAACACTCCGTCGAAGGGTTTCGAGCATGACCCATCTACAAACAGGGAGAGACCTGTCGAGAGAGGTGTGGATAATAAGTCGGACCTAATATTGGTGTCATGGACAATGGTGTCCATGCAGTCATGTTCCAACGGTTCGCAGTCATCTTGAACATTAAGCAGGCGCTGTAGGGCCTGGGCCACGTTATCTAGGGAGGAGGAACAAGAGATGGTTAGATTATCAGTAGCACAAAGGATGGCCTCGTAACCTGAGCGACGTTGAGAAGACATGTGTTGTGTAGACAGAGTATTAAGGATATGCCTAACCTGATGGCTGGTGTGTAAAACGAGTGGATGAGAGAGCACTATTTTTTCTGCTTCGAGAACTAACACCGCACTGGCAGCGACGGCACGGAGACATGCAGGTAAACCCTGAGCCACAGTATCTAGAGTTTTGGAAAGAAAAGCACAAGGCCTAAGTCCCCCCCCCATGGTCCTGCGCCAAGACTCCAGAAGCCGTGCCGGCCTGGTGAGCGACGTAGAGATGAAAGGGTTTGTTGTAATCCGGGAGCCCGAGAGCCGGCGCGGAGCATAGGGCCGACTTCAGGGCTTTGAATGCGTCCAGCATGTCCTCAGTCCAGACCAAGGGTTGGTGGAGAGGGTCAGTGTGAGCCACGGCAGATGTGTGCTTGGCTCAACAGGGATACTAAAAAACGCCGAGCACAGGTCGATCACGGAGAAATGGGTGTGATCGCAAGGAATAGAAGCCATAATAGAGGGCACGTCCGGAACGACCGGCGTAACTGGAATGATGAGCTCGTTAATTTTTCTGAGGTCCTGTGTCAAACGCCAGGAACCGTCCGGCTTGGGAACCGGATTCACAGGAGTGTTATAAGGGCCTGTGCACGGCACAATGATACCCTGTTCCAGAAGAGCGGCCAAAATAGTGTCAATACCCGACATTTTTTGAGGCGATAAGGGGTATTGTCGGATGTACATGGGCGAAATGTGCTTCACGGTAGCTTCATACGGGACGCAGTCCACACAACCCACGTCATTCTTATGTTCTGCCCAAAGATTGGTGGGCATCGTGTCGAGTACAGGGGGCGAGGTGGAACTCGCCACGCACGCCGAATTAACATTAAAGGGCAAGGGCTGCGCTTGCAATGATAACAGAGAAACAGAAGAGGTGTCGCACGTTTGAATGGTCATGCTCGAACCTTGTAAAGAGATTTGAAACCCCAGAACACTCATGAGGTCACGGCCTAGCAAATTAAAAGGGCATTCGGACATATGTACAAAGGAGTAGGATATTTGCAATTTATCAAGCGTAGGGTCATCAGGAAAACATAAAAGAAGGGGCGGCATATATGGGGAGGAGAAGGGGACCCCATCTATTCCCACAGAGCTGGTAGACCTGGAGGATACAGCACCCTGATAGTCCCTGCCTAAAGAAGATAGGGTTGCACCGCTATCGATAACAAAAAGATATTCTACCCCTTCTAGAACAACAGGAAGGAGGGGCAGATTCTCATTGCAGGGTGAATTAAACACTAGGTGCATTAAGCTACAGGTCACGGGGTCCCTACTCCGTGGGCATCCCTATTCGAGCTCCATGGTATGGGCGTGTTGGCGATACACCTGCGGAACCTGAGTGGGGGGGAGACAAATTATCTCCTTGGTGGGTCCGAGAGGCAGAATTACATTCGTCTCTCTGTTTCTTTCTACACTCTTTTTTCCAGTGCCCTTCCTTACCACAATAATGACATTTTCCGGTCTTTCTATACGAATCCCTTCTCCTATTCTTATCACGCGGGCCCTGGGGGGCCACCGCCAGCAGAACCTTATTCTTCACATTCAATAGTCCATCTGATTCTAACATACGAACCCTTTCTCCGGCAGTTCTAACGATGAGACGTTGACGGTCTGTGAAATGCGGTTTAAGTGCGCTCTGGACTTCTGGGAGACAATTACTTAAAAAACTGGACACGAACATAGAGTTTGCCGCTTCGGTATCAAGAGGAAACCCTCCTACATGACGCCAAGTTTCAGTAAAGCGATTCCAAAATACCGAGGTTAGTTCGCCTCGCTTCTGCTTGCAATTGGTCACGTGTGAAAGATCACAAGCTCCCTCCCGTCGGGAGACTAAATAAGCCGTAAGTTGCGCGCGCAGTTGAGTCAATGCCTCGGGATCATCCCGCCAAAAGAGGGTGGACCGATAGGTGGTGTTACGACGACCCTCGACTTCCCCTTCTTCTTCCACTTTAACATTAGTCACTACGTCATTCTCAGGGGCCAAACAGGGGATGTTCTGAAGGACCACAGCCTCATTGTAAGCTTCCTTGAGGGTGTGTTGCAGGATAAAGCGATAATCCCCTCCCGTTAGCTGGAAATATCTGGTGGACCGTATAAGCATATCTACATAGGCGAGGGGTGTGTCCAAGCCGGGGAGCATGGAGATAATGTCCTTCAGTGCAGCCACGGATGGTGGCTCCACGACAATACCTCTTCCACGTTTCTGCCATATACAAGCTACATTCTCCACGGCCCTAGGTTTAGGTGGCTCCGGGAGAGGAGGGGGATCGGGCTGAGAGCCCGTGTCGGGACCAATGTCCGCCGGGTTTTCCCAATCCAAATCCTCATTCCCTTCCGTATCCTCGGAATCCTCCTCATTTACTGGCGGAGGCGGGGAGGGAATCACAACCTTGGGTCTTTGTTTCGATTTAATTTTAGGTCGCGCTCCGGCTCCGGGGGTTCCTCCTTCGCAGCGAGCAGGGTTGGGTATAAGGCGGGAACCTCCGCTGGCTTCGGGTCAGCGGGGAGAAGGAACTATCTCCCGATCCTACTGGATAGGGTGGGGGAGCCGACGGGGGAGTTACGGGGGACACAGTTTGCACACAGCAAGCTGGACTTTTGGTATTTTTCCCTTTTCCCTTTTCTTTACTCATTAATTTAGGTTTGGGGACACTCTGAGTCACCTTCTTGGGCTCAAAGAGCTTTTTAAGTTGCAACCAGTACGAGCGCATTTCATACCATTTTTCATAAGCCTCCTTCATGTATTCATAATCCCAGGAGGGGTTGCCCAATCCATCATAAATCATGCGATGCGCGGATGTCAGAAATCCTGCATCAAAAGTCCCATTTTGAGGAAAGTTTGGTACTTGGTCTAGTCCCTCCGTCCATCCGGCTAGATTACTAAGCCATGGTTCAATATAATAAGCAAGACCACATTTATTCATCCATTCCTTGGGGGTTTCCCCGGGATTAGGCTTTGGGTAGGAATTTCCCATTGTTTACCCTCTAACAAAAATAAAAAATACGTTGGCATACAGGAATACACGTGCACCTTTTGTATAGCGCTCTTCCCAGTTATAGCAACTGAGGATAAACCATCCCAGTTATAGCAACTGAGGATAACCGTCCCTTCTAGAGAAGGGGATAAACCGTCCCTTATAAAAAGGGGATAACAGACGCTCAGATACTGCTAACCAGGTAGTCAACCAAATCTTGTCTTACCTGATCAGGAGTATCACGTCGGGGTCACCAAATTGTAAGAACTCTCTCAGAAGAAGCTCTCATGTAAACCTGCACGATCTGGATTCCTGTATCTCAACGTCTGGGAGTACTCCGGGAACAGAGGACAACAAACCACACGAGTGAAATCAATCTGGTTTATTCATCTGCTGCTCAGTGTGTGTCACTGGGCATAAAGCTTTTATACAGTGGAGGTGTGTGCGTGAAAAAGTGGGTACAGAGTCACATGTTTCTTTGTTCACAGCCTAAAAGTTGTACCATAATCAATATGCATGATAAGAAACCGTCCATCACATTCCTTTGCCTTAGGGGTGACATTTACTACTCTGTGAACTTTGACCTCAGAAAGGATGCTGCCTTGTAAAGCATCACAACAGCAATAAAAGTCCACGGTTAAAAGCACAGGAATGCTGCTAATTATACAATGGTTAAAGATAAGTCAGAATGTGACCTTACAGACAGGCTCACAGACGAGGTGAGACAAGAATCTCCATGGACGATGATGTTTGCAGATGACATTGTGATCTATAGTGAGAGCAGAGAACAAGTGCAGGAAAATCTAAAGAGGTGGAGGTATGCCCTGGAAAGGAAAGGAATGAAGGTTAGCCTCAGAAAATCAGAATACATGTGTGTGAATGAGAAGGACCCAGGAGGAACGGTGATGTTACAGGGAGCAGAGATAACGAAGGTGGAGGATTTTAAGTACTTCGGCTTAACAATCCAGAGCAATGGAGAGTGTGGAAAAGAGACGAAGACGCGTGTGCAGGCAGGCTGGAATGGTTGGAGAAAAGTGTCCGGTGTGATGTGCGACAGGAGAGTGTCAGCAAGAATGAAGGGAAAAGTGTACAAGACGGTGGTGAGGCCAGCGATGTTGTATGGCTTAGAAACAGTGGCGCTGAGGAAAAGGCAGGAGGCAGAGCTGGAGGTAGCGGAGATGAAAATGTTGAGGTTCTCTCTGGGAGTAATGACGATGGATAGGATCAGAAATGAGTATATCAGAGGGACAGCCCACGTAAGATGTTTTGGAGACAAAGTCAGAGAGGCTAGATTGAGATGGTTTGGACATGTACAGAGGAGGGATAGTGAGTATATTGGCAGTAGGATGCTGAGGTTGGAATTACCAGGCAGAAGGCCTCGAGGAAGACCAAAGAAGAGATTTATGGATGTGGTGAAGGAAGACATGAAGGTCGTTGGAGTCAGAAAAGAAGATGCGGAGGACAGGGTGCCGGTGGAAATTGGACTACTGTTGGTCGAAGAAGGAGAGGCGGGAGGCGTGTCCGTAGGCGGAGAGAGAAGAGGAAAAGCACCAGTCTCAGACTGAGAGTAGGGACTTTGAATGTTGGAACTATGACAGGAAAAGGCAGAGAGCTGGCTGACATGATGCAGAGGAGGAAGGTGGACATACTGTGTGTTCAGGAGACCAGGTGGAAAGGTAGCAAGGCTAGAAGCTTTGGAGCAGAGTTTGCACTGTTTTATCATGGTGTGGATGGGAAGAGAAATGGAGTAGGAGCCATCTTGAAAGAGGGGTTGGTCAGGAATGTTCTAGAGGTGAAAAGAGTGTCAGACAGCGTGATGAGTCTCAAGTTGGAAATTGAAGGCATGATGTTCAATGTTGTGAGTGCTTATGCCCCACAGGCAAGATGTGAGCTAGAAGAGAAGGAGAGATTCTGGAGTGTGTTTGATGAAGTGATGCAGAATACCCACAGAGGTGAAAGAGAAAAAAAAAAAAACAAAGACAGAAAAATTTGACCCCCTGGAGGCCTTAGAGACATGAAACTTCGTTGATTCATTTTTTTATGTGCATTGGTGCAGACTTCAATGGACATGTTGGTGCAGGCAAGAGAGGGGACGAGGAAGGGATGGGCAGGTTTGGTATCCAGGACAGGAACACAGGACAGATGTTGATCGTTTTTTGCAAAAAGGATGGAAATGGCTGTGGTGAATACTTTCTTCCAGAAGAGGCAGGAGCAGAGGGTGACTTATAAAAGCGGTGATAGGAGCACACAGGTAGACTACATCTTGTGTAGGCGATGTAATTTGAAGGAAATCAGTGACTGCAAAGTAGTAGTGGGTGAGACTGTTGCCAAACAGCATAGGATGGGGTGTGCAGGATGACGCTGATGGTGAGGATAGGGAAGAAGGGGAAGGAAGGTAGATAAGGAGACTTGGTGGTGTGATGAGGAAGTGCAAGAGTGTGTACAAAGGAA